>KE504652.1:2328050-2363733 GCA_000441515.1 Elaeis oleifera | reverse complement strand
ATGTGAAATGGCGTTTTCAAAACGCCATTTCATATGGCGATTTTACTTATTTTTTTTTTTTTTTCGTCTACGTTGAAATTTGGGTGGAACAGGGTGGTGACGTGGCAATCAAAAAACGCCATTCAAAATGGCATTTTACCCTGTTTGCATCATTTTGGTAAATAAGTTAAAATTATATTATTTTATAAATAATTTTTTTTTTTATATTAAATTGGTAAAGTACTCTAGATAAGGATTGGCCAGTTTTCGGTCAGATTGTAGGTGGCATAGCCCAGCCAGATGAAGAATACCGTTGGAGGAATGCAATTTTGGACTTTACTCCCACCCAATGGTGTCTTAGCCTAACTATCAGAGTTGGTGAATTCATTTACTGGGACAAGTTGGCCCATTTTCATTATTACACAATTTTTGCAAGCCGAATTGAATTACCAGTCGATACACCAAAGCATTTAGTGGATTTGAATTTAATCAAGGGATGGCGATGTCCATGGACACACAGTGTGTAGGATTTTATCGTGTATTGCTTATCAAATCTGTGAAATTCTTGCCAAGAAAAGGGAACTTCTCATTTTCCAATCTTTGTAACTCGATATTCAGGAATAATTTAGAAATATGTAATAGTTGGTGTGCTTGTAAGAATAGATGTTTTGCCTAAATTATGGTAATTTGGAAGCAATAGATAATTTTCCCCAACTACTGATAATTATCATTTGATTGAATAACTAGAAGTTGTCGAATGTATGTTGCATCTAGTGTTGTTGCCCTTCTTCACAGATCAAATCAAAAGATCTGCTGAGTAATTTATATTTCTTAACAGATTTTTTCTATTATATTTTTTGGAATTATGATTGATGGAAGTTCAAAAAATCAAGATGGGATTAGGATCATACTAGAGGCCCTTTGGATATTTCTATACGATTGGACTAAAATTTTTGGGAATCGAATATATTGGTCTATTTAGTTTGCATTTTCTAATTGCCCATCCAAACTTATCTCCGATCCTAGTCTTTGAGCTACAGGAAGGAAAAAATCCATAAGTTATAGAATTTGGATTGGGTGGAGCTGGGTTGATGAGACGGGCAAACCCATGAATTCTACAGGAAGAGCCAAACGATGAGACCATGGCAATTGGAACCCTCAATGTTTATTAGACTTAACAATTCAGTATTTCTATTTAATCTTTTGGAACATGACAACTTTCAACATGTGGTGCATTTCCAGAGATTGTCTACTAAGAAATATTCACCAATTAATACTATAAGCCAGCACATTAGGCCACCACCCAGTATAATTGCCGTTTGCTATTACCAAACTTTAATATAACAACCATGCCAAATGCCAAGAAGTGACTCATGGGTTAAGGCATTGCAAGTAGATCGTTTGCCGGACGTTGGACCTAAACTATATCTATTTTTTAATCAAATTTAAACAGACCTATTTAAAATTTCATATTTCTATATAAAAGAAATTTCATATTTCTATATAAAAGAACAACCACAGCGTGTGGGTGTTATCCTTCATGATCCTATAAAAATATAACACTCACCTTATAAAATTCATTTTTGAGAAATCTCTCTAAAATATTCTAACACCCTCACGTAAAATAAGAATATCTTACTCATGATACCTTGTTGGCGTCCATAGTGTCTGCACAGCTAGTTCTCTATATATATAGATAAATAGATAGATAGGTAGAAGGCATAGCTTCTATCGCATGCAAGCATATGTGTTTATGGCATAAAAATTTTGATTAAGGAGAGAGAAGAGTGGTATTTCACATCTTGAATTGGACGAGACTGTCCCTCCAAGGAAGCAGGATGGAAGGTGAGGGAAAGAGAAAGGGATCTTTGAGTTCACAAGGATAGAGTGGGGATCTGAAAGAACTGGTCCCCATGCTTAAATATTGGCAGATTTAGGTCCCACAATCTCTGAATCATGTGCCTACCACTGCTGTTTCAGTCAAGTTGAATTTTTGATAATAAATCTTGTCCTTTTTGTTTGCATGCACTAGTATTTTATTATGATTTTAAGTAATCATCAATATTCAACATGTGGGATACATAAACTCTTTTTTCTCCTTTTTATGTGGTGTATATTCTGAAGGATTGACTGTTCTGATCTTGTCGATATTATTATTTTTAAAGATTAGTCATTATTACTATTAATAATATTATTTAATAATTACTGATGTTAAATTGCACTATCTAGGCAAATGCTCGTAACCATGTATTTCTATACAAGCTAGCTTATAAGAACAATATAAATGCCGACGCAAGCATATGGATGAAAATATGCTTAAGATAGCGTGGAAGTAACAACTTCCAAAATTTGAAGGAAAGTCTTGGCATGCGATGCAAGAGAGAGCAAGTAATGGATTAGAGTTCTACTAGGGATTGCAATGATAATTCAACTTTATCAAAAAGATTTCCTATAGTTTCTCTTACTTCTATAATTTATTTAGATAAAAATAAAAATGAGTCTTAAAAACAAGTGCAATTTCCAAAGGTAATGTCCATAGATTTCATCAAGTTGGTAGCTTATGACCTAGCAGTTGTATTTCCTCATGCGCCAACATGTTCCCCAACCATCTGAAAGATGAGAAGGGTTTTCTGATTTTTGACAGACTTTTCCGACTTATTAAGTTGGAACCTTCTTGCATGTAGAGAAATTATACTTGTTAGATTATTATGAAATATGGGACTCTAAATGGGACTGATGTGGTATTTATTTACCTTGCAAGGACCTTATTCTAGTTAATAGTTTATAGCTAATAGCTGTCAGCCCTTGCCAATTCCAATGCGTCATATCAATATGGAGTCAATATATTATGGAGTCAAATTAGTACCATTTAAAAGAAATTCCTATTTCCTGCTACCATTTGTTTATAGAAAGAAAAAAATCTTAGTTCATATGATGTCGAAAGCTTTACATGTGCAGCATGTAATTTGGATTCAAAATCCTTCGTTTTCGAAGTTACAATAGAAATTTGTTAAACATACTCAAATTTTATTTCTTCAAAAATAACAATCAATTTTATAAATATTATTTTTAGATAATTATAAAAAAATGTTTCTATATTTGAGGCTCTCATTATTGCAGGGTCTAATGTAATCTTACTGTGATATTCAAGTGACAATGGATCAATTTTTTACTGTTTAGCCAAGACTTGTCCTGTTGCTTTTGAAAAAAATCATAATTTCTGTTAAAACATGTCTTTCTAAATTTGTTGTTTGGCAAGAGAAAATGATGTTAGACAAGATGTGGGAGGATCCATTTTACTCCTGTTTATTAAGACTGGGAAAAGCCTATTCTGAGAAGCACATAGAACACTGGGTCTTCTATAAAATGTTATGTCTTATATATAGATGGCTAGTTTCATAAATTCTAAAAGAATGATATTAAAATTACAATTTTACTAAAATTATCTAATCAAACAACACCTTATATATGTATCAAATCAATCAAGAAAATGAATCCTAGCTATGACTATCAGAAGATATATATACTTAAATTTACTAATCTTAATTCTTCAGCACTAAGTCAAAGCATCATGGTCATATATACACAACTTGATTGCTACATGAACGGTACTAATTAAAACCAACCAATCTCCAGAACCAGTCACAGCAGCCAGATCTCCAACGTATAATTCTTGCCTTGGCATTTCAAAATTTAAATACCTTCATTGTTAGGAGAATCCAAACCAAACCGGAACAAAATATTTGATCCCCTCTTTCGAAGACCAAAACCGCCATCACAATTCTGTTCACTTTGGATACCCAACTTTTAAGTGTATTTTAATAACTAATTAGAAAGACCTAGTCCTTCTGCCAAGAAAGAAAGGAGAAGGAACAACGATGAAAAGAATATTTAAACAAGACAAAGGAGGAATGATGAAAGCATTGGAAAAGCATAAAGTGCACGCGTTGGCGTGTTCATGGTTAGATTCAGGATGGCCATCTGATTTATTTCGTTCAGCCATGATTAAACTAAAGAAAGATTAGTGGGATGATACAAAGACCCCCAAACCAAAAGGCCAAGACTAAATATTACTCCACATCTACTAGAAGAACAAAATATTCTTCCGTGGTTAAGACCACAGCTTCTCATCAAAGAAAAAAAAGGGGAGAGTTTAGACCGCAGCCGTGTTTAAGTTTCTAAGTTAAATTATTGAACACGGAGGTGGAAAAAGTTGACCGGAATCGCTTGGGAAAGCAGCAAAGCCTTTTTTCCGTTCCGTCCGACAAGGAGACACACTTATCCTAACTAATCTTAGTTCTGAAACATAAAGTTTCAAAATAAATTGGTGCATAACTAATTTGTTAGGAATCCAGAAAGCATCAGATTTTGTGTTATGACCATGATGTCCAATTGCTTTTCAAAATATCAAAGTTTCTGTAATTTTTTGAAGTATTTGAATTTTGAATTAAGGAGTTGCATATCCAAAAAAAAAAAAAAACAAATTGGCTTATAAAAAATATCCCTAGAAATTAATTAATTAAATAGTTGTATTTGTTGAAATACAAATTTAGGAAAATATACATGTTCTTGATAACACCTTCATCAAAGAAATTACATTACAAGCATAATTTACAATGTAATCAAGATAAAATTTGAAGTTTATTAGTAAACTGAGAGCTTATTTAGTTATTTTCTTTTTAGATAAATATTAACTCCTTATCCTTAAAAGTGAGTGGTGTTATTTATGATATGAAACTTATAATCTGACAAAATTTAATTACTAAAAGGATGAACAGGGTACACCTGAATAGATACTGCTACATGTTTGTAATGGTTGTAGCAACCAAACAATCTACTTTGTCCACTTTATGTTTATATTTTGTCCATAATATTAACAAGAAATATTCAGGTGCCAGGCATCTCTATTCTCTGATGTATTTACAGGAAAGCAACACATCATGACCAGGGTCCATGAGGGGATACAAGTGGAACACAAACAACGGCCAATGCTAATTACGTAAAATACCACATATTCCTATTAATTTATTCAATTAATAGCAAACTTAAGTGATGAATTTATTGCATTAAAAATTAATTAAAATCTTTCCCCATCCAGATGGTCACCCTTTTGGACCAAGAACAATATAGAACAAAGAGAAAGCCAGGGGAAATGAAAAGGCCTGGTGAAACAAATTGATCAGTTAGCAGTGGCAGCAAGGAGGAGGTGGTGAAGGACACCTTTGCTTCCACCCTAAAAGCCAAGAATGGTATTAATTCCCCCTGTCACCAAAATGCCAACACCATTACCAATGAGTGAGATCTCAAAGCATTAGGGAGAGGGAGAGGAGAAGAACACCCAAATATGAAGATGACCAAGGGAGAAGAAGCGAAGAAGAACAAAAGGAGGCACCTTTAATGGGATCAGAGGAAGGCGAAGGAGAGCCAAAAGATAGCAGAGGAAAGAAGAAGTGAAAGAGGAGGAGGAGGATGAGAATGAGGAGGAGGAGGAGGAGGAGGGAGTGGGCGAGGGGAAGACGATCTTGGTCGGCGTCAAGATGGACGCCCAGAGCCGGGAACTCCTCACCTGGGCCCTTGTGAAGGTGGCCGCACCCGGCGACCGCGTCGTCGCGCTCCACGTCCTCACCTCGCGCTCCTCCTCTACGTTCAATCCCGAGGCGAGGCGAGCCCACCGCCGTCGTCTCCCTAGCGAAAGATTTCGACGACATGGTCGCCGTCTACGAGGGCTTCTGCAATCTCAAGCAGGTCCCTTTTCTCCCATCAAAATCTGTTCTTTTCTCCCTCCACCAATTTTGTCTGTTTCTTACCCAATTTAATCCCTAATCTATTCCCAGATCGATCTAAAGCTGAAGATTTGCAAGGGTTCTTCGGTCCGGAAAGTTTTAGCCCGGGAGGTGAACGAATTCGCTGCGTCAAAACTCATTCTTGGGGTCGCCAAACGCTCGCGTACCATTGGGTGAGTCAACGGCTCTCTGGTTGTGTTTTTTTCTTTGCCAGATTATGTAGTTCTTTTTGGTAATTGTTTTAGATTCTGGCAGGTTGTCGTCCTTTTCAATTGCTAAATATTGTGCAAAGAAGCTGCATTTTAATTGTTCAGTGTTAGCCGTTAACAATGGCAAGATTGTTTTCCAGAAGCAAGCAGCAGGTTATTTGGTTTTATTTACCCTTCATTCAGTCTAATTTGTTCTGATTTGATTTCGTTCTTTTCCTGAGATATCCTTACTGATAACAGACAAGAACAAAGCCCACCGGAGGAATTTGAGCAAGGGTTCCACCGGTAGCGCCGGCGGCAATGGCGATTTGTATTGTTTGTTGCCAAGTATAGGTGAGGCAGGGAAGGATGCTGATGATTCCAAGTCCTCACTTTTATTGGAAGATGGGTCTAATGGTGGTGATATTGCTACTGACGAGAATGCAACAATGGTGAATGCCTCTCCCAAACAGAGTTGTTCAATTTGTGACTCTGTTTCTGATCCTCCAAGCTTGAATGAACTGAAGGAGGATGAGTCTCCAGTGCTGGTTCCTGTGGAGAATTCTGATGCTCCTGCAAGTTGCTCCGTAGCTCCCGTGGTCAAGGAGACGCCAGGGGCAAGACCAGCTTGGCCGCTTCTCAGAAGGCCGGTTTTTCAAGCACAAGGAGTTCTTCTTCCCATGAGTGGCCTAAGATCTCTGTAGTTCAATGGGCATTGCGGCTTCCGAGCCGGTATTCAGCAGTCCATCCCTATCGCAAGTCCATAAAGTCGAATGCAAATGTCACCCCTAATAGTGATAAAGAGAGCAGTCCCATTGTTCCGGTTGGAACTGATTCAACTCCTTCCATTGCTGCCCTTGATGAAGAAGGGTCACTTCCAAAGGAGTTGGAGTCACTTCAAGAGAAGTATTCATCAGTTTGTAGATTGTTCAGCCATGAGGAACTCGTAAACATCACCTCCAATTTCTCGCCTGGTTGCTTTCCATTTCCCTCCTTATTCTTGACCTTTTAATATATTACCTTTGTAAATTCATGTTGAATTTGTGTCTGATTCCCATCTGGATTTGCAATGTAGAGAAATTAATTGGGAAGGGAGGCTGCAGCCGAGTGTATAAAGGCTGTCTTTCAGATGGCAAGGAAGTGGCAGTGAAAATTTTGAAGCCCTCTGAAGATGCACTGAGAGATTTTGTTCAGAGATTGAGATTGTTGCGGCCTTGCATCATAAAAACGTTATTTCTCTGATTGGTTTTTGCTTTGAGAACAACTGTCTCATATTGGTCTCTGACTACTTGTCAAGGGGCAGCTTAGAAGAAGTTCTTCATGGTATGCATTTTGCGGTCATTTAGATTGAATAGCATGTTTTTTCTGTTCTTCTTCTCATTCACTGAATATTGTCTGCTATCTGATGTTTTATTGTCAGGTGAGAAGGAGAACAAGAATGTTCTTAGTTGGGCCACTAGATATAAGGTCGCTTTGGGTGTAGCAGAGGCACTTGATTACTTACATGGTGGTAGCGGCACAGAACCTGTGATTCATAGGGATGTAAAGTCTTCAAATATCCTTCTTTCTGAGGATTTCGAGCCACAGGTTTAATATTGCTTTCTAGTGAATAGAATTATTGGATTGTATTGTATCACTTTGTCACAATCTTCTTGCTGTCATTACTTCAGTTGTCTGATTTTGGACTTGCAAATTGGGCATCGGCGTCAGCATCAAATCTAACTTCCAATGATGTTGCAGGAACGTTCGGGTTTGTATCGTAGGCTATGTATGCATAGACTTTAATTGCTTGCATATTACTGTTGTATCAAATACAAGGCCTTCTAAGCTGGAAACCCTTCATGGCAGGTATTTGGCTCCTGAATACTTCATGTATGGGAAAGTCAATGAAAGATTGATGTCTATGCTTTTGGTGTCGTGCTTCTCGAGCTTCTTTCAGGAAGGAAGCCCATCAGCATGGGGTGCCCCAAGGGTGCAGAGAGCCTGGTCATGTGGGTAAGTCCTTTGGCTTTCTTTAATATTTGCAGCACTCAACTTATTGCATCTTGATTTAAGCACTGCCAGTTGGATGGCCAGTTAGCCTCCACCATCCAGCATAGAATGTAAAGTTCCAAACAACAATTTACACTGCATTATTCAGAGAATTGAGGATGATACATATAACCTTTTTTTTCTGTAGCTCCTTATTGTGATGGCAGGCAGAGCCAATCAAACCTTCTTTTGTATTTTAGTACTGAATATAGTCCAACATCCATAATTTTGTGGTGATGGCAGGCAAAGCCAATCCTACAAGGTGGTGAAATTAAACAGCTGGTGGATCCATGTTTGGGAAATGAATACGATAGCGATCAAATGGAAAGGATGACTCTAGGCGCTTCCCTTTGCATCAGGAGGGCTCACCAATCCCGGCCCCAAATAGCCTCTGTAAAATCTCGTTTCCCATGAACTGTGTTATCTTTCAAATAAGTTCTGGGTGTTAGGTAGCACTACTTTAAGGCAGTGTTTGACTGCTTGTTGTTGGAAGGGCAACATAGTCAGTACATTTCCATAAAACCATTTCTACGAGAACTAATGAAGGGATGTCAGTGTGGGGCTAGGTTTCTTTCTGTAATAAAACTTGAAAGCAGCCAAATATAAATTTTCCACAAATGACTCAGTTTCACCAGTTTGGGCTTCTTATAATTGAATAATCAAATACTCTCCAAAAAGTCCCGTGGGGTTTTATTGTAGAGTGAGTTGTATGGGGTAGAACATACATTACCTTTATGACATGCATGCATCTTTTAAATCACAGGTTCTGAAGCTACTCCAAGGGGATGATGATGTTGTCAAATGGGCGAGGTCCCAAATCAGCACTTCAGAAGGACCTGATGAGTTGGATGAAGAATTAGACATGAAATCTATTATCCAGTCCCATCTTAACCTCGCACTTCTTGATGTGGATGATGACTCGCTCTCGATCAGCAGCACGGAGCAAACTGTTGATTTTATAACCACAAACACTTCCACGGAGGATTTCTTGAAAGGGAGATGGAGCCGTTCCTCAAGCTTCAACTAACTGATTTCTTGTAGTCGTGGTCTACAAGTTTCCTTTTTCTTTTCCTTCTTAATGTATAGTGTTTATATTTCTGATTCTCTTTAATTTGATCTATTGTTTAAGGTGATGTGGGAAGAGAGGTGGTCTGTAGTGCCCACCTCCCTGCCTCTTCGCATGCCAGTCCTTTGTGAGGTTGTTTTTGAAGAACAATTTGACTGTTTCGCAAGGGAGTTGATGGCTTTTTGTGTAGTTGGAGAGAGATCATCAGAGTTGTCATCTAATTGGGTCAGCCTTCGTTATTTGAAGCTGTAGCATTGCCTCTAATGAATAATAAAAGTTCGGCAACATGTCTCTTCTGATTGTTCGAACTTGAATTTGATAGGCATTTACAGATCAACTACCAAACTTGGGTTGTACTGGGTAATCTTATGTTCAGCTGTTTAGGCGAGGTAGAAGTTAATGCTGAAAGGTACCTGAAGCTTGTTCTTTGTTACTGTTGAACTGGCTTGTTTGTTTAGATGCAGGACACATTAAAGCTAGTATTAGGTTGTTAAAGTTTCGCTTTCCTTCGAAATTTTAGCAGGTTGGACTGGTCCTTCAGGTGCTTGAGCATGGTCTGAGATGCTACATGTTCTTGTCTGGAGTTTCTTTGCTGGGGCTTAGCTAAAATAGGATGTGATTAAAGTTATGTCGATAGGCTTAAATCAAGAGAACAGGCTATTAAACTCTGGCAAGGCTATTATGGTGCAGAAGGCTGTTTAACAAAAAATACAATATGCATATGTTGCTTTCTTATTAGTTTCAGAAATTGAAAAAGAAATATGTTTTATATCTACCGTTGCATTGATGGAGAAAAATATTACAAACCAAAAGAGATCTCTTAATAGAGTCAAGAATGCTGTGGGATAATTTAAGTTTAAAAGATGCATTTATGGTGATGGAAAACTCTGCTGTTTCAATGACTCATAACACTGGATGAAGTTCCATTAAAATGATTGCAAGAGTAGATGGTAAATTGCGAAATGATTTGAGATAACAACCAAGTTGGTATGGTTGAGCATATATGGGAAGGCCACATGGGACAGGGCATATTTTGAGGGTAATGTAAAGAGGTTGGGCTGTTTCTTTCGCATGATAGAATGATTGATCTTTTACGTGATGTTACCCATTAGCTTGCACTCTGTACAGATATCAAAGCACTCCAAACATGTCCATTCATCTATCTGTGCAAATCTTGAAGCAACCATTGTGCGATCCAATGGTAGATTCGTGCAGAGGAAGATGAATCATTCTGTCATGTGAAAGATACAACCCTATCCCAATGTATGAAAAGAGGAATTCGTTTCTCATTTAGAACACTTTTAGATTATTTGAATTTAATCAAAGATAAAAGGATTCATAAAGCTAACCATCCTAAGCGAGACTGAGGTTTTGTTCATCATAATAAATGATAGGCATGCCTCTCTTAGGGTTTGAGGGTTCAAAGCCTGACCATTGCTCAAAAGAATGGACACCATCACCTGGACAGAGGGACCACAAGTTTACGTGGCCCATGCAACACCATATTAATTTCTCTCAGATCGGCAAAACGGAAAGCATGGATACCTTCCAATCATAACAGAGTTATATCCCACTTCATCATAGGCTATTGTGTAGCCAATGGTCATCACTCTCCCATCAGTCTCTCTGATGGGCCATTAACTCTCCCCAACTACTCCAAAGCTCAGACCAATGGATGAGCACCTGTCCACCGGGACCATGCAGAAGCTAAGCCAATTTAAATTTTGTGGCTCATTACAGAAACAATGCAGACGCACAGTGCTAGAGGAGTGCTAAGGTCCAAACTATTGAGTTGCTGAAAACAAACAAAAGTTACAACCAGTTCATACAAGCATTAATAATGTCTGAAGAGTAACATCAAAACCATCAGCTGTTAGGATCCGGCAAGTGCCGTCAGGATACAGTCATCTGAGCCAATGGATAAGCTACAATATAATGCTTTGGAGGCTAGGTAATCAGCTGCTTGATTGGCCTCCAAAAATATATGAGAAGCACAGAAAATCTGTTGAGTAGCTTTCAATCCCATTATGTCCTTCAACAAAGATTGATATCTGTCTCTATCTACTTGTGGTCGAGTGATCCATCCAACGATAGTTAGAGAATCACCCTCAATACCTATTTGCAATGCTTGAGGACAAATCGTTGCTGCATCCAAACCCACCAAGTTCCCATCAGCTCAGTGACATGCATTGAAGAGGGCAAAAGCTTGCCTCCAATTTTAGTCACTAGCCTTCTTGATCACTGATCATAAAAGCAGGAGTTATTACTTGATTCTGCTCCATCAATGTTGATCTTAAATACTCTGAAGGGGTGGGGGATGCCATGAAACAAGTTTAATATATATTGGATTGATTTTGCCTTGGAACATTTAAGCCATATCAGTCCCTTGACTGAGTACTGAAAAACTGGTCAACCTTGACTGTATTCACACAAGGTCACACTCATCCCTTTCTGAAGGATGTATCTATACTGTTCATGGATTGTCATGTGTGTGATCAGGTATGTCTTTCAGGAGGCGAATTAATTGTATTCACATAAGAATTATTTGAATGCACTGTTCTTATTCAAAAAAGCAAAAAAAAGAAAAGGCCAACCTAGCACTTCATAACATAACATCAACAAACAGAAAATAACCATGCCTTACCACTTGATAGCAGAAAAGGTAGCATTCTGAAAAAGCTGTTCATTTCTAGCTTTCCAAATTTACCAAGTCATATATGTAATTATTGACTGATACCTCTGTTCACTGTGGCTGTGGATAAGTATTCCGGTAGGACCAGCAAAGTAGACAGGTAAAAATCTTGCCCACACACATAGCCCAGCTGTTTGTGAGTTGCCATCAAAAAATAGTTGTTGGGAGAGGCCTGTCTGTCTGAAACGTATGCTCCAAGAACTTTTCTATGTTGGGCACCACATTTTTGTCTCTTTCTGCCAATTGTGCATCTAGTTATTTCAAATTTTCTGATCCTCAGAAACTTTATCATTTCCTTAATTATATGTCTATTATTTATTTAGCTTCATGCTCTATTATTTAACATTTGACCTTAAAATTCCAATCATTCTAAGGTGCTAGGATCCCAAAACTGTGTAATTTTGTAAACAAATATGGATGCCCTAGGCATAACACATAGGCCTATGTCAAATGATACTCCCACCGACAATCATCTAAATAGAGGATAGATACCAATGGCTTGGGTTAAGCCTAACTGAGTGATTGCTATTCTAAGGTTGTTATTAAATAATTTATAGAATATCTTAAATAAAATGTTTATACAGTTCATTGCTTTCTAAAATCCGCTTTTCCCTTTTTTTTTTCCTTTAAATTTTTTTTTTTTGAGTTCCAACTTTCTATCTTGCCTCAAAAAAAAAGTTACCAACTTTCTATCATCATTTACTTCACTGCCCTTGCATGCGAATGTATTGACATTTCCACAGGCAAATTAAATTTCCAGAGCAAGACTGCATATTTAATTTAGCTTAAGATCTCATCAGTTGGAAAAAAAACAATACAACCAATATGCAACGAACTATTGCAAGTTATTGTTCAACCAAAAAAAAAAACTATCGCAAGTTATTGTGATTCATTGCACAGCTAGCATCGGGGTGAAACGTGAGGTTTGATGACGGGAAAAAATATAATATCCAGCACCAACCAGCACAGCTTTGCCACAATGGGACCATTGCATGGAGATCGAGCACCATCCAACACATTGCATGGAGATCGTGTCAATCTAAGACGTCAACATTTCACTTCTATAGATCTTATATGAAACGTCAGCGGCTAATTTTGCGTCTACAATAGACAAGGAATTAAATGTAGAAAGAAAGTCTCAGCTTAGCTTTCATCTAGAGGGATTAAGAATAGAATGCTACATGAAATTAGTGAATCTTATTTTGAGCGGATGATCTAGACTGCAAGATTAAAAAACCCATACTACATAAGAAAACCATACCTCAAGTATTACAAAAGTTACAAATAAAGAAGGCAATGTTAGCCAACCCACAGAATATTCAATCCGATCCAATCCGATTAAACTTCATGATGAGTATGGATTGTAAAAAAAAATATCCACAAAATAGATTTGAATCGGATATAGGTAATGACATGTCTTGTCTCGAATCCAATTCGATATGGCCTTAGGAGGTGTTTAGTTGGAGAAAGTTGGAATCTAAAATTAGAATGGGAATGGATAACTCCTGTTGTGGTGTAGAGAGAGTATCTTTAGTTCCACATCGGTTATGAGTCAAAAGGAAGTATGGCTTATATGCATTGGAACCTTCTCTTCCCCGTGAGATATTTTTTAAAGGATAAAACCGTGAGGCTCTAAATGACCAAGATCCATTGAAGCTCAAAGATAGATAGAGCCAAAACGAACAATACCTTACATATGCGGACGTGGAGTCAATCCAACCATTCGAGCTATTTGACCCCTTGACCGCAATATTGGCGTCGTCTATGTGAAATGCCTCTAAGGGCAAAACTATGAGGCTCTAAATTATCAAGGCCTACTGAAGCCCAAAGATGATCAGAGCCAAAGCGGACAATACCTCGCATATGCAGGTGCGGAGTCAATCTAACTATCCAAGCTATTCAACCCATTGACCCTGGACTGCAATAACTCCCATTCTAACTATTTGGTTGGGAAGAGTCTTATTCCGATTCTGATTTTGAAGTAGAATGAGAATAACCTAATCTATCTAAAACTCAATCCTGACTCTCTCTTAAAAATTCAAATTTTCATTCTAATTCTAATTCCAGTCATGAATCAAATGCTTCATGGGATTTAGTCATTTTGATTCCGATTCCAATCCATTTCGATTTTGATTTCGGTTGCGAACCAAACATCTTTTTAATATAATTTTTTTCTCCAAATTATAATTATCATATAATATTTATATGATAAGTTTCTTATTTAACTCGATCAGATTCAATCCAATCTCTCTTATTTATTCGATCCGATTCAATCGGTACCTCTATTTGACCTGTTTGACCTGATCGAACACAAGATGGATATAAAATAGGTATTGAGTATAAAGTTTTATTTATGGTTATAAATATAGAGTTTATAATTATGAAACTGATATAGATGCGATCCATACGCAATCCATTGCCGTCCCTATTTACAAGCCATGCACAGGGATCTAAAAAATTTTAAGCTGACCATGGCAAACCTGTGAATTTGGTACTAGCAAGTAATTAAACTTTTGCTAGGGACTTTCAAATAATTTTCCCATTGACATAATTCCCGACTGAGAAAATCGTCTTGAGTTAAACCTGCGGCGTTCCGCCTCCGCCCCTTTCTCCTCTTTCCTCCCCCCTTCTCGATCGGGCGGTGGGCGGGCGCTCGTTCCCAGGTTGGTTTTCCATGAACTTTTCCATCGTTTATCACTTATATTACTTGGGTATTCTTAGAATTCTGGAAACCAGTATTAGATCGTCCCATTCGAAGATATATGCTTAAATTTCTTTGCTTTATGTTCTTTTTGAGAAACCTGTTATAATATTGATTGTCTTCATGTGGTTTTCTTGATCGCATAAATATTTTAAATTGGATTTATTTGATCATATCTTCCCGTTACCTCAGTGGATTTGAAATGGCTAAGACCCAGGATGGATGCTTGCTCCTTTTTTTCGGGGGATGAAAGAAAGATAAC
The DNA here is from genome assembly GCA_000441515.1 of Elaeis oleifera. Lineage (NCBI taxonomy): Eukaryota > Viridiplantae > Streptophyta > Magnoliopsida > Arecales > Arecaceae > Elaeis > Elaeis oleifera. The sequence continues at coordinate 2,349,031 of KE504652.1, read as the reverse complement.
ATTTTGTTGAACATTTGTTTCCGAAGCCGGACAGCGAAGAACTTAATGCCGCATAAGTTCTTTCTGAACGTGGATACTGAATAGTTTAAAGCAACTATATCTCAGTTCTGCATCAAAAATTGTATCTTTTTGAACGTGTAATCAGAAAGAAGGGAAGCTTTTGGGTGAGGGTTCCGTTTTTAGAAACTGTGTACCATCGGTTTGATTATATGCATTGTATGGAGACATGAATTGTTTATTGATGTTTAAACTCTATCTGGACTTATGGTTCAGTTCGAGTAAATTGAAGTTACAGTCCTGTAGGATATTCCAAGTATTTGTGATAATTTAAGAAGGAAGTTATTGGATGAGACCTCTATTAGTTATTCTGAGGTTTTTAGGATATAAGTTATGTCCGATTGCTGCCTGAATCAATGAATTGCTGTATAAAGTACAGAGTTTGAGAGTTAGTTGAACTTAGATTAAGTTTAAACAAATTGAGTTTTGGTGTGGAGTGCCACCTACTGTTCCTTTATTTAGCACTGTTAGTATACAACACTGGTTGTAAATAATGGATGTCTTTTTGAGTGCCGTCAGAAACAACGATAGAAGGTTGTAAAAGTAACCAAATATAAATTAATTTGAATAAATAAAATTTGAGTATGAATGGTCTCTAGTCAGGGGCATTCACTATCTAAGTAAGGAGAGTATGTTTGTTCAATCTGAGTGCTGTTTCAATCAGTGAATTATTATTCAAAGTGGAGATCTTGAGATTAACAGAATCCAAATTAGTCAGAGTAACTATTTGAGTATGAAATGATATTTACAGCATCTCCTTCCCATTTAACATTGCAAACATAAAATATTGAGGGAAAGGAGAGAATGTCTGTTTGATCTGAATGCTATCCATCATTGAATTGCTATTTGAAGTGTAAAGCTTGAGATTTGTCTGAATGTAATTTAGTTCCAATCAATTAAATTTGGGTGTTGAATGATTTCCATATCTTCTCCATCTAGTTCAGCACTGAAAGCATGCACTGGTGGAAGCAGAGAGAGAATTTCTGTTTGACCCAAGTGCTATCTGAATCATCTGAATCAACGAATTGTTGTTCAGAGTAGAGAGTTTGAGACTCAACTGAATGTAAAGAAGTGTGAATAATTGGAGCTTTTGTATTGAATGAGATCTGCATCTTCTCCTTCTAGTTTGCATTGAATCATGTGACATTGGATGTAAGGAGAAGATGCTTGATTCCTTAAGAAGAAAGGGGAAGGCATGTATGTCTGAATTTTGATGGAGCAAGTTCCAGTTTGATTGATATCAATCTCCTCAAGTTTGTTATTCATAATATATGCAAAGTTGCAAAGAGTGTGGTTTTAATGTTTAATTGCATAAGACAACATTCATTGCATTATAAACATTCAATCACTTATCTTGATGTAGCTGGTCACTAGATCTTGACCTGATTTTGGAAGTATAAGAGACGAATTGGTTCTCTGATTACAAAAACCAGATAAAAGAGTCATTTTTTGAAGAAGCTATCTTGTTGACATCTAAGAGTTTCCACCCTAGATTATCAGAAGCAAAACATTTCCAGACATAGACAGGTTAGCAATTTGAATCAAGACGTTGTGAGTTCTAGGAACTTGAGAAATAGAGAATAAATTGCTTTATTTCCTTTGGCAAGCATCTTGATTTAAGATGGTGTCTTGTTGATTGAAGGATGTACTTGATTAAAGACTGAATGATTGGTATAAAGAAATTCCTTTAACTTGGTTTCCAAAAATATTTCAAGTTGCTGCATGTAGCACTCACTGTTCCACAGAATGGGAACAAGAATCAGATTGGGACTCATATCCAAGTGTTTGACTGCTAAGAGGAGAAAAAAGAGATATCGGGGTACATAGATAAAATAACTTGAACCAAAAAATATATTTAAATATTGTGTAAGATAAAATATTAAAAGATACTGCTTATTAAGATCTTCCAATATGCATGTTTCCATTCAAACCTCCCAATTAGCTTAAGGATTGTGGAAAACTGATATTTTGCAAAAGAACAAAAGCTCTATTTTAACGTGGTTGTAGTGCACTGAACTTATTGTGGATGAGCCCAACTCCCTACCATTTTCTAGAAAATTCTAGAAAATAGACATCTGTGTCTTCTAGAAACTAGACATCTATGTCCACATAACACAGGTAAAATTGCAGTTGCATCAAACATTATTCAACAAGAAGGAAATCGAAAGAATACATCACTTATTCTGTGCGAGATACTTAGTAGGTGATGTTGAGAAGTGATACTAAACAAATATGGAGTTGGGAGAACTTTGAAGATTTAATATCATGGCTTCCAAAATGGTAGGGGCATTTGGCAATTTGCATAGATGCTGGAGCACTTCACGTTAAAGTAAGTTTAACTGTGTATGTGACCTCTACACCATCAAGGGATATTGATAGTAATCCTTGGATGAAAAGAACCTGAAAGAAGAGGTTGCCAAATTAGGAAAATTACTTGGGCTGCAAGTAGGTGTTGCCTCTCTATAAATGTTAGAAATGCAGCTGAAGTACATCAACTTCCTGTTCTTTTTTTGCCTCTCTAGAAATGGACTTATACTTCCTATAGCAGGAATCTTCTGCCTTATGACAAACATAGCACAACTGTTGGAAAGTTGAGAACCCTTCACTCTGGTGATGTTAAAAATGAATCAATTACCATGACTGGATGCTCATGAGAATTTGATGATAGAAGGTGGCAACAGCACAAAAAGTGATCTATGTGCTATAGTGATAGAGTTACCTTCTTGACTTCTGACTTCTGTAAATGCCCTTGCTGCATAGATGATGATGTTGAGGCAGAATGTATAAATTTCACTGTGGCTAATTGCTATGTCCAATTTTGGATGGTGTTTGTATTCAGATTCTTCAAGTGACATTGGAACATTCAGCATTCTTTAATGTATCTGCTGATTGGCATTGCAATCAAGCTGGCATGTTTGCAGTAAAGATATATTGTGATGTACATATATTTTTACCTTATGGTGGTTCTTATGGCTACAATTCTCTCTAAGGGTCCGTTTGGTTGGGATATGTCAAATTATAGGGCAATCTGATAATTTTTGAGAATTATTTATCTGAAAAAATGATTGTGGAGGAAATTAACTTTTACTATATTTGGTTGGTGCAAAAATTACTCCGGAAAAGGATATTGGAAAAGATCGCTACGTTTGGTTGGAGGTAAATGTACACAGGAATATAGCCAAATTTACAAATATACCCTTCAACATAAAATAATTTTTAATACTAATAACATTGTCATCTCCAATTAGTTTTTATGTAATTACTATAATCACATAGATCTTTACATAATACCATCTCCATCTTAATTTTTTTACCAAAATGCTTTATTGAATGAATTTGGAAAGACATCAAAACAAATTCAATAATTACATATGCAACTTTATTGGGGGTATTTTTGTCCAGTATGAATTATCGCCACTCAAAATTTATCAAATATCAACCCCCATATGGTATTTATTTTATCTTCTCTCTCTGAAAATAAGCATGGGCCACCAACTATTTACCATCTCTTCTTCCTTTTTCATACCAAACATGGTAATTTGACATGAGAATCATTTTTCATGCCAGATTACCCTCAACCAAACGGCCCCTAAGAGAGTTTGCACTGACCATGAGAATTCTCCTTGTTTAGTTTCAAACTTTCATCTTAAGTCATGCTTGAACTTGAGTTCTATGACTGGTGATACACTTCATCATGGTCCCAAATTTCTTACGTGGTTAAACTGCTTTTTTGATATTGGTTACTCTAGTTCTTATGTTATAAACATTCATTGGAAATGTCATAGAGGAATGTCGTTTCTTTTTGACCATGCATCTTTCGTCTTCAAGTAGCTATTTAAACTTCAGGCAGAGGAAAAGTTTATGCAGGTTCTGAATCCCTGCTTGTAGTTTTGGCTAATTCTTTGTGATGGGTGTTGATATCCTATAAGTTATATCTAATAGTCAAAAATTTTTACTGTTACACTACAAGTTCTCTTTGTGTCTGTTCAAGTGATATCATGACTATTCAATAATTCTGACACAAAGTTATGATTTCATTTTGTCCATGATTATTTAAAAAGGGGAGGCCAGTGCATGAGACTCACGCCATTGAAGGGTCTGAGGAGGGTTGGATTATTGAAAATGATCAAAAAATCATGGAAATTTCTAGCTTAAAGTTCTCCATCATAACTATGAAATTTTGAGACTATTTTATAGAAGTTTTGAAGTTGGTGATGAAACATGGAAGACCAGAGAGCATGATCCACATCAGGGCTGTCATAGGATGAAAGCATATAGCACTTTTTTGGGAAAAATAAAGCACAAGGCACTGAAACATGATAAGAATGTATTTTCCAAAGCGTTATGTAATTGTCCTCTTGACCTTCATCTGCACCAATGTATGCTATTTTGAGCGTATGGGCTTCTCAATTGCATACACTGCGGCTGCAGATGCTGCTGGTGTGAATCAGTCAAGCAAGGGGTTGATACTTTCAACATTCTACTATGGCTATGCCTTGTCACAGGTGCCTGGTGGTCAGATAGCACAGTGCATAGGGGGAAGACGTGTTCTACTGATGTCATATATTATATGGTCTCTAACATGTGCTCTAGTTCCACTAGATCCTAACCGAGTATATGTCCTGGTGATAGCTCGCCTCCTTGTTGGGTGGCACAAGGCTTTATTTTCCTTCTATTCATGCAGTTCTGGCACAATGGGTACCATCCTCTGAGCGTTCCTGCTCTGTATCTCTCACAATGTCAGGGATGTATCTAGGCGCAGCAGGCGGCATGCTTCTTCTGCCTAATTTAGTGAAATTTAAAGGTCCCCAATCAGTTTTTTTGGCTGAGGCAGCTTTGGGTGCCATATGGTCTATTCTTTGGTTCAAATTTTCACAAGATCCACCTCGTTCTGATAATTTTGATGCAAAATCTGCTGGTTTCAATGAGTTCTAATTGCCAGTAATGAAGTTCAAAGATGACACAGGGGGCCTTCAAAAGATGAAAATGCAAAATGGTGGGAGCTCTCTGCATGTCTCTAAGATCCCATGGAAGAAAATTATCACCAGCTTGCCAATTTGCACTATACTGTTTAGTAGCTTCACCTTCCATTATACGTTATACGTGTTGATGAACTGGTTGCCAACATATTTTGAACTTGGCCTTCACCTTAGTCTTCAGGAAATGGGATCAACCAAGATGCTGCCTTATTTGAATATGTTTATATTTTCCAATATTGGTGGAGTGATAGCAGATTATCTGATTACCAAGAGGATCTTGTCTGTGACCAAGACCAGAAAATTGTTGAATACTGTTGGTTTCAGTTGCTTCATTTGCTTTAATGGCCCTCCCATTACTCAGATCTTCTGCAGTAACTGTATTCTGTTCTTCAGTTTCTCTTGGTTTCCTGGCACTAGGAAGAGCTGGTTTTGCTGTGAATCATTTGGATGTTGCTCCAAGTTATGCAGGAATTGTTATGGGATTTTCAAATACAGCTGGGACATTAGCTGGTATTGTTGGTGTTGGGCTCACAGGAAAGGTTCTTGAGGCAGCGCAGAGTACCAACATGGATCTTTCGAGCCCCGAGAACTGGAAACCAGTTTTCTTATTCCAGGCTTCCTCTGCATGTTGAGTTCTTTTGCATTCTTAGTATTTGCAACTGGAGAAAGAATTTTTTAGTAGCAATGCATATCCAATAAACATGAACTAAATCAAAGAACAACCTTGGACTCCTGGTAAATTTTCCAGACTGCTTGTTTCGTAATCTTGCATGTCACTTGCTATGTTAGATAGAAGTATGATAGCAGGAAGACATGGAGTGTCAAAGATGGGAGAATAAGTTGATGCCATTATCTTTCCTATAATCCATATGATTTTCGGTACTCATTTTTCTCGCTCAAGCTCCTTTGCTCTCAATTTGATGTCTGTACTCCTAGTCAGGAGAAACGGATTCTTGCTTCAATGTATCCTGTTGGTTTTAGTTCATGGACTGTTGAATTTTAACCTGATCTGAAAAATATGATTGTTGATTGAGATGACATGAAGGTGCTCAAGTTGCCTGAAAAGGACAAATTCTTTGCACGACAAGAAGTCTTCTCTTTTGTATTAGTTGATTCCGAATTCTTAATTTACTGGCCATCCGGAATAAAGTTCAGCATCTCTTTCTTCCCATTTTTATCCGTTTCCCTTTTGGATTCAAATGGATTACAACATCCTTCATAGTTTGCTGTTGCGCTGAATTCTATGGGCAGTCTCAGGCCAATATTTCCTGCTAATTTCTCTCCTCTCTATCTCTGCTTCTACTCCATCTCTCAGATACCTCCTTTCTTCCCTACATAATGATATCTCAGTGCTTCCAAGCTTAAAAACTTGAACTGTTTCCACTTCCAATTGAGAGGTGAAGATACAATGCACGAAAGTGATGAAAATTGCTGAGAGCTTCATTGCCACTGTAATCATATGTCAGAATGTCATAATCAAGCTGTGAGGATCAGCTCAAATTGGGCTGTTTGAATTGGAGTTGGTAGGCCTAACTGACTTCAATTCAAATTTTTTTAATACAACGTTGGGATCGAAACTTGGAATCATGATCTTCTGCCCAAGCTCCCACCTTGTGGATAAGTATTGGAGAGAAACTATTGCCTCCTCATATTCTCGATCTTGTGTAACACCTTCTTAAAATCCCAAATGTTGGAGAAATTACTGCCTACATTGTTTGCACCACATCAGCCATGCACATAGTCTATCGTCAGGATGCATTGGCATGGGTGACGAATCAGGATGCATTGGCATGGGTTCCATTCGTCACGCCCTTATCTTTGTAATCGGTCCACCTTAATACGCTATGTTGGTGTATACAGTGCATGCTATAATTTTTTCCAAATGTTGAACATCCTTTCATTTCTCATTCTCCTAAAGTCACTAATTGTTGTCACCTCTCTTTGTTGCCTAATCAGCATAACACCTGATCATGTCACCTTTTTTATTGACACATGATAGCATCGTTGCTACCACCAGTCCCACAAGGCTTGAAAGGCCCTCTCTAGCAAACAAGGCAATTAACTTTAGAAAGAAACAAAAGAAAATGGAGTTAGGAAACAAAGATGCCGAGGAGATAGCTCCAAAAAATTTTGAATTGAAGGTGCAATTAGGATGAGTAGAATATGACTTAATTCATCAATCTAACTCGTGTTCGATCTGTTATAAATAAATTTAAATTTAGACTAAATATATTTGAATCATAAATAAATCAATTTATTTTATCTGTTTAATATTTAAATTAGATTTAAATTTTAAATATCTAATTTATTAATTTATTTAATATTTAGATTAAATTAAATCATATAATCTGTTTATCCTATTTAATCTGTTTAAGAGATGTTTAAAATTTATCTAATATATGTCTGATCCATTTAATTTGAGCTGATCCATTTAATTTGAGCTGTTTAATCTGTTTAACTCGTTAAATCCATTAAATCTAATTCGATCAGTTTAATAAATAAGTTAAATAGATTAAATTAAATTATTTATTTAATAAATAATTTAAATTTAAATTTAAATTTAATTTATATAATAAATAAATTAAATTTAAATTAATAATTTTTTGATTTAATCTATATTGATCCTATCTGATTCTACCCAATTGCAGCTCCTACGTGAAACTGAAAGTTTTGGTAACCTAAAGGCGGGCAGTGTGATTGTTGCGAAAAGGTCAGGGGTCAGACTATAATAAAACTGTAAAAATATTCTACCGAAAAATAAACTGTAAAAATAGAAAACAAATGACGGGTTGTTGATGTACGGTAGGTCCGGGCATCAGGACAATCCCGCGCGAGGGCTGCGTCCCTGTTTCCGCATCCGAGCGCTCGAGCGAGAGGGGGGATAGAGAGAGAGTGAGGAGGGTTCCTTCACTCCCTCCCCGTCGAATGGTCTCCCCCGGCCACCACCGCTACCGATCCCCCAAATCCTCGATGAACCCCTCCTCTCTATATATAGAGGAAGAGCTCCCCCGATCTTGGATGCCCTAGAATCCAACCCTCCCCCTACCCACCCCCCTTGCCGCGACCATGGACGAGGACAAGGGCGGACCGCGACCGTCGCCGCTAGGGCTTCCTCCTCGTCCTCCCCCGTCCCATCCGCCCCGCCGCCCCCGGTCTCCTCCTCCTCTAATCCCCCGAAGGAGGCGCCGCCACCACCGGGCCCGGAGGCGACCGGCCAGCGGCAGCGGTTCACGGTGGAGCTTCGGCCCGGCGAGACCACCATCGTCTCCTGGAAGAGGATTCTCAGGGAATCCGGCAAGGGCGGTGGCGGTGATTCTTCCCTCCTTCTGGGGCCGACCCTGCCCTTGGTCCCCACGCTGGCGTGGCTGCTGAGGTAGGGTTTTACTGGCTTCAATTTTGTTCCCTTTGCCCTTTTGGTTTTGATATTGTTCGAGATTCATGGTGCTTTTGCTTTTTCTAGGGTCATATGATGCAATGATTGTTTCTCTGTTCTGTTGTTTTGGATTCGAGTACCTTTTTGATAAATCATAGATGAGCTTTAGGATGCTTGCAGCGTGCTTGTCGCTGAACTTCTCAGTTATCTTGTTCTTTGATTGAGTTATGTTGCCCTTCCATGGAGCTACTGACACTATTATCTGCTTCTGAACTCAGTAGTGCTATTGTCAGTGTCTCTTGGAAGAATGAGGTGAGATCGGTTATGAACTTATGATTGAGCGGATAATTGGAATGCAAATATCTTTAATATTCTATATCTTTTTGAAGAGGACATACTATTGATCCTAACCTGTGGAGTAGTCAATGGTGGAGCCAGAATTTGACTCGAGGGAGGGAATTTAACATGTTCTTTAGAGGAAATGTTTCAACGAGTTCTTTTGTACTAAGTTGCAGTCAATAGCCTTTATGCAATTTTCTCTTAGTTGCTCTGTGACATTGTATAAATATATCACTAACTAAAATCAAAACTAATACTCAACATTGATCATTATATATATTTTTAAAACTTAAGTAGATAGAAACAATTTGTGAAGGAGAATTTGAGCCTTTGATAAATACATATTCAAATCCAATAGTTTGTGAGCAAAAAAATTGAAACAACTTGTTTCAATGAGTTTCTAGCCTTTGATAGGAACAATCTGTGAAGGAAAATTCACCCAAAAAAAATTCAAATAGATGGGTCATGGGAGCTAATTATAAATCTGAGCACAGAGTTTACTGACCTTAAGAAAGATATGCTCATCATAACCATAAGCAGTTCATTCTGGTCCATTGAATTTGTATTATATCTTGCAATTGCATACTTGTCTGTTTGCATGTAAATGATCGTTGCTGTTTGTAGCTTAAGTCCTTCTGTTTGTATGCAGGACATCGTTTATTCAGTTTCTGTTCTGTAACTATAAGTTCGTGTTTGGTAGATTGATTTGAATAGCAAATTTAACAATTATTTTAACCGTGGCTTGTTCTTTGTGTTCAGCCTGTGGAAAATGAGCTAAAGGATGCAGTACAAGCCCCAAATCGTTTTAGTGCTGTTATTGAGAAGATTGAACGCCTGTACATGGTATGAAGTGTGTCATATAGTTAATTTTGGTAATGCATTGAGAGTGATAGGAAAGAAGTATCCTTGTAGCATTAGAAATTCATTAGCTTAATGTGATGATCCTTCAATATGATATGTTGTTGGGTTGTGATTGAGTGGACGATAACTTTATTAACTCGTGAAGTTCTTGGTTTCAGGGAAACAAAGCAGTGATGAGGAGGATCTTGATGATACTCCGGATGATGATCAATATGACACTGAGGATTCTTTCATTGATGATACCGAGTTGGTTAGTTTATATGCCTTTTCTGTTTGTCATAGAATTATTCTTGTGATGTCAAGGAGCATTCTCGAAGCTTTATGCTGACATAATATTCTTTTAAACATGGACTTCATAATTGACTATCACAAATTTGCTATTAGTCTATTACTTCACCATGGTATCATAGCCATGACTTCCAGTTAAGTGATTTCCATATATATCTCTCTGCTCATTGTTAATGTCCATATTTCAGTAAACAAATTTAGTAATCACAACTGGTGTTTTTAAAGAATGCTGAGGAAGAGTCACCTTTCAATTGATTAGAGGATATTTGTATCTTTCTATCTCAGATACTTTGGACAAAGATTTATTATTTTCTCTTTATTGCTGAGGAAACATAATAATATTTAGCGGTTGTTTATTGGAACGTACATAAAACTGCACCAGGGCATGCAGCAAAATCATAAATATTGTTTTCATTGAGATTTGAACTCCAGATCATGGAGAAGTTGGAAACTCTAGGATTCAATAGGTTTATTGCTTGATATGCTTGCATTAGTCTTTCCACGAAAGAATATTAAACTTCTCATTGGTCATTATTGTAGATAAATACATACATACATATATACGCGCACGCGCGCATGTGTGTATATATATAATGTATATATATATGTATTTACATATGTGTGTGTGTGTGTATGCATATATACATATGTGTGTGTATGTATATGTATCTGTGTGTGTGTGCATGTGCGTGTGTGTGTATACATTCATATGTATAGTATGTTTTATGATGGTTCTAGTCTGATTTTCCGCTATTGCTTCTGTATGTATGTTTTTTATGATGGTATGTATGTATGTGTGTGTGGTTTTATGATGGTTCTAGTCTGATTCTCCGCTACTGCTTCCATGGTAATAAGGTTGTCAAAAGTCTCCATTATTCATGTATGTATGTTTTTATGATGCTTCTAGTCTGATTCTCCGCTATTGCTTCCATGGTAATAAGGTTGTCAAAAGTCTCCATTATTCTGATAAACTCTTGAGCCATCTTTTATGATGTGTTTAGCAATTAAAAGGCGAACTGAATCTGGAGCTGGTGTAGTTCTATGGTATCGACCAAGATCGGGTGTTATGCTTTATAACATTGCAGTGGATGCAAAAGGTTTACAACATGATTGGACATGCTACTCTGCAACATGGAACCTAAAAGCATATGTTGTTTAAGAGAAACTGAAACCTGCCATTACATAATGTACTTAGTTTGTGTCTCAACACAAATTTATACAAAGTGAAAGATATAACAGAAGTTTTTTCCTTCAAATTTGTGTTTTCTTCCGTTATGAGATGCTTGGTTTCAAAATAAAACGTATCAGTCATTATTCAAAGAATAAGATGATGATAGCAACCAATTTTGACTAGTTTATATAATTTTCTTTACAAGATTTGTCAGCCATGGTTATGCTTATCTCAACACTTATCACTTGTAAATTTGATTGGATTATTTTTGTTGGCTGATTTCCTTCCGTCTTATGTCATATATGGTATTCTTGCAGGATGAGTATTTTCAAGTTGACAAATTGAGAACCAAACATGATGGATATTTGTCAATAAGGGAAGTTAGAGCATGTGTAAGTTCTCTCTTGAGTACTTGCAGTTATGCTTGCATCTATGTCTTGTTATTTTTTTTAAAATCTTGATCTACTGGTAGAATGGCCTTGTAATGTAGGTATTCTCCTATACTTGAAAACTGCAATTCTAATTCTTATTTGAATATGTCAAATTTTTGGTTTCTTGACATATGAGACTTGAACTTTATCTCAAGTATCATGATGCCACCATAACTACATATTTACCTTTTGGCACTTCTACATAAAAGTCGTCAAATATAACATCACATTTGGTGAAATTTTTGCATGTTTTATAAAATTATTAAGCCATTGATCATATTTAATATTTGTTATACACATGTAGTCTTACATATTTGTACACATCTAAACAAACTTGTGCCTCTATGTCAAATTTCTTAGGTTGCGTTTGGTAGCTGGCAATCTATCCAGATTGTTGGTAATTTAAAAGGGCTCCACCAGTTACAATGTTTGGTATGCCTTTTAGATTGGTAATCTGGATTACCAGGTAATCCAGATTACCTTATTGATCATATTTAATATTTGTTATACACATGTAGTCTTACATATTTGTACACATCTAAGACAAATTTGTGCCTCTATGTCAAATTTCTTAGGTTGCGTTTGGTAGCTGGCAATCTATCCAGATTGCTGGTAATTTAAAAGGGCTCCACCAGATTATCATGTTTGGTATGTCTTTTAGATTGGTAATCTGGATTACCAGGTAATCCAAATTACCTTCTATGTGGTAATCTGGATTACCTAAGGGAGGGTGGCTATCCAGATTACCTTCCATGAGATAATCTTGCAATAAATTTTTGGGACAAAACTGGCCTCCTCCCCTCCGTCTCTCCCTGCGTGGTGCCACCCATCGGGAAACCCGTGCCTCTTCCCCAACCTCCCAACTCATCCTCCAATGGCAGTGGCTAGGACAGCGCGGGCGGTCGAGGGGCCGGAGAGGGTGGCAGCGCGACGGGCGGCCAGGGGCGGTGGCCAAGCCAGCACGGTCGGGGGTTTTCTTTGGGGATGGAAGGCATGAAGTTGGAACCGTCAGATTTGGCAAACCGACGATTTTCCTTCCTAATCGGAGGTATAAAGAGTTGGAGGCGTTGGAAGGCGATGGTCGACCAATCTGGTTTTTCCCAACGGCCGTCGGTCATGATTTGGTGGGAGGAGCGTCGGTTTGGGCCTCTCCATCTCCGCTCGATCGTGAGGAGCACCTCTCCATCACCGACTCATCGCTGGTTCACCGATGGCTAGGACGGTGATCTCTGGCCGGCCGTCGATGGTTAAAGTTAGTTGGTGCTCATCGGCAGTGAAGGGAAGATGGGGATTGGTGGTGGCGGTGGTGGTTCATGGGGTTTGGGTTTGATCGGGAAAAAGAAGATAGTACAACATATTATATATGATTATAATATAATATATGATATATATAATATATATAATATTATTATATATATAATATATAATTATTATATTATATATAATATATAATATATTATATTATATAATATAATATATATTATATATTCTAATATATAATATATTTTGTTCTTTTATTCGGAAAAAATGAAAATTTTGTGCGAGTGTGATTTTAATAAATTTGATTTAAGAATATTTTGAAAATTTGATATTACATTACCAGTGATCTGATTGTAATATCAAACATGTCAATCAAGATTTTCAGTAATTTTATTGCAACATTATCTGCATGTACCAAACACAGTAATCAGCATTATTGACAATCTATCCAGATTTCAGGTAATCCAGATTACCAGATAATCTGCATTACCACTATCTGGCAATGCACCAAACGCAACCTTAAAGTTTCTCATTTAAGATTATAATTATTATTTTTTTGGGATGCCTGGAGTGCTGACACTACACCCATATCCTTTGTCTTGACTCTTGAGTAACATTGCCCAATCATGTATCAAATTGCTCATCTTTTCATGGAAAGAAATAATCCACCACTTGCTTAACCTTATTTGCTTAGAACTAGCTTCAAAGTTTACTGACATTGGTGCTGATTTAAATGAAATTTGTGTTTGATTGGAGGACATTCTTTGTGTACAATTTAGAATAGACTTGGATAGACTTTCTACAATCCCAATATTATAAGTCTTGGATGTCAAAATTCTTTTGTTGGTAAATGTATAAAAGAACTGTCTTTAGATGCAAAGCTTTGAAGCTGCACCCCTTAAATCAAGGTGGTATTGTGGCAGTGGATGTCAAAAGGAGGGCATCATTTTGCAGGAAGTCAAGGTCTGTATGAGAAAAGTGGCACACATGTAACAAGCTTGTTACTTCTGACCATCCAAGAAGGGACAATTGACCATTTCAGCTAAGGAAATTTGAACTTTAACACTGTTTTGATTTTTTATTGAAAAAGGAAGATACATAACAGTCACAAAACCCAATATGAGAATGTATTAGAAAGCTTGTAAGATTTGGAAAAAGGCTAGATTTGGAAAAGGCTTTGGGGAACTAAAAATTTAGAAAAATTGAGTTTTCTAACTGTTCGGATGGTACAAAACTAAACTAATGCATAAATGGATTTTACAAATTTGGATACTTGTTTCCTTTTCTTGGAAAATGTTTTCCTTCCCTTTTTCTTTCCATAGTTTTCAGAAGTCAGAACAACCTTCCATACCCTTAGGACAACCGGTTCTGAGGTTTGTTTTTGACTAGGAAATTGCCCATAAAGATCTCCAAAAGTAGCCTATGGAGGTTCTTGAAAGTATGCCTGTCGATGACTCTTGATCCAATTAAGACTCCTGCCAGCTTGCTTGTTTGCTTTCTGAGTCTGGCTGCTTTATTTCACTCAGATGATTACAAGTATGCTCCCAGCCATAATGGTTATAATAATTCTCATGTTATCTTAGAATAGTTAGATTAAAACTTCTTAAGTGAGAAATGGATTCTAGGCCCTCTAAAGAAATAAATTGCAAGCCTTCAATCAGATTCTAGATAGAATCTAATGAAATTTGGTGAATTTTCTCTACTAAATCTAGACAAATCTTCCTGTTTATGATTGATGTCATATCAGTCTGATCTGTCTATGGATATTTGTAGCAGTTTTCTTCACCTCTTTATCCAAATCCTTGTTTTTTGCACAAATCAAGCAAAGATATTATCGCTATTGTTTCCCTAGCTTGATGTCCTCCATGGTAGAATCATCTTATCTGGTTTGTTAGAAATATAAAAACCATCAAATTTATGCTCTTTATATGGCTGCACAGTTTTATTTTTATTGTTTGTTTGTGGAATGTGGTTGGGGAAGAAGGTTACATTTCTCTGTAACAGATGGAACAGATGTTAAATAGTTATTTTTCATTGAGATACATGATTTTTTCTTCTTTGAATTCTTGTAAGACATCATCCTGCTGCATACTCTTTTTGTATCTGCTGCTTCTTCCCAGTTAAGGTTGGTAAATTTCTCAGCATTCACCCAGAGGGCCAACTTATCTGCACTTTTATTACTTGATTTGTTGTTTTTAAAAGTAACATAGTTTTCAGCATGTATTCTTGAAGGAGGCAGTTTGTTTACTTATGACTGCACTTGTTACTTAGTATTGGAAGTTTTTAGGCAAATTTGGACTTGCTGCACATCTGTTTCAAGTGCTTCATGGCTATAATCTTCTTCCATGTGTTTACTTATGTTATATGTATGCATATTTATTTATACTACCTACTCTGATAATTTCATATGCATTGCTCTATATATCTGTTTGTCTATCTGTCTATTTACCTATCTATTATATGGATATATTTATGTCTATATGTATTTATGTATGGATTGCATGCATGCATGCCTGAGTTTATCAGTGTGTGGCTGGATGATGGTCCAGGCAAGGGTCTTCCTAGCATCTTGTGGCCTGTCTACTAGGTGGTCCCCCAGATACCCCGGTGACAACCCAGTAGCATCAGCAGACGTACCGAAAGGTGCACTGTTTTGTGAATGCTGTAGAGTACATCAATTACCCGGTCACCTTGTCTGTCCTTGCTTATAGTAATTCTGCTTGAGTGACACCAAGATTTGAAGAAGCTAAGATATAGGTCATCTCAGTCAGCAATTGAGATAAAGATGGACTAAGATCTCAGTTTATTTCATCTGAGACTGAAGGTGGGAAAACATTGAAGACCAAGCTTTTGTGAGATTTTGGCCAGTATGTTGGAATCAAGATATCTGAATCTTGGACAATATAATAAACTAGATTAGAAACTATTTTGAAGCATTAATTTGGAGATTTGTTGATAAAAATCATTTAAAGAAGTAAAAAAGTCATTGGAAAATATTGGCTGATCTGTTGATGTCATGCCAGCCAATGTCTTGGATATCTTGGTTTATATCTGCTGGGATAATAGGACTCGTATGTCGTGCATATTGTATTGGTGAGTGCCCAGTACTGATACAAACTGAGATCTCAGCCAAGGTGAAAACCTTTAGTGGCACCTAGGATGCACTTGCTGAGATCAGGAGACAATTACTACTAATATCCTGGATATTAGCTTGCGCAACACATGCTAAGAGAACTCCTTAGAAAGATCAATGCTGTAACCTTGACAGATTTCCTTCAAAATAGAATGGACCATCTTTCTTTCCAACGAGGGCATTTGATTTATTACTAACATCAGCAGCCTTTAGCTGCATTCCTTTTACATTAAATTGTCATCACATAATTATATCCAGAGGTTTAATTAAAACTTTTGTATTGATGTCTTGATTAAAAAATTTCAATATTGTGTCAACATTTATAGTTTCCTATAAATGTAATCTTTGTGATTTTTTCCAGTCATATGAAATTCACGAGAACTAACTAATTTTGGCCATGTACAATTTCTCAAGTGACAATAGAAGACAATGCAGGCCTTTCATTGATATTAGTTTGATAAATGATCATGAGCAAAACATCTTTATACATTTTTCTCTTTTGTATCAGTGAGCCTATGGCATCACCTAATGTGGCGCCAAAGAAAAGGAGAAGAAAAGATTCAACAAAGGTTCATGGGGAGGATCATGATCATGTTCCCAATGAATCCATAAACATGGGTAATATGCGAATCAAGGCTGCTGCAAGGAGTGCACCATTGACAGGAAAGAAACTATCAAGCTCTGCTAAAGTTCTGGCTCTTCCATATGTCGAAAATTATTATGAGGAAACAAACTTATAGACAATAAACTAAATGCCCCTACAGGGGCCTACAAAAAAGGTTTGCTGATCTCACCATCAATTCGGAAAATCCTCCTGTGAAACTACCAAATAAGGATATCTCATCACTACCGTTGGAATCAAAAGATTTTGATAAACACAAAGCTGTGATGCCATCCAAGGACCTCACTCATAAATCAAGAGGAACAGGCAACTCTTTTGATCCCATGTATCAGACATCTCAGGACAAGGGTGTTTCTTCTCAAGTTGAATTTCAATCCAGGAGATTGCCGAATGGTGAGAATGAAGAAGTATCAGCTAAACTACGGCGCAAGGAGAAATATGGAACTGGCGAATTTCCTGACATGAATTCTTCTGGGAGTGTCTATCCTATGCCAGCAGTAAGCGCTTGTCATAGTTAAAATTTTAGAATGCACAACATTTATTTTTTCTGCAAAGTGATTCTTTTTCTGTTTTCTCTGCTTGATTTCTACTTTGTTCCTCAAATTTCTTTTAAACATTTTTACTTGTTATGAATATTTAAAACTTTTCATAGTCTTGTTGAAGCTGTACTGTGTGCTTTTAAGTTATATAAATGGCTTGCAGCTCTTCAGCACAAATGTTTATGAGCTTTATTTTCAGCTTAGACCTCTCTATTAATTTCTCTGATGTGGCTAAATGGAGGTACCATCTATAAGAATTTGTAACTCGGGAAACATTTGATATAACAAGGCATTAAATCCCATTAGAACTACTAAATGCTGCTGAATCGGTTGATTAGTTTGGTATGTTTCTGTTCTTATTTATATTAGAATTTCCTCCGATTTTATTATTTTGAAAGTAGTATTTTGGTGGAGTGATGTAACTGCATGGCAGGACTGCTTTCATCAGATACCCTCGAGGATGGGTATCAGTGCCTCTGTTTAGCTATAGATCGGAGAAGTGGACTGCTAGTTTGTTTCTATGCTTGAATTTTCAAATCTTCCGTTCTTATCAGCTTTATAAGAATACATCCTGGCATCTTCAGAATAAATGGTTTTCATTAAACTTTTCACAGTGTACTTTGTCGTCATTAAAAACAAGAAGACATATCTCTCTAGTTGCTTCAGTTGGTTATATGAAATCATGGTAAAGAAAAGTGCTTGGATTTGTGGAGGTCCATTTTTTTAATTTGATATTTTACTCCCTTCTCTTTGGCCTGGTAGGTTTGTGATATGCCAGACACATATAAAAAAAAGTCAAACCTAATGTGATTTCTCATGATCTGCAAAAGTGCGACACGAGGGGATTCTCCTTCATCCTACTTTTCTTGGGGTAGACTGGTGAAACCCCAAAACTTCCTATTATTTCATTTATAGCAGTGTCATTGGAGATTGTACATTGATCGCAACATTTCGATTTATGCAAAATTCTTCTTATGTGACTGAACTGCCTCATCTGCCTGATGGTCTGATCCATTTGATATTTGAGCAGTCTGACTCATCTTGTGGAAGTCCACAAAAAGTCTTGCTAGCATGTAATGCCCAAACAACACTGCAACCTCTTTCTACTTGATCTAATAGACTAGATCAAAGAAATACTGATCCTGAACTTCTCCAGCCATGTGTTTTCTCTGTGCGTACTATGATTATATTCTAAGATTGATCCCTAAGAATTATAAATTTTATATTTTTACAAGCTAAACATGATGTTCCTTAGTCTAAGAGATTTTGTTTGGACCTCTTTACTTCCATATTTCCTTGAGTCCTTTTTTCCATATTAATCGACTAAATTGTATTTATTGCTATTCTTTATCTATCTATTACATATAAGGTGATATGCTCTTGTTAATACTAGCTATAAGGTAAATTGTTTTTTCATCTAATGAAGGTCTGTTGCATTTTAATTATTACTTCCTTGTTTCTCTTATTGGAGGATGGAGTATCTATCAACAATGGTTTATGCTTTTAAACTTGAAAGGAGCCCTTTCGCAGTTAAATGATAATCCCAGTGGATGGTTTGCTGGTGGAACTCGGCAACTGAGAGATGTTGTGCACCTATTTGCTGTTCTAGCACTTTGCTACTTACCTGTGCTACTGGCAGCTTAGATCTCATGTGACACTACTTATGACAATATTGTTAAAACAGAAAAAAAACTCTTTTATCCTGGTTTCTTTGAGGTATGGCGCAACATGATAGATTATAAATGCCATCTTGTTCAATACCTGGTACTACAGTTGGACTGGGTGCTATATCACTTGCTGAGCACATCACTCTTCTTTCATACGCAGCATAATCCATCTTTTGGCTGGTTTTTTATGTCTTGCAGCAACCAACATTCACAAGGGTGAAGGAAGGCTCCACTGTTAGACCGAAAGGCACAACACTTGAACGAGCCATTCGGGACCTAGAAAGATAGTTGCAGAGTGTAAGCCATTTGACAATTCAAAACTGGAGTACTTTTGTTGAGGTTTAGCCTTATGGAGTACCAGTGGAAGCAACTCAGTTCTGATTGTCGTTGTTCTGAATTTTTGTTGCAGCCAGACCACCAAGTATTTATGTTCAGGAAACGGATCCTTCATCTCAAGGAGTTAAAAGGAGGCTTCCTCAGGAAGTAAAACAGAAGCTTGCTAAAGTTGCAAGATTGTCGGTAATTTTTGAGTTATCTCATTCTTTGTCTCCAGCCAATGCTTTTAGTAGTGTTCTACCCAATGAATACCTGATCCTCATACCCTCATGATCTTTTACATTTTTAATTCCGTTATCTAACTTAGAGGTCAAATTAAATCCTTTCATGATTTATACCCTCTGCATTTTCATCATATCACATATCTGCATGAATAATTTCTAGTGATGAGCTGGAATGCTTTCACTATCATTTTTCATCTTGCATATTTGAAGCTTCCAGTAGGCACTAATTCTAGGTGGCTTCTGTTTTAGGAACGTATATGGCTTCTGATGTAGACTCTGCTGGGTCTTAAAAACAGTGACTATTCTTAGTGCCAACTACCACAGAAAGTTTTAAGCTGGGGGATGACATGTTGATATTGTCTGCAAAGTAGACTCCCGCCCGTCTCTGGTGTTTTTATAAGTGCTTTTTTTTTTGAGTGAGGAGTAAAAAAGGAAGAGGGGTGGGTGGGGCACTCAATGGTTGATCCCAAAATTGATGTGGTCATATAGTCTGTTTGTTGCATCTTCTTCTCTGCAGCTGCTTTACAACGAGTATAGTGAGTCAACTCTAGCTAGAAACTAGCATATAACCCGCACAATCCGCAGGATGCAGTTTTTTCTCCCTTTTCCAACTGTTCTTGAAACACAATATAGAATAGATACAATAGAATGGATTATAGAAATAGAATAAAATATAATAGATCGAAGAAGTAATTATTTCTAAAATAATTTTTTATTAACATTATGATATATTATAACTACACAAATTTTAATAGTATCTGCATGTATATCGATAATGTAATATAATAAGATCATGATCCAACCTACTTGCAATGTGAAATAGAAAAGTGTTGCATCTAGGAGATATTTAAATGCAATATAGCAGGGTTCTTAGTGGTTGTGCTTTTGCTTTTATGTAATATCATGATCATAGAAATATATTAGAAATTAATCAGTTATTAGTGTAGCTTGATGACCCACACAGGATATGGGTAAGATGCCATACTAACAAAAAGTATTTTTTTTATTAATATCATCATACATTAACAATATTGCTATTAATAGCATCTTTAATTTATGTATTAATTTAGTAATACTAATGAAAATTTCTTTCTTTAATACAGTTTAATAGGATAACAAAGTTCTTATTAATGATATTATATTGCTATATTTTCATAGGCAACCATACTAAATAAAAGTTGTACTTAGTATCTAAAATAAAGAGCTTTATTAATAACATTATTAATATGGGGTTCCACATGGCGAAACGTTTACACTACTCTTGATGAGAACTAATCATATTCATCAAAAATTCTTTGCTCATAATTAGTTTATAAGATCTTAATACCTTCTCTATGGAAGAATAAATTCTTATTTTTGATAAATGATTCTCTTATAACACATTATAATAGTTGATTTTGATATCAATAACAAATATTATTTCCATTTGCGCAATTTTTGGTTAAACATTTTTTCAAAATTCATTTTTACATTAGTTTAAATGTACATTATTATTTATTTTTTTTCATGTATTCTATGTCATATGAGGAAAGAGAAAACTCATGTTTTTCTTAGAATATTTAAGAGCTTGTCTCTCGGTAACGAAAGTAAATAATATTTGAACACATAGTGAACAGTGAGCCCTAATATCTGTGTAGGTGGCAAACAGAGAGCTCTGTTGAAGTAGAACCTCCATTATATATATATATATATATATATATA
>KE504652.1:2302863-2322912 GCA_000441515.1 Elaeis oleifera | reverse complement strand
ATGTGGGCATGTCGGCACGGTTCGGTTCACGCTGAACCGGACCGAACCGATCCATACCGTCCGATTTTGGGCGGTATGGATACGAACCGGACCGAACCGAGCGGTTCGGTGTGGTTCGGGGATTTTTTCAAAAAGAAGGTCCGAACCGGACCGGTAAAGTACCGGTCCGGCTCGGTATGCCTCGTATCGGGCGGTTCGGCCTGATACGGCGAACCCTGCTATGGATTGTTCTCCTCCTATGGTTTACTGTATTATCTTAGTTCAAAAAAAAAAAAAACCCTGCCTCTTGTTGGTCAGTTTAAAGTAACTCATATGCCCTCAGTTATTCATTCTCATCATTTTGTTCAATTCTGATCTCCAAAAAATTGATTTGAGACCATCTCATCACTTTCTGAACTACCATTTCAGGGATGGATGAAGATAAGGGCCCTCAAAGCAGGAAGCTATATGTTGAGGTAGGCCTGATCCTATTTTTATATTTTAAACATTTCTTGTAGAAATTCTGTTGTTCTGAGTTTCAACCATGTTGTAGTCATTGATCATTCAAATGCTTAAATTTAGACACAATTGTTCTTATTGAAATACTTCTTTTAGCTTTTATACATTCTGTTTTTGTTTTATTTCGACATTTCTGTATGGATAATTTTGATTATTAGCTGATTAAATTTGTTTACTTCAAGCGTTAAATTTCTTTCTTATTTGGTTATGATTGCATCCCCCTTTTTTTCATTATTTTAAGAATTCATTGGTGGTTGCTGGCCTACTTGTCACTTCTTGATTGTTTGTTGTTATTTGATGATTGCTTGACCTTTCTTGCCTGTCTTTACTTTAATGTTTGATCTGTGGAAGAAGTTTCTTCTAATGAAAATGTTGCATTTTGCCTCATTTATATCTCTTGAGGAAGCAGTCTTTTGATTTGACTTATGTTATATGTTCTGACTCATGCTTTTTCCTGGATTCCAGCTTGCAGAGTTGTGGCCACATGGTTACATGGACAATGTTGGAATCAAAGATTCTATATACAGATCGAAGGAGCGAAAGAGGGCGTTTTACAGGCAGAATAAGGTCTTCATTTCCCTATTTTTTATCTTACGTGTGCACAATTCTCTCTCGTTCCATGCATCTGACCTCTTATTATTTATTACTTTTCATACAAGTTCTTCCAGACATGTAATGCTAGTGATGCATAAATGAATTGTTACAGATCTCTATCATCTTGACTATACTTGTCATTTGTTTTAAATATTAATATTTACTTGTTGAGTACTTATATATTATCACATTGAAATCATATATGTCGTAGTTTTATAATTTATCTAGTGTAAATAGCATAAAGCTTCTACTTCAATTGCATTATAGATTGAAGTCCTCATTTATAATTGGAAATATTTTGTGTTTATGCCGGAGAAAGTTGTTGTTTGTTTTTATAAAGGCTATGAATGCAAATATTTTAATAGGAAATCATTGTTGAAAATAGTTGATTGATAAATTACATGGTAAAGCAGAAAAACTGAACCTTTCTTTGTATGAGATAAAGTCAACTTTGAGTGGTTAGCAATATTATAGTTTTGATTACTAGGGAAGAGAAGAGAAACTCAAAAAATTCCTCTTCTTAAGGATTGGCAATCAAATGGGGAAATGTATAAATATCAAAAATGTAGGGAAGATGTTTCTCTTAAATTCAAAACCTTTTGCTCCATTCTGGTGACTATTTCAACCGGAATAAGGCAATGAGGTCATGCTAGTTTTTCCATATTTCAAGTCACATCAAGAAGAAATATTGTATTTTTATCAGTTTCATATATTAACTTTTCGCATTTTGTTTGCAAGCGAATATAGCACAATATGGCTGAGGATGAGAACTAGTGCCACCTAGAAATTCATGCATATATAAAGGCAGTTGAGTCTACCCATTAATTAAGTCACGACATAGTCATGACCATGTGTGGAAATAACATAGACGAGGAACTTCTGAGGTATTATAACGTCAATGTCTGGTAAGAAGAAATGAGTAGTATAGTTAAATTTAATAATTTTCGACCTATACTTTGTTGATGAATTATTGTGTCCTAGGGAGCCTTGATTCTTGGTTTCCTGCTTGTTTCTATAATGTGTTAGTGCTCAGATCATATGTTGGTGTCTATGCAGAAAGATAAAAGTGCTAAATATATTACATGATTCCATCGTAAGTGTATTGGATTTTGTAGGGTGGAAAACAACCCCAACTACAATCCAACTCAACTTGCCTAACTTGACCTGTTGGATTCACAGGATGAGTTAAGGGTTCAGTAGTCCTAATTTACTGGTGGGTCGGCTCAAGTAGGTTTCTTTTAGAGGATTTTGACCCTTTGATTTAGAACCATCTAATTCATCTTTTATCACATATGAGACCCTTATATTTATTTGTTAAAATGTAGTATGTTTATACTTTCTGTCAGAAACATATCCATAACCTACCTCGAACCCTCCCACTCCAATCTCCTATTTCTTCTCCTTTCTCTCTTATCATTATTCTCCCTAATCCTAATGTCAATCCAATACCTTCCTTCCTCTCCCATTTCCTTGGTGTCCTTCAAGTAACCTCTCATGCGTCCTCTGTCCCTCTAATGGCATTAGATGACAACACCCACTATGCATATTACTGACAGTTGGCCACCACAGTTGGTCACCCCTTCCACTTCATCTGACACAAGTGGCCTTTCACAAGTGGGGTTGGAAAAGAGTTCTTGACCGTCATATTCATTGCATCTCAATGACAGTCATCATGATGCAACAGGTGGCCGCCTCCTTCCTGCACTCGTAAAGAGGGTTATTGCCTACATGGCGGTGGTAGTTGTGGCAAATGGTTGGCTTGGTCAGGTTTGGCTCAGGTCAAGCTAGGAAACACATGAAATCTTGATCCAGTACTTGACCCAACCTAGAGACAGTTCGAGCCATACCCACCGATAAGTTGACTCTTATGACCCTATTTTACCCATTTGACGTGTATATGGTCGAACCTGCAAGGCTCGATGATCTTGGTCAACCCAACGTAACCTGTCTGACAAACTCAAGTTGACCCTTATGACCCTATTTGGCCCATTTGACTTGTATATAGTCTAACCTGCAAGGCTTGATGTTCTTGGTTTACCCAACCTAACCTGTCTGTCAAACTCCTAATCGCTTTTAATGGCTCATTTCCAAACTGAATCAAACTAGTATTAGAACAAGATCAATGATAGGATCTTTACCCAAGGTCACGACTCAACCCAACCTGAATTATCTTAACCCAAATGAAACTGTACCGTCATGACCCAATTTGGGTCAAAGATCTGACCCATACCTGACCAATTTAAGGTGCAAGTCAAAAAAATCTGACTCATACCTGACACAAACTAAAAAAAAACTTGACCTGAATGCGACCCAAGCAAGGTTAGGTCACTCTCCTGGTTGGGTCAGCTTTTGCAGCCCCTTGCAGCAGACATCTCCAAGGGTATCCCATCATTGTGTACAGAGGAAAACATGAGGCAGGCTATGTGGTGGATTACACTGTCTGTGGTCCTTTTGAGCCTTCTGCCGATCCAGTTTCTTCTGTTGTTCCTTTCTCTTTCGATCTCACCCTTCTTGCATGATCTACACCAATCCTGGTGACCTCAACACCACCCATTGCTCATCACCAGCTTCTCAACCATCTCTCTAGCCACCTCTTGTTTGTTCTCTTCCCGGTTCATCCCTTCCTAGGATGGGTTAGTTTCAGCTTGTTTTGACCTGCGAGCTGCTTTAGGTCAGAGAATGTGATGTATTGGTGGGTCAGATAAGGTGATTCGGGCTAGTTAGGCCTTACTATTTGATCTTCTTGTGGTCCAACTGGTTGCTACCCATAGGCATAAGACCAAAAGGGTGACTGATCTCATATATGTCATAATGGAGAGAGGCATTGGTGAATGAGAGTGATTTTATATTTTTTGATAGTAAAATTTTGGTGTAAACAAAGCCAAGTGAAAACATTCTCTAAGAGATACCAACATCAAAAAGAAGTATCGAGACAAAATTCAAGTGTAAATGTTTGGGCACCATTGTTCTTTTTTGATGACTTGCTGTGTATTCTTGAGTGTTTTTATGGAGATTGGAAGATTTTAATGCAATTTGCTGGTGCCTTTCTTTGTTCATCTTTTGAAGGGTTAAAGTGTAGATTTTGCCATATTGGCCTTAATTTATTCTACAAGATTGCTTCCAAAGCTTTACATTCTGACCTACAACAATATGTCTATTATCATTACTTAAAAGGACTGTTTCATTAAATTCAATTAACCCCTATGGGTAATGAATGCATGTATAGTGAGAGGGGAAAAGAAACTTGACTTATCTGCAGATCTGATATGCAAATGTCCTTTGATCCATGTTTATTGGACTTCTCTTGCTGACTTCACTGGATATTCACTAATTTCATGTAGCTCCTGCATATGAGGATAAATCTTTTGTCGCAGATTTATGATCTCTGTTAGTTTACTCCTCTTCTCACTGCATAGGGAATGAATTGGAGCTTTCATACATTCAGACCACCAAATCTGAGTATACATGTGCCAGACATCGCACTCTGAATGCATAGTATTATTTCTATTTAACCTGCTTCAGATAATTGCATAAATGAATTTCAAAAGAGAAAATTTATGGCATGGAGAAGAAACACCACGTCCTGTGCAAGAGAGTGATCTATATATTGTCAAAGGCACCATCCGGCTGCCCTGTCCTAATCTTAGGTTTTATGTTACCAACACTGGTGTGCTATTCCTATTTTTTTCTCTTGCTCTGATCTGGACTCTCCCATCTGACCATTGACCAGCCATCTGATTGGAAGACACAGACAGGGCATATGGGTCATTCACAATCTTGGTTAAAGGTTTTCTCTTAAGTCTACTGCTGGCAATGGTTGAGGGGCTCGTTTTGAAGGAAACATTATATGTTAGAAGCACTACATATAAATAAGAAAAAAATCAACAAAACTATGCAAATAAATACAAGAGGTTAAAGTAGAAGTTTCTAAACGGGTGCAATCTTGACTTCTTTTTTTTTTTAATTATTTTTTAATAGTGAGCTTTTGGGCCAACTTGAGTTTGACAAATTCCACAATATACAAGTGAGGACAAGCTAATCAAAGCAGGTTGGTGTGTCTCACCTAGGTGCATGAGTGATGTAATTTGATGACTACATGCACTCTAACAATCTGTTAATATTTTGTTGATAATTTGAGGGTACAGTTTAAAGGTAATCTTTATGTTACTTCTCTTTGTGCTCTTTCTATGGCATCCTTTCTTATGATTCCTGTGAATCCCCTTACTAACATTTGTTGGTCTCATGTCCTACAAGGAGCACAATCATTCGTTTTGCTTGCTTTTGTGGGTAAAAAGACACCAACGATTATCATAATTTGTTGTTTTATATAAACTTGCGTGGGTTTTCCTCTCCCTCCCCCTCATGACCTGCCCCCAACATGCACACATGAGCACACAGAGAGAGAGAGGGATCAGCCTTATATCAGCTAATTGGCACCCATCTTACTAACATTTGTTGGTCTCATGTCCTACAAGGAGCACAATCATTCGTTTGCTTGCTTTTGTGGGTAAAAAGACACCACCGACTATCATAATTTGTTGTTTTATATAAACTTGCGTGGGTTTTCCTCTCCCTCCCCCTCAGGACCTGCCCCAACACGCACACATGAGCACACAGAGAGAGAGGGATCAGCCTTATATTAGCTAATTGGCACCCATCTCAACTTGTGAGATGTCGTGGATTTGAACCTTAGTGGTGGTGCCTCCATGCTATTCTTGAAAACAGAAAATTAAGTGTAGAAAGGATGCGAAGTAACCAGCTTTTGTCATGGAAAAAATCATGGAAAAAATCAATTTGCTAGCATGACTAATACAGTTGAAGCCATTTACATATAGTTAACTCCATGTGTTATCCAATTCCTATCGCATCTACCCTACAGTTAGTTTGATTTTTTAATATATTTCTAGAAATGAGCTAGACAACCGTGGAATTGATAATTTTCCCAACTTTGTGCATAGGAAAGTGGAAGGTATTTATCTTTAACCTCTGGTACATGACCACTGAAGTATCTCTGAGCAGATAAAGCTTTTCCCTAGTTATTTGGTGGTGGGGATAATGGATGGACCTCAAAATATTTCTGAAACTTGTTCTCTGATTTAGTTTTTTTTAGTAGTAACTTCCTAGAGCATTTTGCACTAGTGAAAAATAATGCAAATTATAGGCAAGTTGAGTAGTTAATATAAAGAACTGTGTAATTTATCTACTGTAAATCCTTCCCAAGCTGGAAAGAGATTGTTGCCATCTCCTATAACATCCTGCTATTCTAATTGTTCAGATTAGCAACAAGGCACTAAATTACTGAAAGTTGCATAATATGGATGAGAGAATGTTATTTGATCAAAACTTCTCATTTGTATCCTTTTTAAATGTTCTGTAAGTGAGGTGATTTACGTCACAGTTTGCACATTGTTGTGCATGAAATGCCATTTTCAAGTGTTCTTTTTGATGTAACTTCAGGTTCGTGACGAGGAGAGGATCAAGAGGAGAAAATTGGCTGCAGCAGTTAGGGTAGAGGAGACTAACCCAGGGCCAGCTGCTCAAGCACGAGCTGGACAAGAGAGACCTGTTACTGATCCTACTGGTCCATTTCTTGTTTCTCTGGACAAGTTAGCATCCAATCAATTGCCTGCCTCATTAGGCAGAACTGATCCTACTCCACTTTCAAGTGATTACGGACAGCAACATGTACTGAAGAATCCTGACAAGGCTAAAGGAGGTGGCATGAGTGTAATCCCTGACGATGGCAACAAAGCTGTTGTCGATGTGAAAAGAAGAAGAGGAAGTTAGAATCAGACTTGGGGGAAATCCATGTTCATCCACTTAAGGTTCCTTCTCAGCATACCAAAGAAAGGCACAAATCTGAAAAGCCTATAGATGACCCAAATGTTAGTCAGCAGCCTAAACCAAGCATTCCGCTACCTGGAGTTCCAGATTCTGACCAAGCAAGCTGATTCTGGTTCATTGTAGCATTACAAAATTACATGTTAATGATGAGTTTAGTTGTTTTCTTCTGTTTCTTACTCATGATCATCAAACCGGAAGATGGTCTTCATATGCCCTTCCAGTCAATTCTTTTGTGAGCAACCATTTAGTATAATGCTGATTCTCTTTCCAATATATCCATGAGAAGATATATGGTTGTCTCTATTTTGTGTCAAACTAGAATGCAAAATCATTTGTTGCTACCTATCGAATCATTTTCCTTGTTATGCTGTTGCTGTGGTTCTTAGAACCGTAGTCCTAGAATCCATTCCGTGGTAACAGATGACCTTCGGATTAGCCATGTCACAGATGACGAAGTGATGTTTAGTGTGCTGTGCTGGGTAAGGGATGAGCCTGCAAGTAACCTGCTGCTGCTGTTGTTGCTTAAGCAGTGGTTATGCTGCTGAACCCTGACCGCCAAATCATTCCCCACCGGGAAAGCAAAACAGGTGGGTTGGGGAGTTCTGCTTCATTTACTTTTATTTAACTCGTTCAGTATTTGAATGCCTAAGGGAATCATGGAATACATGCTAATTTTGGCTAGACATCTTGACATCAAAATTTGCTTGTCTTGCCTCTTCCGAGTTTGTTTCTTTTTTTTTTTTTGTGTTATTAAAGTAGTTCATTTACACTAGTTTTGTATGAATACAATTAAGGAAATCAAAAACAAAATATTCCCGAATTATCCAATAATGGCCCCCACTCCAATCTAAAGCGCTTCTCTAGTATACTCCGCTACAAAGGCTGCTACCAAGTCAGTTGTAGTGTTGTTTTACGGAAGACATGCCTGGTAACGGGTGCAGTGCATCCTTTCAGTAAAATCAAGATGCCATGTAAAAAAGGGTTAGTAGCACCATTATGGATACCGCTCTGAAGTTAGGATATCATGATGGCAGAGTCATCCTCCACAACAAGCTGACTCACTCCCAATGTCTGTCTGGCAAACATAATCTCCATCCAGGCTGCACGAAGCTTCGCAGTAGGAGCCGTAGGCTCCCATAAGTGACTCCTCCCAGTCGCCACAAGTTTGGAGTCAGGCTCATGGATCACAAAATCAGCTTCGCCATGTCTGCCTCTAATATTCTCATCAAAGTTGACCTTTAGATACAATAAAGGAGGATCTCCGAAGATAAACATGCGATGAGTCGTTGCGTAAGCAGGGAGTGAGCTCCAGCTCTTCGAAGGCCTAGACGTCACATCGATAATCTCTTCTGTCGTAACCAAGATTCTCTTAAAATAAGCCTCACTGTAGACTGACTAGAATCAAACACTAAGCTGTTCCTAGCCAACCAAATATGAAGAGCCATATGAGCCACACGGATGCCTGCTGCCCTAGGAGCATCACCTCCAGTGCTACGCTGTAAGAACTCTAGAAAAGTCTGGATGGGGTTCTCCGCCTAAGCGAACTGCATGTGCATTCCCACCAAGGACTAGACAGCCATCAGTCTCGGACATCGGAAAAGAATATGCTTCATGGTCTCCTTCTTAGTGTCGCAACAGGGGCACACCAACTGAATGCCCATACCTCGAGCATGTAGAAGGGATCTAGTTGGGAGCCGGCCCCACACCACTTTTCAGAGAAAAAGGCTCATCTTCGGGTGCACCACAATCCTCCAAACCCATCTAACATCCCTGTGTCTAAAGGATTCACTCCGATAGAGTTGGTAGAGATCGGCCGTCACAACCCTCAAAGTGCAGGAGTGTCCCCAAATCTTGGCATTTGAACTACTGAAGATAAGAGCCATAAGGGATGACACCCACTCCCCTAACTTTTCTCCAAATAGATAGGACAGCACTGCCAAATCCCATCCTCCACCATCAGTTTGAAGGAGATCCGCAACTCTCATGGAGTCCATCACCTCAGCAATAATGAAGGTCGGCCACCAGCTGAAGGGCAGGTCGCCAATCCACAAATCATGTAGGATGCCCACAGAGTACCCATTCCCCACCAGCCATCTCATTTGAGAAAAATGTCGAGCGCGCGGGCACATATCTCTCTTCATAAAAAGGATGCACTATGCTTGGGACAGACCTCACCATTGATAGGGCATGAACCATATCTTACCATCATGATCGAGCTCCATAGAGAGTCTGACTAAGCAAAGTCGAGCAACATGCCTCGCAATCAAGATCTCCCTTCTCGTAGCTAAAAACTGAATACCTAGACCACCCTCCCTCAAAGGCTGGCAAACCACATTCCAAACAAGCAAGTGGATGCCTCCCTTTCCTCCCAAGTGAGACCCCCATAGGAAACTCCAGAAGAGCTGCTCCAGTCTTGCCACCAGAGCTCTAGGAAGAACATGTGTGATAGCAGGTAAACAGGAATAAAGCTAAGAACGCATCATATTAGGGTGACCCATCCCATCATGGACAGAGCACAAGCCTACCAACCCTCCAGCCACTCTCGGATCATCTATTCCATATCCACACACTCAGCCCTCCTCAGCCTGCATCCGATGATAGAAACACTCAGGTATTGTAAGATCCCACTATGCTCTCCAATCCCAAGGATATCCCTAATCACAAGTTGGAGCTGAATCGACATTCGCGGACTAAACACAACCACCAATTTCAGGAGGTTGACCTTCTTGCCTAATGTCACGCAATACTCCTCCAAAATCCTTCAAAAGTCAATCGCATTCCAAACAAACACCTGGGCCACCAGCAAACAATCATTTGTAAAAAGGAGATGTGAGATCGGTTGGGCATCCGATGCTGGCACATAAGGATCTAAGGCCAGCCCCTAGGCCGCAACACGAAGAGCTCACGAAAGAATGTCAACACAGATGATAAAGAGATATAGGGATAGGGGACAACCTTACCGCAGTCCGATCATGAAGTAGAAAAAGTCCGAAAGCATCCCATTGATCCAGATGGCAAAGGAGGGACCATGAATGCATACCAAGATCTAGCTAATCTAAGTGGGGTGGAAGCCAAAATCCGTTAAGGCTCTCTCGAGGAAGCTCCAGCTCATGCGATCATAAGTTTGCTCTATGTCAAGCTTAATCGCCATGAGACTATATTGGGAGGTGGTTTGTCGAAGGTCATACATAAACTTCTGGATAATAAGAACATTATTAGAAATGCTACGCCCGCCAATAAACACCCCTACTCCAGGCAAATCAGACAAGGGAGTATATATGGGCTTCATCTTACATATCATTAGTTTAGCACAAATCTTATAGAGAGTAGTACATAAACTAATTGATCTGAAGTAGCTGGGCTCCAAAGCATCCTGTCTCTTCAGGACAAGGGCAATGAAAGTCTGCTTCCATACCTCTGGTATCTGACCAATGGCAAAAAACTCCTGCATTGTCGAATTTTTACCTGAATAAGTGGCCAGTATCTCCTGAAGAAAAGAAGGGGAAAGCCATCAGAATCTAGGCTTTATCCTCAACGATGTCCAAAATGTTCTCCACACCTCCTCCCCGCACATGACCTCCACTAGATGCCTATTCTCCTTCATCGTGACTGGCACGCTAGGAGGGGGGAATGTGGTCCAGCTCCCTTTCGACGGCACCGTCTAGTGAGATTTGAAGAACTGAATAATCTCCTATCTGATATCCTCATCTGTGGTCACCCACTGCGCCGCAACACTCCTGATCGCCCTGATTGGTCATATGGTACCTGACATCATCCCAGATAGATAGTCTCCAGACCACTCTAACGATCTTCCAAGATCTGGAGTAAGAGAGCAAGAACTTCTCAAACCGAAATGGGCTTCGATGAGAAAGATGTCAGAGACTAACAGTAATAGACAGTGGTCAGAGGCAATCCTAGGTAGGTGATGCACAAGATGGGCAGGATATGCTGAACCCAAGCAGTCATAGCAAAGACTCCGTCAATCCTCTCCCACATCCTAGCAGCACCAATGCGATTATTGTATCAAGTAAACCTCGATCCCATAAAGCTAAGATCTACAAGACCCGTAGACTGGATAAACTCCCTGAACTCCCTGGAGCCCACTTCACTAGCCACGACCATAGGAATCCCTTGATCAATAAGATTGGCCACCTCCTGCCACACTATCCTTCTTTCTCTATGTTTAGTGCTAGCATATACATCGGACAAGAGCTAAGTAAACCCATTTATTCAATGATAACAACACTAACTTGCTGATTACAATAGTGGAACACATGCACCAAAGCAACATTGATTCGCCAAACTATAATAATGCCCTTTGATAGACCTTAGGACTCCACATCATAGAACCCTAGTTGGCTGAGAAGCGACAATGAGCACAGGCCATGCTAGACCCCGACAATCCAGTTTCCATCAATACACATTTTCAGATTGTGTTGCTGCATAATCCTTCTGAAGGTAGAGCGAAAGGACGGCTTCTAGCTCCCGAACATTCCATATAAGAATTCTCATGGGGGAGTATGGTGGGAGGAAGACGAACCCGACTTGGACTCCTCTTGCACTGCACCGCCATCTCCATATCCCCCACCATCATTTTTGCTGCCCATCTGAGAGTCTACAGACTCAAAGGCCACTTTAAGCTAGCCTACCACTTTCTTGTGGCCTGCAGGCACTTCCACTCCCAGCTCCCCTATTCTGTTAGTGCCCCCCACCCAATCCCCGACTTCAGTGCTATCGGAGAGGGACCCATGATGGCCTGTGGCGGCTTCGACTCCTGGACCACTCCAACCTGCTTCTTGTCCCCATTCTCGTCACGTGCCCATCAGCCCATGAAGACCCCCTACGAGGAGAAACGACAGCCACCACCTTGCTCCCAGCCTCGCAGCCACTAGAAGCAACCTCCCTCGCTGGTGACATCTGTTGATGGTGAAGACTAGGCTAGCCGCTATCCGACGAAGAATCTTCAGGCATCGGAGATGCTGCGGCTTCCATGGTTGTGCCCTCCCCTCGATCTTTGACCCACAGATTGAAGACTCACCATGTGGGCCCGATTCCTAACCTACCACCACAGGCCCACCACACCTCCTTGGGCTGTGGTCGGGTCTACATCCTGGGTCGGGCTCATAGCCCGTTTAAGAGAGAGCCCAGCCATCGTTGTCATGTAGTGGTTCTTTGAGCTTGGGCTTTTTAACAGGCCCACCACCATAGCATCCAGACCCAAGTGTTGAAAAATATGTCCTAAAGTAAATCATCTAAGTTGTAGATGATTGTGTTCTATACATGTATATAAATTATAAAATAATAAATATTATCTGACAAGATTTATCATAAGGAATACATTTTCCTAAATAGAACTCATATATTATGATGAAGTCCTTAGAGCTACTTTCAAAATGATAAAAGAAGATTTATCGTGTGATTCTTAAATTTTGCTCACGACCAAATGATACACTTGTTACAAAGACGATAATTGTATCGAGTGTAGGTCGTTATGTGCCATATTAGTTGATTGTCCTCTTAACCAAGACGTATGATGACACGGATATGGCATATGGGTGATATGTAGAAGTACATTTTACTAAGTGTAACCACCTCCGGAGCACTCTGCTGTTAAGAGTTGCTCTGATGGGATATGGGTATAAGTATCCCTCTGATCTGAGGCTATCTCGATAACTTGCAAGCAACTCACTGTGCTTTGATATCGGACTATCTGAATTTTTAATTCGATGACGAAAGATCTCTGGATACAGTCAAATACTTGTGAAGTCTGAGTGCAAATCAAGATGGGATTAACTGCGCTCCAAGTTAAATTAGAGATGATGCATCACTATATTTCAATTCAACAAAATTTTAATCAAAGTAGTCCTAGTGAGGAGTCATAGAATTTTGAGGTTGAGACACAATGTGGATTACTCTTTCTGGGTTGACAGTTTAATCCTTAGTCATCCCTGAGCATCGAGAGTCAAAGAGATGAATTATACGGTAACTATATCCACATGGGTTCTAGAGTGTTGCTAGGCATACATTCGATCTATCCGGATGTCAAAAATTATTGCTAGATGGTAACATTGATTAGTACAGAAATTATTTTGTACTATCGATTTAAGTTCGAACCTATGGGATCACACACATAGAAGTACCGTCTGATCAAATGGCTGATCAACGATGATGAATTGTTGAAGGATTTAATTATCAATGTAATTGATGATTAATCCTTTGCAAAGGTTGCAATATATTATTTACTAATGGTTGATAAATTAAAAAATAATTAATTAATAATTTGATTGTTAATTGGTTCAATTTGATTGAGTAATGAAGATTAGATTAAATCTAATTGAATTGGATTCAGTTAAGTTTGCTTTGGATTGATTGGATGCAGCCCTATTAGATAACAGAGCTTGTTCCAATTGATCTTAGGGATACAAATCAAATTCTGAGTTGAATAGGATTCAATTTAGTTTTATATATATTTTGATTGGATCAAACTCTATTGGATAATAGTGCTTGACTATTAAACCCTATTGAACAATAAGCTTGATTAGATCAAGCCCTATTGAATAAAAAATGCTTCCCACAAATGGAGTTTTAATCTAACTAATTCTCGAATTAGATTGGGGCCTAATTAGTTTCATAATTGGACTAGGATCTAATTAGTTAATTTATTATAACTAATTTCTAAGTTAGTTAGGATTGGGTCAAAGAATTAGTCAGAGTTTGATCAAGATTTATAAGTCCTATTTGGAATAGGGCTGAACCAACTCCCTCCATCCATCTATTTAAGTCTCCACGCCACATCTCCTCTTCACCATAGAATATCTCACACCCCACCAAAGGAGCCACGTTCTCCCTCTCTTCTGTGAGAAAATAAGGTGGTCTCTCCCTCTTTTGGTCGCCAAAAGAAAGGTTGGACGCCCTTTTGGACGCCCCATATCCCATGCATCTAGGCTTCCTTCCAACCCCTTTTGAAAAAATTTTGTGAAGCTTTTGCTACTGGTTCTTAGGTGTCAAAGAGGGCTTCTCTTGCTGGTTCTATAACAGAAAATTGGAGAAGAAATTTTTTTCCAACGAGACAAAGAGAAGGAAGAAGAAGGATCTTCTTTCTTGTGTGCAGTCTTGGAGAAGAAGTTATTCTTCTAGATTTTTTCTCTATTTTCTCTAAGATAAAATCAGATTGGATCTGATTTTTAACATGAAGATTTAGAGAAGAAATATCAAAAAAATCTGCAGGTGGGGTGTTTGAGGCTTTCTAGAGTTCTAGATCAAGGAGAAAAAGGGAGAAGAAGAGAGAAGAACGGTTCTTCTTTTGGGTCTCTCTTTTGGATTCTTCTAGAGCCTAAGATTTCATATGATTTTTAACATAAAAAATTAGATTAGATCTGATTTTCATCATGAAAAATCAGAGAAGAAAAGTTCTTCTTAAAGGTATAAAGGAAGAGAGAAAAATTCTCTCTTATATGTGGGAGAATTGAGAAGAAAGGGTTCTTCTCTTGATCTCTATCGTAGAGATCTGATACGTGGATCCAAAAGAAAAAAAAATCTTTTATTTTTATCTTCTTCATGTTCCTCTTAGATCAGTCAAAGCATGGTGGCTTCACGAGCTAGCACTCCCGAGGTCATCGATCAGTACATGGGCTTTGTGTAGATACTTGTAGAGACCGGACACATGTGCGGCTATCGAGCATCATGAAGAACTAACTATCATAATTTTAGATGCGATGATATGCTACCCACGCTTAGGTATGAAGTTTTAAATTAATTCATATTTAGATATGATATAAATATAATTTAGATATGATCTAATTATATATAGATATAATCTATATTTGCTGAATTTTAGATTTTAGATTTACATACATGTATATTAGTTCATGTCATAATTTCTGTATGATAGTTTTAGATTTGATCTATGCATGTATTATAGATTAAATTATTTAATCTATGTATGTTTCACTGTAAAATTTTAAAATACATGCACAAAACCACCACGCTTCCCTTCAATTGATGTCAGAGAGAAAGTTTGTTATGACATAAATATATATGTATATAGAGTTGAAATTTAATTTAGTAATGTATGTGATGTATTATGATCTAATTTAATATAATCTAATGTAAAATCAGATCTAATATAGTTTAAATTGATCTAAATTTTACATATATGATATGTGAGTAGATTAGATGATCCAATTGGTAAGTATTTAAAATCATCAGATTGGGTTGATCATCAGGCCATCCGGTCATAGGAGCAAAAAGGGTTTAAAGGCCATCTCTTCCTATTCGATAGGGTACTCTAATGGAGTGCCATGTAATTTAATCCCATGAAGAAGAAAGTGAAAGGAAGAACTTACTTTTCTGTAAAATCTTAGATGTTGAATCCTAAAAATTATTGTATGTGATACAAAGTATGAGTTGTATGAAAAGTAAAATATCTAATCTATCTAATTAAATTATTTAATCATAAAAAATAAATTTAAATTATAAATATTTAGATATGTTCTAAAGTTCGTTATGATTGATTTTATTTCAGTTTATATGAGAATTTTTAGATTTGAAACTATGTGATACCTGTTGGCACATCAACTGAGTCGATTCAGTTTTGAACTATGTCGACCCAGTCTCCTGGTTTAATCGGTTCAGTGCTGACTGACCCGACCCAGTTATCTCAGACCGAACAGTAATGATTACTATTCATGATCAGTTAGTTGACCAAATATCAGACTTAGTCAATCAACTGAAGTGAGCGACTCAGTTCAAGGGTGAGTCGATCTAGTTTCAGAATAAAAATTTGTATAAATTGATATAAATTATTTATAAATTGAATAATTTAATTAATAACCTTAATCCATGTTAATGCTATACTTAATTAAGAATTAAAAAATATATTTTAGATCTAGAATTATGATTAAAGATCTAATGACATTGCATAAAATATAAGGCATAGGTTAGCTCAAATCATATCCTTTTAATTAGATTAGACCTAAGGTTAGAATCAAAAACTTAATAAACTTAAAAGAGTAGTTGATCAAATCTAACCAATAGTTGATTTAGATTAGGTCAATGGTACTCTAGATTAGACACAATAATTGTAGTTGATCGAGTCCATATCTTTGATTAAACTAATTGGATCTTGATTGAGGCTTAAAGATTGAGCCTGAATCATTGGACTGATTAGATCGCTAGGTGACTCAAGTTAACTCATGTCGTTAAGATTAATCAGTATGACTGATTTAGATGCCCTGGACCGACTTGTCGGTTGGATCGACTTATCTCTAGTCCTTCTCATGACTTGGTGAAGTCAATGGAAGAATTTACGACTTACCAGTTGGACCAGTTAGTCACTAGTCCTTTTCATGACTTGGTAAAATCAGTGGGAGAATTTATAACTTGCAGATCGACTGATGTATTATAAAATATATTAACCAATTTTTTAAATTATTAGGTCCATAAAATGAGCTAGTTATGGGGATAACTAGATCATAGCCTCCCATTAAGGTGCGTGATAATGAGTCCAATATTTTAAATAGGTATTGGAGACGCTACACGCCTGGTATCTATTATGTATTGAAATTATCATCCATCATATGACTATCTTGTTATACCTTCAGATCAATGCTCAGGTTGGTCGAGCCACACTCAGGCTTGAACATTTGTTTGCTGGATGCACTTGATGTTGTCATGTTAATGATTGGACCTAACCAGGTTTTTCAGTGGAGGCACCACACGCTTGCTGAAAAGATAACTAAGGCAAAATCTGATTGCTAAAAATTATTTGAAAAATAATTGGTTATGAATCTATCCATGGATGCACTAGGGTTGGTCAAGCCACACTCGGGTCCGAATACAGTCTGTGTGCATTCTAGTATCTACTAAGAAATTAAAGTAATTTCTCGGATTCAAGGTATAGGCTACCAATTCGTATAAAATAGTGAGAGAATCTTTAGACTAAAGTCTAAGTTTTTAGGCTTAAATAGTTCATATACTAATAGGTCAATTATTCTCTTTTCAAAAATGGCTAGAATATTATCGCTCTGTTTACTGTTAGACAGTAACAACGTTATCAGATCTAACTTTGATAGCCAGTATCAGAAGTGGAGTATAATTAATCAAGAAGTTTTAGGCT
This sequence comes from Elaeis oleifera, assembly GCA_000441515.1. Classification (NCBI taxonomy): domain Eukaryota; kingdom Viridiplantae; phylum Streptophyta; class Magnoliopsida; order Arecales; family Arecaceae; genus Elaeis; species Elaeis oleifera. Next base: position 2,305,859 of record KE504652.1, on the reverse strand, counting down.
AACCCAAACAGACTTAAAAAAAAATTAGCAAATGCTTGCTGGTCAAGATAATTATATGATAACTCGTTGAAGTTTTTCTATTGATAATACTACTATCTAGGTATGAGATACCGACTGTGCAAGTCATATTTTCAAATAGTTGTAAAAAACTTTAGGATAGTAGAAGGTTTGAAAATAACAAGAGACTCTTGAATATAAGAGATGAAAGTTTGTTCCAGTTTTAACATTAAGAATCATCGAGCTTGTTTTCATTCCTGAAGATATCATTTTAAGTGTTGTCACTATTGTCCAATCTTATTGATAGTGTCAATAAAAATGATTATTGTGATATCATTATAAATGATACTACAATATTGAGTGGATAATTAAAATAACATAAATTTAGTACCATAGCCTATTGGTGTAAAGTACACGTCTAACTAGCTCCTAGATTAGATAATGTCACTGAAGCCTATCTTCGGCATAATTGACTTACTCACCTTGTATTGAAAAGGGTAAATGAGCCAGTGACGTTCTGAGTTTGGTACATATTGATGTATTTGTACTCATGAACATAAGTATCAGAGGAAGGCTTACTACTTCATTAAAATCTCAGATGACCTATCTTGGCATGGGTGCGTCTTGCTTATGAAGCACAAGTCCGAATCAGTTGAAATATTCAAACAATTTCATAATGAAGTAGAAAATAAACTGTAAAGAGTATTAGAACTCATTAGTCAGACCCATAAAATGAATATCTTTACAGTAAATTTTGACATGTCTTGAAGAGAATTGGATTCTCTTTCAATAGACCTGTCTTAGGACACCACTATTTAAAAAGGTATATGAAAGGAGGAATCGAACTTTGTTAGACATAGTTCGATCTACTGTGGATTTGCTGGTCTGTCTGAAGTTATATTTAGAGACTACTTGATATGTGCTCGAGAATATTTTGAGCAAATCGATCATCAAAACTCCATATAAGATATGAATTTGGATAATTCGATACTCTCTCACCTTAGGGTTAGGGGTGTCAAATTTATGTGAAATATTCACAAACCGACTAGTTTGAATCTTGGTCTGATAAATATTATATTATGGATATTTCTTCTATCTTCCTAATGGACATGAGATGTTCATGAATCTTAAAACATTCTTTTTGGGAAAGAAGTTTCTTGGTGAAGGAACTGATATTGTTAAGAGCAAGCTTGATGAAGCTTGATAGGTAGAGGAACCGGCTCTGACACAAACCAACAAAATCGAATATGATTAGAACAATTTCGGAGCCTAATGTAAAGGCATCCTTGAGTAGATATAGTAGAGTACCATGTCAATCGAACAGATATTTTGACTTCTAGGTTCGGGATAGGGATTTGATCTCCCATACGGATGCCATACAGGGATCTAACTTTGAGAAGTTGCTTGGAGCCATAAAATCTGAAATGAAGTCCATAAGAATCGATAATATATGGACATTCATTGATTCACCTGAAGGGTAAGACCCATAGGGTGCAGGTGAATTTTAAATGGATAAGAGGTGCAGACGGAAAGGTGGAGACTTATTAATTTGTTCGATTGTCAAAAAATTTTATAAAAGTTATAGTATTGACTATAACGAGATGTTTTTCTTATGGCAATCTTTAAGTCCATTCGGATTGAATTAAATTTCTCAGAGTTGGAATATACATTTTGAACGTATGGCTTCGTTAAGAATGAAGCAGAATCCTGTATGTACAAATAGACTAATAGTTTTGTAAAAGTATTCTTTTGTTTGGATGAAATTCTCTTAATCGGGAATGACATCCCTACATTACAGAAAATAAAGCTTGGTTGTCATCTCTGTTCATCATAAAGATTTGAAAAGTTATGAGAACCATCCTTAAGTATTTATGAAATACTAAGGACCAATGGCTCATTTATGTAAAATTTGATTTAAAATCTGTGGATTATTGATTTAATTTTTAGTCAGATCGAAATGATAAAATTATGTCAGATTATGTTTTATCCTAAAAAGAGGAATGACATGCTGGAAAGTTTCCATGCAGTATTCAGTAGTCAGTTTTATTTGCGATACAGAGCTTTTTGCGGCATTTGATGCTGGTAAAGAATGTTTTGGTTATAAAATTCATTAGCAAGCTTGGATTAGCACCTCCAGTGATGGTCCAATCCTTCTATATTGACAGTAGCACTAGAGCCATAGTTCAAGCTGAAGAACTGATGTTCCATCTGAAAATCAAACACTTTCTGCATTGCAATCACCTTATTCTATAAGATCAAAATAAAGTCGACCTTAGGAAGATCGATCGAAAGGACAACTTGACCGACCCATTGACTAGAGCAATTGGATCTAAAGAATTCGATGATCACAAATGGAAGATGGATATTTGATACCAATCGATTGACTTTAGCCTAAGTGGAAGTTGTTGAAAAATATATCCTAAAGTCAATCATCTAAGTTGTAGATGGTTGTGCTTCATACATATCTATAAATTATAAATGATAAATATTATCTGATAAAATTCATCATAAGGAATACATCTTCCTAATTATAACTCATATGTTATGTTGAAATCTTTAGAGCTACTTCCAAAATGATAAAAGAGGATTTATCATGTGGTTCTTGAATCCTGCTCATGACTAAATGATATAATTGTTACAAGGATAATAATTGTATCGAGTGTAGGTCATTGTGTGCCATATTAGTTGGTTGTCCTCTTAATCGAGGTGTGTGGGGATCCGAGTATGACATATAGGTGATATGTAGGAGTACATTTTACTGAGCGTGACCACCTTTGGAGCACTCTACTATCAAGGATTGCTCTGATGAGATATGGGTATAAGTATCCCTCTGACCTGAGGCTGCCTCGGTGACTTGTAAGCAACTTACTGTGCTTTGGTGCCAGACTATCCAAATTTCTAATTCGATGATGGAAGATTTTTGGGTACAGTCAAGTACTTGTGAAGTCTGAGTATAAGTCAAGATGGGATTGATCGCTTCAAGTAAAATTAGAGATGAT
>KE504652.1:2278217-2291055 GCA_000441515.1 Elaeis oleifera | reverse complement strand
CCAAATTGAGTTGGACTCTTCTCTTCATGCCATCACTTTTCTCCATGCATAACGTATTTTTGCATGAGATTTTTTATGCCAATCTGATGTTGGTCGACCTCTCTCAGAGTTTATAAGATGAAGATAAAGTTTGGTTCAAAATTTAATTCAAATTTAATTTAAATTGGTGATAAGGATCAACCAATGTTTGAAATTGAACCGCAACTACCTTTTCTTATCCTTATCTTCCATGGGACGCCACCCTTAAGAAGGGATTAGTTTGTGCGTGATTAGAAGTGATTTTGATGTAAAAATCTGAGAGTTGGATGGTGAAAGTTGAGAGTGGGTTGGGCTTCCGTGTGTGAGAACAGAGGAAGTGTTCTTCTTTCGGGCATAAGGCGTAGGGTCTAGGATTTCAACTCTAGATTTTGTGAGAAGAAAAATACAAGAGTAAGTCTTGTTCAATATTTCATACCACCATCTCCTTGTAAAGCTTCATCTTCTAATCCGGAGGAGTCCGAGAGATCCGAAGAAAGGAGCTTTGATCAGCCATTTAGAGCCTTCGATGCGAGCTAGCACTCCCGCAAAGGAAGATCCGATCAGAACTTCGAGTGGATGATCTGTAGAGGCTGGACGACCTATGCGGCTATTCGACATCAGCGAGAGCTTCATACCATGCCTACCAGCAGTAGAGATCATCGACCTACGAAAAGGTGATGAGTTCTATACTCAACCGACGTGATCTAAAGGTTAGATCACATTCAGGGCGTCGATGTGATCGATGTAGTTTTTATTTATATCATATTTCATATATAAATTTTTCATATCATAGATCCTTAATTGGTAGTTTAGATCTGATCTAAGGCATGTTTAGAAGATTAAAGTGTTTCATCTTTATTTTTACTGTAAATTTAAAATATATGCTTTGAACTATCCATTTTTTTTCACATCGATCAATACATGGACTTTGTGTGGATACCTATAGAGGTCGGATATATGTACGACTGTCGAGTATCATGAAAAATCAATTACTATGAATTTCAGATGCGGTGATATGCTACCCACGCTCAGGTATGGAGTTTTAAATTAATTCATATTTAGATATGATCTAAATATAATTTAGATATGATCTAATTATATAGAGATATGATCTATACTTACTGAATTTTAGATTTCAGATTTACATATATGTATATTAGTTTATGTCATGATTTCTGTATGGTAGTTTTAGATTTGATCTATGCATGCATTGTAGATTAAATTGTTTAATCTATATATGTTCCGTTGTAAAATTTTAAAATACATGCACAAAATCATCACGCTTCCCTTCACTGGGCCCAACTTCATCAGCATATTGAACTCGGATCCAAACTCGCCTGCCTCGCCTCAGTCAGCCCTAGCTTTCATTGGTGACTGTCGTCGAGCAATCTTGGTTTTTGCCAACCATCAGAGTTCAATGGCGACCTTGGTGAACTCTTCGTTTGCCGAGGAGAACTAGCACGAGACGAGGAGCTGGGGGCCGAAGAGTCAGGGTTAGAATCTCCCACTCTCTTGGGCTTTATCAGAGCCCTAACTGGCCACAGTAGACGAATCCAGGAAGTCGTCATCCATGGATCCATCCATGGTCGGGTGACAGTAGTTGGCTCGTTGCTCATCGCCGCTTCCCCCTCCACCACCAATAGGGAAGCCAAGAAGTTCTCCAGCTATAGTGGTTGACTACCTTCTCTTCTTTGGTGGAATGAACATCTCTCGTCAACATGCCCCATCTGACCATAGCGATAGCAAATGGCCGACATGTTTTCATAGATAGAAGTCTGCCAGAAGATTCTCCTATATCCTCGTATAAAGACTTCCGACTTCAAGAGCTCCCTCCACATCAAGCTCCACATAGAACCATGCGAATCCAATCTTCCGATAGCGATTCATGAACTCATCCGCCGCCACCGATTTATTGGCCTCTGCCACGATCTCCCTCGGCATTTCAAAATCCCAAAACTCCATAGGTAAATTGAGAAGTCGAATCTATACCACCACTCGCCGGACTTGCTTTACCCCGGAACAAAGTCTGGCACCCACAGCCCTACCACTAGTAGCTGTCTGACGATGAACCATGGGCCGCCATTGAGAACCGTCTTGCAGTCCACCGCCACTTTAAACCTAATTAGGTGGTGGTTCTCTATTAGGGCGAAGGCCTTCGGGTCATACGCCAGCTTACCCCGATCCTTAAACTCCTTAGCTACCCATTCTGATGGCACCGCCAGCCAATGCTATGCACCAAAATGGAGATGTCTTCCCACGGCTTCCGTACTACCACCATATCCTCCTTCGAGAACTTGAGGACCTTCGTGAAGTACCGTCGACGCTCCTCCAACTCCACCAGCGAAATCTTGTGCTCCGTCCATTGAGGCTGCCATGACAGCCCCTACACTACTCGAGCCCACGTCATCATCCTCCTGCTCGGCTCCAGTGAGGAACGGTCGCTATCACTGTAGCCCCATAGCAACCATCTACCATATGCCGTGCTCCCATTTGAAAGAAAGCCCCACAGACCACCCAATTCTCAAAGAATCGCCTCATCCGAGTTTTGATCGTTGCCTTGATGCCTACAGTGCATTGGGAAAAATTTTACGTGCTTTACAATTTAAAGGTAAGTTAATGATAAAGAAAATGTTGGTTGGCATTCTTCTTGCCAAGTTTTTAATAGAACGAGTCCTTGTTTTCTCACTAAATATGCGAAGTAAAGAAACTTTGGTATTCTTGGAGTATAAAATCTGTTATTTCAATCTTGGTGTTTGACCTCAAATTGTTATTATGGTTTGTCTAGTTCAAGATTCCCAGGTTTCATCATGATGTCATTAGAAAGTGTACCATGCCAAGGCCGCAATTGAGAATTGCTACAATATGCTTTCGAAGAGAGAGGGAGAGCGAGCTCATATGGTAACCCTAATCTCACTCAAGAAGTCATAGCTGGTTGCAGCACAACAGCTTCAGCTAAATTCCGAGTGAGATATCTTGAGTTTCCTGAGCCATTTTTGCATACAACTATAATCCTAAATATTTAATTTTAAGATAGTTGTGGCCTATTGAAGTAGATAAGCTCGTTGACGGTCATTAATTGGAGTCAAGTGCAATGGGGTGTCATCCATTCTCAATGGGGTATCATCCATCTATCTGCGTCTTATGCTGCCTCTTCAATTAGATATGCATTGCTGCTTGATGGATATGGAATAAAACCCACAAGCTATGTGACCATGACTCAGTGCCAACTCTTTTTGGTTCGCTGCCGAAATCAAAATGAGAATGAATTGGAATGTATATTAGAATGGCCATATCCTCCAATATATTTGGATTATGATCGGAATCAAAATGAAAATGAAAACATCTGACTAAATAGCTGGAATAGAAATTCGCTCATTCCTATTCTCATTCTGGAGTCCAACTACTCCCAACCAAGCATGCCCTAGATTCTTTGAACTTCCAATTCTCTCCACCAGTGAGGAGGAATATCAACATATTTACAGGATACTTTTAATTCTTATAGCAGCATTAGATCTTGAATCATCCAGAGGTCCTTGTAAATGCATTGTGAGCAACCATCCCCCCATACCTGCTTAATCCGGTTTCTGAATAAAGGTTTTGTATGTGCTTAATATAACTTTCCCTGGATCCATTAAGCGATGAAAATTATCAAATCTTAACAAATCTGTTTGACGTACACCACTGTAAAATATGAACAAGAAGGCAATTGAACACAGGGAAACAATTGGTTCGATTCTGATGGTCGATCATCACATTTGTCATGCACCAAAAGGAGCACACTGTATTCTGACCGCCAAGCAAATTTCTTCGTTAAATTTACACTCCTCGCAAGGACAGGGTCATCAAAAGAATCAAGGATGAATAACCTGCAAGCATAAGTAGGACACACAGGTATTTATGCTGCAGATCACACAAGATGCTTGACAGAGTGCCAGATGGATGTCAGATAACAATGGAAAATAATGTCACATACATTGGTTGTTTGAAACAATATTGAAACCTTCCACAAAATGGATGGGCGACTTGGTTGTGCAAAATCACAGCCATGTCCAAGCACCCATGCCAAGTGCAAGATGCTTTGATCAAATCAAGGTTATTACAGAATTTGAAAAAAACAATTTTCATGTGAAAATCTTGGTAGATATCCTTCTAATACGAAAAAGTTTCGACTCATCATGCATCAATCTAACTTCTCTTTGGTATCCATGCAAAGATTACAAAGGATGTTACTTTGTAAAACCAGTACATATGCCAATGCTCATATAACTTTAATACAACCATTTATACACTGTATGGTACAGCAAAACAACGTTCTTAGCTACATAGTTTAGTACCAAATATAGCAAGATGATGAATTTACAAAGAACACCATATCTAAGAAACTGATGGCAAACCTCTCACCTCCAAATCAATGGTGCCATTGTGCCAATAATCTATTTTGTGTGCATAAATACTTCACTGTGCCTCATAGATCAAAATGAAGATTATCTTGATCAGAAATAGAACTTATGCTTGGAGTGGTTGATGATAATCCAGAAAATCTTGAGATGATAAGCCGGGCAACATTCTCTGCTGCAACAGCACTGGTCTCAATAGTACTCGCAGCACTCTCAAAGGAATTTATGTAGTATAAGTGTATCCCATCCAAAAGTATTGGTGCAAAAACCTCTGGAGCTTCATAATGAGGATAAGCAGGCCAATTTATTCGGATAACTTCCTTCCTTGTACTGCCAGTGATGAGCAATGTTTAAGCACTCAATCATCGAATGGTTTTATAGAAAGTTCTGCACAGGGACACATCCATGCATGCACGCATGCAGGCATGTATACGCAGAGATGCAGGGAAAATTACCTGAATATTTGATCCAATAAACATCTTCCAGTGGTGCACGAGAGAAAACTTTGTAAGTCATGTCTTCTTCACTGTATTTCTTGAGAACAGAAATACTGGAGAATGGAATATCAGGAAGCTCAACTGTGCCAACAAGGCTTGGAATTTCTGATGCAGAATTCACTCCAAAATAGTTCTAGAAGAAAGCATGTAAATGTCATAAACCCATGTTCTTATGTTCTACAGTTCCAATAAATATTACTTAACACTAGTTAAGAGCAAAACTTGAAAAGTTTCAAATATCTGCATAAGAAAAGATGTTCTTGTGTATAAATTGCAAAATTGAATAATAATTCAATCACAAAGAATTGCTATCTGGTAAAAGATCAGAAAATGCATACAAGGAGAAGACAGCACAGAAGAGAACTTATGCTGTCAGACACTCATACCACAAGTTTATAGAATACTAACAGGGTTTAAGAGGCCTCGGACGAATGTTGTGAATGTATGTTGCAACCTTCTATTGGGAACCGAAACTGGAGGGTCAAAGGTGATGTTCAGTTCATCAAGTGGTGTAGCAATAACTGTGGCCTCGCAATTGTAAGAATTTCCCTTTGTAGAATTGAGAACATAATAACTTCCAGAATAGGAGACTGAATCTATCTCTTCATGTAGATACAATGTGGCATTGGTATATTTAACCAGCCCTGCAGCAAGTTGCCAATTGCCGCCATCAACTGACCACAATCCTGAATCAGAACCAGCTAAGGAACAGCCCCAGCTAATCCACTGATGCTCACATTCTGACCATAGTTAATTCTTGTTATTACCTGAAGAAACGAGATGCCACAATCATTTAGCATTGACATAAGAAAAAGAATTAGGATATGTTTGGTTGCAAGTAAATTATTGGGAAAACTTGGTTTGCTTGGAAAATCTGATTTTTCATTCTTGTTTTAATAGAAAATTAGGCAAATTTGGAAAGCTTACCATATAGATGTGCATATGTGTATAAACATACATACATATATACATATGTATATGTATAGGTATATGTGTGTGTGCATTTTATATGTATGTGTGTGTGTGCATATGCGTGCATATATATGTATGTATACATGTGTGTGTGTGTACACATATACATACATAAACACAACACATACAAATGGTGCTAGATTTGGCTACACTCAAGTGAATCTCCACTCAAATCTAGTCAGGTTTACATGGGATGATGAAATTCCCATGTTGGTGATCTGAGCTATGGTTGTGATCTATTTTATCTAAATTATGTATACACCAAAAATTATGTGATATAGGGACCTTTAGCCTCTGCATCAAGTGATCAATATATATATATATATATATAATTTAAACAGTCCAATTTTTTGACCACTTGATACATAAGCTAAGGGTTTCCAAATCACACAATTTTGGTATGTAAGTAATTTATAAGTGATATATCACATCCATTGGCTTGAATTATTGATGTAGAATCCCCATTGTCCAATGCAGACCTAACCGGATTTGAGTAGAAATCCACTTGAGTGTAGTGAAATCCAGCTCTATGTGTGTGTATGAAGCCTTTTCTTTCATAAAATAATTTCTTTTCCATTTCCGCAGATTTCCTTGTAAACATACCCTAATTAAAAACTGCATTTTCTTCCAATATGCAATTAACAGAATTCTTGCTACAAGAACAAAACAGATCAGGACTTTTGCATAACCATGGCCTCCAATTCAACAAGCATATTGAATAGTTCTTGTAAGATTAATCTCCCAAAATAAAACCACCAATAAATCTTTCTCCAGATCTTCGATCTAACAAATGTTCTACAAAAGAGCAGAATAAAGACTGAAAAGATTTTCACCCAACCACAGCTTCAAAGCTTATAAATAGATCGAAGATATTCTCATAACACAACTGTTCAGGAGGATTGAGGAATAAACAGGACCAAAGCATTGTGGTTAATAGTATATATATAAAAAAAGGTTTGGCTTACTTAATTTCTCATGTGATAATTTCTACGTGCGATATTTCCAATTGGTTATCTAACCTCTATAAGGACAAACATTGAACCTCAATGACACATGTCGATGAAGGAAAAAAATCTCAAAATCCATAAACTCTTAATAAATTAGCATCTATATAACATAATTCTGAGGTATTCGATCTAGAAAGAAGAATCAACTCAAATGAAGCATACCGTCACAAGCTCTGATATCAGCAGGGGAGATAGCCCGGCATCAGCCAATTCCTCCTGTAAAGTCCGGCGAGTGAATCCATACAAATTCGACCACTTGAGCATGTCTTCCACCGTCTCGAAAACAGGACGAGACTCGAAGCCTTGGTAGTAAAGCAAGAACCTTTCCACCATTGTCTGATCCACCATAAACCCAGCTCACCAATGATCAGAAGATTCAAAGATTCCAGCTTTGAAAAAAAAAGAAGAGGGGTAACCAAGAAACCTTGACGAAGCGTTCCATCCCGAGGAGAGAGAAGCCATAGCGGCGGAAGAGGAGGAGCGAGTTGAGAAGCTCGTGGATCTTGCGGTAGATTGTCGAGCTGGAGCTGGAGGGAGGCGGGAGGGTCTTGAACACGAAGCGCTCGCCATCCCACACGCCAAACCAAGAGGAATCGGGCGAAGAAGAGGAGGAGGAGGCGTTGGCTTTGGGATCGAGCTTGGAGGCCTTGGTCTTCTGGTTGAGGCCGAGGAGGGAAGCGAAGCGGCGGGCATGGAGGTTCTTGGGGTGGATTATGGAGGCGCCGGCCTCGAAGTATCCCGCCGATGGTGACCGTGGCCATACGTCCCCTACCCGGCCGCGCCGCTCGAAGATCCTAATGTCGTCGAGGCAAAGGCCGCCTTTTCGACGCATGTATACTGTTTGAGGAAATACGCGACCGAGGCGCCACCGATGCCGCTGCCGACGACGCAGACGCCGGGGGCGGCGAGGGCGCCGGCGGCCGGTAGGAGGGGCAGCGCGGCGAGGAGGAGAAGGGCGTGGAGGAGTGGTTGGTCCATGGGCTCGATGTCAACTTGGCGTGGTCTCGCACTCAGAGAGGAGATATAAGAATCAATAAAGAATACGTAATAATAGAGCTCGAAAGATAATTTAGTTTATCCGACAATTTTTATCCACTCTTCTTCAGACCTTCACATGGAGAACAGCTTATAAATATCCACTTGGTCTGTTACCACGCCGTTTATTAACAAAATTTTGACTTAATATTCCCACTTATTTGTATCAAATTATTGTTATTTAAAATTAAAAGAGGCTAATTTTACTATTTTAATTTATTTTCAACCTGCTTCTTAAGCGACTCAATCCGAATTTAGTGGTTCGATTGAGTAATATGCTTATTAGACAAATTACATAAATAATAGAGGGCATATTAGCAAGTTTAAAAAATTTGGTTGATATTTAGTAATTTAATCTATATTCCGGACATAATTATATGCTTGTATTATTCTCTTCAGTGCCTCAATGTATTTGCAATTGGCAAACTTGACTATATATTTGCTTGTGTCTTGAGAAGTTATTTTGATACAAGATGTTAATTAGGAGGGTTGAGATAAAAGCCATGCATCAATCAAACCTTTGGTTTGATAAGTGTGTGGCTTGATAAATAAAGCCTAATTTGAGCACTAGCCAGAGGTCAGAGGTTTGATACCGGCTAGAGTTAGTCTTCTTAGAAATATAATAGAAGCGACAAAAATCAGTCTTTTCAAATATGTGTTATATGGGCATTCTCCTTGTTCAAGAACTTATGCACTCTCTTCATCACGCCTCTCCAGCTCGCAACCTCATGATGATCAAAACAAACATAAAAAAGGCTTTTGATCGAGTACAATTGGCCTATTTGGAGCGTGTTCTGCATCAGTTTGGCTTTGCCCTCAATTCATTCAATGGGTCCTAACTTGTATTAAGTATCCCAACTTTTCTTTGTTGATCAATAGTCAGATGACTTCTTGATTTCCTACTCTTTGTGGACTTCGTCAAGGATGCCTACTCTCCCCGCTTCTTTTCATCCTGTACTCTGAAATGTTATCACTTTCTCTATAAGAGGCTATTCATATGGGTCTTCTTCGGGCCTATCGGCCTCACATGCAAGGTCCTATTATTTTTCATATTTTATTTGCAGATGATTGTATTCTTTTCACCCGTGCCTCCGCTCATGATGCTCTTTGTCTAAAATTAGTTTTGGAAGCATACTGTCATATTTTTGGGCAACAAGTTAATATTTCTAAAGTCCTACTTCACTTGTAGCCCCTCTACACTCCTTGAGGTCAGGCGGATTATCTCATCCATTTTGTGTATGCCTCATAAAAATGGGATTTAGACTTATTTAGGAGTTTCCATATCAGCCTCGCATCTACATATTACTTACTTTCCTTTCTTATAACAAATCCTAGCGAGGCTAGCTAGTTGGAAATGAAAAACCCTCTCCTTTGCAGATCGGCTCACCCTTCTTCATTATGTTCTGTCTTCAATTCCTATTTATGCTATGTCTGCAATCCCTGTCCCAATTAAAGTCCTTGATTCTATTGAATATGAGTTTAAAGCTTTCTTATGGGGGCATCCTCTTAGGCAGCAGGTTTCATCCTGTTGCTTAGGACACCATATGCAAACCTAAAACGATAGGTGGACTAGGCTTGCGCTCCCTTAAGAGTACTCAGTAAATTCTTTTAGCCAAATTAGCGGCTAATCTAGTCCTTCACCCTCACAAGTTATGGGCTTCCTTTGTCTCTTCTAAGTATCGATTTTCAACTTCTTGGATTGGCTATCGAAAGTCAGCTTACTGCTATCCTATCTGACACAAGATTTGTCTTCTTGGATAGAAGATTCAGTATCAATTCATGTGGTAGGTTTCTAACGAACAATCTATTAATGTTTGGATCGACCCTTGGCTCTCCTCCATCCCTTTATCTTCGCTGGCCTTCCTATTCAGATGCTTGCATGGATCTTCAGTACTATACTATGGCTCATTTTATCACTCCTGACTGCAATTGGGATCCTAATGCTCTTTCAGATTTCTTTAGTGCAAACATGCTGGCCCTTATACTATCTTTGCCCCTTTCAAAAGGAGATTGGGCTGATCAGGTTTGATGGGCACCATCCCATTCATCATGTATTTCTTCTAAAGATATTCTTTGGCCCTCTATCCTCATCATTATGCCTTGCAAGTTTACTCATTTAAGTGGATTTGGCAGCTGCCTGTCCCTATGCATGTTAAATGCTTTTGTTGGAAGCTTGCTTGGTGGAGCTTACCTTCTAAGCATCTCCTTACATCAAGAGGTATTATTTTGGACTCTCTTGCTACTTGTGATTTATGCTCTCATGATCTAGAGGATTCTGAGCATGCTATTGTTACTTGTATATTTGCCCAAGATTGCTGGTTGACTTTAGCTCATTCTCTTACTATCTTTAAGCCATCTTTTCTAGAGGAGCCGCTTACTTTTTTAAAGAATGCCAAGATAGAGATGATGGCTAGAGTTGTCACTGCTTACATGGCTCATCTCATTTGGGATGCTCGGAATAACCGAGTCTTTCAAAACTCTCAACCAATCGCGAATTGCTTGCTGCGCCAGTGCATAGTTTTCTCTTAGGATCAATTCTCCCCTACTCTTTCTTCGACTACCCTTATCCGATCAAAGTACTGGAGTAAACCTTTGCTGCTTGTGTAGCAGTCTTTGACCACCCACCTTATTTCATGGTTACCTCCACCTTTTGGGGTAGTGGTAGTCAATTTTGTTGGGGCAGTTTGTGGCTCTAAAGCAGCTGCAGTCTTTATTATCTGAAATCATGAAAGAGCTCTTTTATATGCTGGTGGCAAATCCTTATCTATTTGCTCAGTACCTTACACAAAGCTAATTGGGGCATGGCTTAAATTGTATACTCTTTTCTCTTCTTTTCAGCCTCATGCTGTTTGGTTGCAGGATGATTCTTTAGTTGTCTTCTCCTGAATCAACCATATGGCCAATATAAAGTTGCACTGTTCACCTTGGCTTCAAGACATCAAATATGGCTCTCTTCCTTCTCAAATGTCACAGCCTCGCATATTTTTCGAGAAGTGAATCAGGTTGCTGACTGGTTGGCAGTTCATGCATTGGCAGGAGATTTCTTCCTTAAAGCTTCAATTTTTTACCATCCGATCTAGCCCATCTTTTGGCTGCTGATGCTTGCCACTTATCTTTTCCAAGACATGGCTTACTGTAAGGATCCTGTCCTCATGCTTGGCGGTTCACTTCCATCGAGGTATCTTCCCTATTTGTCCTATTGTCTCATCAAATCCCTTTTGCGCGTGCTGACTACTCAAGTATGCACTTATCTACTCATCTTGTGGTGCATGAGACTTGTGCATTTTCTCCTCTCTGATGTCCTAAGGATTATGCATGTGAGCCTCCTACTACAATTAACAGGGCTGTCCCTTGCTTCTACTGCTGTCTGTTCATTGAACAATGATGTCATGGGGCTCATCTCTGTTAGCGATGCTTTTATTCTTCCTTCTTTAATTTGTCATATATGTGGGGTCTATTTAGAAGGGTGCATTCGTTTCACCCCTGCTGATAGCTTCTCCCAGGCTAAGTTCAATACATTAAGCATGCCTCCAAATATGGACCTGATACCAATATTTTCTGCGTAGTTGACTTTAGTTGTTGGATAGCCTGATTATTCTTTTGGTTCTCCCTTATATATCACTTGGCTTATCTGCCTCTTAATGTCACCCATACAGGTTCAGCAATCTTTGCTATGAACTTTCCTATAGCTTCACGGCTTTCACTATACATGTGCCTATATATGTTATTGCTTTCACTAATGCATTCACATCTACTTCTTTTTATCACCAACACAGTTTCTATCTTCAGCACATTTCAGTAGCATATGTATCCATTTGTATGGATCTGTACACAGTTCCGAATATTACTAGGGGCTTATGGTTCTGAATCAATGTTTTCATGCATCTTTATGGAGGTTTATAATACTTCCTACTCAATCATGATTTTTAGACTAATGGAATGGTATTATGGCCCTTCTAACTGCTTGCTGGAGCTTATTACAGCAGACTTTGTTCTTTGGGTGTTCGTTTTATTAGTGAATTTCTTTTCAAAGACCTTATGCACCAAGTTCTCCCTACCCACCATGCCGCACATTGTGATTTCTGGTTTCTGAGGATAATGAAGGATTTCCTATCTAGTCTGGGAACCTTCACTTACTACAGGTATATGATTCAGTTATATATCAAATTTTTCAGAATTATGTTGTCTATCGTAGGGAGAAGATATCTGTTGCTTTGCCATTTGGGAACAAAGGGTTGGTGGGTTGTTATTATTCCTATTAGAAACTGACTATTAAGTATATGTTTTAGTTATGCTGTCACATCTCATGTTTTTGTTATATCGTTGATAAATTGTATCAGGTTCCTCCTTACGTTGTTTTGTATCCGTAAGACTTATATAATTTGTGTGGACTCCTCCCGTTAGTGAAGTTCTGCTTCATTTTGATACCAAAAAAAAAAGTATTATATGAAAAATATTATTAATGTGTTCCATATTTTTTAAAAATTAAATTAGTAATGAACTATCCAAATTTAATATTTACCCCGCCAAACATGATTCACACCATAAAATAAATTTAAAACCCAAATTCATATATCTGGTGGTTCCCAACATACCTTCTAAGTATTGAAATGGATGATTTTAATTGCATAGTATCATATTTTATGATGCTTTAATTTTTAAAATTTGATAATTTTAAATACAGTTATATTTTTTTAAGAATATTTGGAACATGATTCATAAATAAATTTTAAATTTATGCATCTTAATATGTATTTTATTATGTTAAATTCGGCCCCATCGGTCACCCGGCGCTCCCGGTGGCGGGTATGGTCCTGCAGGGAAGCTCTCGTTGTCCTTCCCGCCAGCACGAAAGCAGCAGCATCCATCTCCGAGTCATCTAAACTTCCAAGCTCTCTCTCTCTCTCTCTCT
>KE504652.1:2263031-2278197 GCA_000441515.1 Elaeis oleifera | reverse complement strand
TCCTCCTCCTCCTCCTCCTCCTCCCCTCCCCCCCCCCCCCGCCTCCTAAAAGGAACATGGAGTCGGCAATCGAGCTGCCGGAGTGCCCGGTGTGCCTGCAGGCCTACGACTGGACGGCGACGGTGCCGCGGTGCTGGCATGCGGGCACTCGGCGTGTGAGGCGTGCCTGGCCGCCCTTCCCATCCCTCGCCCAACCTCCCGACGCCGTCCGCTGCCCGCCTGCACCCAGCTCGTCCCCTCCCCACTCCCATGGCCCCTCCGCCCTCCCAAAACCTCGACCTCCTCCACTTCTCCTCCTCCTCCTCCTCGCCTTCCCAGTCCCCAAATCCAAACCCAATCCCAATCCCAATCCATCCCTTCGCCGGACTTCCTTACTCTCCCTGGACGCAATCCCTCCTCCCTGCCTGGAAGCACTCCATCCTCCCCCAAGACGCCCTCTCCCGAACCTCGGTCGGAGCAGCAACGACGACAGACATCTCGACGGCTACCATCTCTTCACCTCTCGGCCGGCCCTGGTGCTCCCGGAAAAACCAGCGAGTGAGCCTGTTTCCCATCAACACTTCTCCTTTTCTTCTTCTTTGTCTTCCACCGAGCCGTCCCAGTGGTTTCGGCTAAGCTACACGATGCGCGTGTTGGAAGCTCTCTATCAGTTGGGCGATGGGGTGAGAGACGAATTGGGTTTCTTGTGGATGCCTCTATAAGGCATCAGCGGGGATTATGTAAAGTTTCGGGTTGTGGATGGGTGGAGAACAGGAAAACTCTCGCCTTTGCTTAGTTTGTGAGAGGTTTGATCGCAGTCTCTCCGATGTGTTGAGAGAGGGGAAGAGGTTTGGTGGTGGTGGAGGAGTGGATAGTGGGGATCCTTTGTATAATTTTGGGATGGTGGGCATGGAGTTGTGTGAGGCGGTGATGGGTTTGCATTCGCAAGGGGTGGTTTGTGGCTGCTTGGCGCTGTCCTGCTTTTCTTCGATGATTTCGGGCACTGTCTTCTTGATGTCAATCAGGTTTTGCTATCAGGGAGGGGAATTCGGGACGATGTTGGTGCTATGGATTTCAGAAAAAGCTGTGATGGTCCCAACTTGGTTGAGAGCACAGCTTTTATAAGCCCAGAGGTGCTTGTTCATTGTTCCGAAAGGATGTTGCTAATGACTCTGGTTTTGATGCCTCAGTGGGATATGGCTCGGATGTTTGGTCGTTGGCTTGTATATTGGTCATGATTCTTCTGGGCAACGCCAATCTGGCAGCAGAACTAGTTGAAAGTTTCTCTGGCATCCTTGCAGAAGGAGGTTGCAAAAATTTTGCTGAGGTATATGATGTTTGGAAGGAGAATGCAATCTCCAAGTTGGAAGCTTTATTATTGGACAGAAAGTTGGAGTCGCTGCTCCAGATTCTTGCTTCCTGTTTGAGTTATCAACCAGAGAGCCGTCCTCGAGTGATTGATATTTGGCATTGTATTTGCAGCCTGTTCACCAACACTTGTGCTGATGATTCAGCTGCTTCTGATGTTCTGGTGGGCAAGGAGAATGTTTTATGTTGCTTAGTTCTTGGGAGAATATGTTCCCTGCTACATAAAGAAGCTGACAGCATTTTGCCAAGTCAAGGGAATGACAACATCTCTGGAGATATTCCAGATGAAGACATGTTGGGTAGCAATGAAAGCAATGCTGATCACTTGCAGCAGGGGCAAGAGGACAGTAACCTAGACAAGGGGCTGCATGATGGTGGTCTTAGATCTGTCACTCTTCAAGGTCATCATGACTGTGTGACAGGATTGGCGATTGGAGGTATAACTAATTTTCTATTGTATGATTGCTTATTCGTTCATTAGTTCAGTCATTTGAGATTTCTTATATATATATATTGGATGATTGCTTATTGTTTCATTGGTTTAGTCATTTGAGATTTCTTATATATTCTTTGATGATGTCTTTATCTTGCTTATGATAATCACATGTTCTGTTTCTTTTCTGATATTTGTGATATTAACTGTATTTAAAAGAGAATTATTTCGCAGATCATCTTGGCCAATTATCTGCCATGCTGGAGGTTTAATCTTATGTCAATTTTACCTTTGCAGGGGGGTTTTTGTTTAGCTCTTCTTTTGATAAAACAATCAATGTATGGTCCCTGCAGGTATACTCTTGCAAAAAGTTCCATTTTTTCTGAATGATTGATATTGACATTGCTGAAGTATTCTTATAAGAATGGAAAGACTAACAAATTTCTAATGAAATTTGATACGGTAATGTCTTTTCCCTTGTACGGAACCAAAAACAGAAACTTATCATTCACTTTCTATTACTGTATGATAAAATTTTTCATAGTGTGTTTCCTTTATAATGCAGTTCTTACAAAAACAAGAGATAAAATAACAATCTAGGATCCCTTAGTATTTCCTTCACTGGAATTTATACCCCGCTTTCAAAAGTAGAACTGCAAAAACATCATGAGCAATTCCTTCCCCTGCTTAAAGTCATATTAGGTTTAACTCATGTTTTGGGTTTCTAAGTAGGAATTACAAAGTTTAATCTATTTTTTGTCAAAGGTTCCTTGAAGAATTTTGTTCATCACCATAAAAGGCCAACATATCGCTACTCGTTGAGTTTTTTTATGCCTTGCCTAGTAACATCAAATCTAGACTCTTCACCAACTGGGGAACCTTGTAGAATTGTTCCCTGTTTGCATGAACTTAAACTGCATAGATAGCCATCTACGTTTCATGGAAAGCCCTTTTCTCATCCGAAGATATGTTGGCTAATGGTAGTTACCAGTTCAAAGGCTTGTAATTGAGCTAAGAGCCTCTTGAAAACTAGGCTTGTTGGTAAAATTATGTGAACAGGAAGACCTAGTTGACAGATTTATGCTAGCAAATTGAAAACTAGCATTGATATTTAATTATTTATCATCCACTCTTGAGAAAACTTAATGCTCATAATGTAGCAAACATTAATTATCACAAAATGTTTTAAGCAGGATCATTTGGGCACCCTACCATCAAAAAGATACCAAGTCAACAATATGAAAATTGTGTATGGCTTATGTTGCTTCATTTTTTGGAATGGAACAAAA
Organism: Elaeis oleifera; assembly: GCA_000441515.1. NCBI lineage: Eukaryota > Viridiplantae > Streptophyta > Magnoliopsida > Arecales > Arecaceae > Elaeis > Elaeis oleifera. Next base: position 2,275,128 of record KE504652.1, on the reverse strand, counting down.
CTCTACTTCTAACCCCTTAGGAGTGAAAAGAATCATGAAGGAAGAAGCAATAATGGAAGTTGACTATGTTTTGCTAGTTGGAAACAAATCACCATGAACAAAGACATGAAGCTTGAATGGAAAAGAATAATGTCATATGGGGACAAGTTGATGTTTAAGAATTTAAAGGCTGCATATTTTACTGAAGCAAACAATTTGAATTGGTTTTTGATGTGATTCACATGCATGGCAGCATCATGAAGGATTGTACATAGGTAGGAACACTGATGAGCTAAAGAAGTATGTATTTGTGGTTGACTGATTTTAAGTCGAGGGCTAATCATAAAACATTTGTGTTTCTTTGATCATATCTTGATCCAATAAAACCAACAACATAGGACAAGTGTTGGTTAAGGCTGAGCCAGCAGACCAACTTTATTGGTAAGATCAAAATGCAACACAATGTGTTTGTCTTGTATACGTGAGCATAAAATAAACTTGAAATTGTTAATATATTTGCTGCATTTTGGCAGTGTAGGTTAAAAATGAGTAAATTAATCAAAAGAGCCTTAAGTGAGGCAAATTATATGAGATGATTTGTTCATATCCAACATAGGCTAACGAACTTTCTGTGGACAGGCTTAAGTGATGCCATTGGAGAAAAAGAATACTTGGAAGAATTGATGTTGAGGACTTTGAATGTGATCTTCATGTTAGAGGACTAAGCCTTGGATAGGAATTTATGTCAAGTTAGGGCTCATAAGCTGGATTTGTAGTTGTTATTGGGCTTGTCATCTTATGCTTCTTTCTTGAGAATTTCAGTATATTTCTGAGGTTATCTTGAGTTTGCATGCAAGAATATTTAGGTGTCCGTAAATACTTATCGAACCACTCATGTGTGGAATATTTATTTTATGAGAGCTTCACTAGGACCGTGGACCACATATTTGATGTTTCATGTAGATTAGCACCATCAAATACATTATGAAATCATGATTTTTCTGGGCAATGCTATTATTTACTTCTATTTGATTTGACATGTGCTCATGGATTTGATCTTTGTGATAATTTTTTTTTCTTGAAGATAAGACATTGAATGATGGAGCTCATGATCTTTGTTATGTCATTCTAGACTGTGTATTTGCCATATGATGTTCAAATCATAGATCTGAATGGCTTCTTTGTGAAAGGATTCAGTAGATGCCTAGACAACCTTGAATCAGATCTTTCTCAAAAGTGCTAAGATATTCCTGTTGTTTGACATCCAAGTCTTGGAATCTCTTTCTGAAAATTCAACCATGGGAACAAAGGAATGTTCAGAGGTAATCAGACCACCCATGGTCAAATAAATTGATCAAAAGAGAAAAACTTTGGAAAGGAAAAAGAAAAGGAAGAAGTAAATCAAGGACTCCTTTCGTTGTTTTTCTTCCCTGCAAAAATTGAACTCATTATCCCTTCCTATATCCCTTAAAGATCTTCCAAGATACCATGTAGCAATTCATCTAACAATTAGAACCACTTGGACAGAAATAAATTAAAAAAAAAGGTTCTAGGTTGGACTGCTTGACTGGGGCAGAATGAACAGTGGAAGGGGCAGCCAGCTCTTCCTCTTTTACAGGCTCATGCATGGCCCTCAATCTGTTCAATCTAGACTAATTAAAAGTTAACTTGGCTTGGCTAGGCCTAGCTAAAATTTGAAAATCTAAACAAAATTGTATAGATAACCTATATTATGAGTCCCTCAAAAAACCTTGCCCCTTCACTGTTTTCCTCTCTTTATCCAATGATCCCAACCTCTTTCTCACTCTCTACCCTCACCATGGTTACACACCAAACATAAAGGTGTGGCTCCTTCCACTACTATCCCTTTTTCTCTCTTTCTGTATGTGTGTGTGTACTTGCCACAGCATGCACCCCTACTACCACCATTTCCCATCCAAATCATATTATTCAATAACTGCCACTGGCTCCCTCAACACAATGACCAAGAATTGCACTCCCTCCCTCCCTTCCACTCTCCATATCAATTGAGAGAATTAGGCTGGGATGCTTTTGAGAGCATTTGGCTCCAAATGCTTCATAGTCAAAACAATGAAGAACCTTTCAAGATAAAATCAGCACCACTGATCATTATCTAAGATATAAATGCTTGGAGGCTAAAACTTTTATCCTGGAGGTCTCTTGCTTGTACATCAAGTTGGCAAAAATGAACGGCAACAATATAGCTAGTGAGCAAAAACATAGAATGAGCCATATAGTTTGCAATTCCAAACTGTTGATCTTGATATAAATATTTAAAACATATGCATATCAAATTTGAGCTAATTTGGATGTTTTTAAACTATAGAACAAACTGAAACATGATGCATCATTGAGTTGTCAATCTTCTTTTCATTTGATGCATGGGTAAAAGACGTTAAAAATTTATGATTTTGGTTTGTGGTCAATTCAAATGTTGTGGACCACGATCAACGGCGTTGATTTTCATTGTCATTAACTAGGAAGCATTTTGAGCTAAATGCTTTCAAATGCATCCCATCCCCCTTCTCTCTCCACACACACACAACATGCATAGATATATATTATATATATGCATGCCTCTTGGTTATGAATGTGGAACGAGGATCAACTTGTGACCTAGGGTTCAATTGGGTTGGGTTGAGTTGGTCTCACTAAGGCATTTCACAGCCAAGTTGAGATTGATCTAAAACAGTTAGATTGCCATGCTAGGCCATGCTAGTGTGTTGGCTATTGATGCTGAGCTTTGGTTTGACCCTTACAAGTTAGTGCCTAGGCTTGCTCCTCTTTTTTTTCTCTCTCTTCTTCTATCATTTCCTTTATTTTCTCTTCTTTCATCTTTATTCTCCCCAATCCTTTTATTTGCCTCTTCTCCTTTTGTTTCTCCCTCCATTTCTTCTTTCACTGTTCCTAAAGGGAGTGTCAAAAAAAAAAAATCATATGGACCCATACCGGCTGTACTATATCATACCGATAAGGTACCAATATCATACTAAGGTTTTGTTTGGTATATGAACTGAACTGGTCCATACCAGTCTAAATCAAGCAAAGCGGCCCTGTACGAACCAGTATTGACTCATACCATCCAGTTTCGGACTATATCGTGGCTTGGAGTGGGAAAAGTGTTGAGAGCTTGTGTCAGGTGCATACCATACTATACCTATCATTACTAGTATAGTTCTAGGTACCAATATCATGACCTTAGGGAGTCGTATCTCCCTTTCATGTCTTACTGTTTTTCTTATTAAATGAATTGGGCCTGTTGATCGAAGGCGTGGATAAGTCAGGTACTAATTAGGATAAAAAATAAGCATAAAGACAAGGCTTGTGAGATTTAATTTTAATTGTCTAACCATAAATGGCTTCAAAGTTCACTAGAACTCTAATAACTAAAAAAAACCATACACATGTAAATTCAACTCAATGTGCAATAATTAACATCTAAATGAATTATGGTGAGCCTAGACCCTCTTTCATGCTATAGGTCTGATCCTCCACTTAATCCACATTAGGAAGTCCTATAAAACTTGACAAGGAGTGGTGGTTTATATCCACTAATTATATTGACATGTGTCGCACGAATTACATTTTAGTGATTCTCTAGTTTCCAATATGTGGAGATATTCTATTGATTTAATCAATCAGATATATTTTATTTTCAAATTTATATTCAATTGATTGGTACCTGGGAACAAATCCTTGTATAAATTTTATATGGTTGAGCAATTGAATATAGATATGTCATATGACTGATCACTTGGATATTAGTGCAGAGATTTGAGAACTTCTTGGCGATTCCGATTGTTTATTGCATGTTGATTCCATATTATAAAAATTTACCATGAAAAGTATTTATATGGATGGATGGTAACTTAGAGGTGGTTTTGCCTTCCTTTTTCCCTCCTGTGTTTTTGCCTTTTCTTGGTTTGTATATTTTCAAATAAACAGCCTGCTCTTTACCTTCTTTAGTCATTAACTTCATGCATGTCTCATGCAGGACTTTTCTCATATACAATCTTGGAGTGGTCATGAGCATAGAGTCATGGCTATAGTTGTTGTGGATGATACAAGCCAGCCGATTTGTATAAGTGGTGATAGTGGGAGCGGTATTTTCATCTGGACCATTAGCACCTCTCTTGGGAAAGAACCATTGAAGAAATGGTACGAGCACAATGATTGGCGGTATAGTGGCATCCATTCTTTGGCTGTCTCAGCAACAGGGTTCCTATATAGTGGTAGTGGGGACAAGTCCATAAAAGCTTGGTCTTTGCAGGTTATATTCCTCAAATCTGACTGCATACTAGTATTACATGATGCTCTTCCTTTGCTGAAGACAGGTCCTTTTATATTTGTATTCTTGATTCAGAAAACAAAAGAAATGTCTTCTATGTTAAGTAAAACTAGTTTCTACCTCAGAATCCACATAATTATCTCTTACTAGGTGATACCTAACAATTAACATATCTTTTTTGTACTTTTCTCAATCACTAGTTTATTTTCTTTATGAAGTTGCATTTCTTTAAGGCCTCAATGTTAGATTTTGATTAATTTTAGATATTTATTAAATGTAAACTATTTCTAACCAATTATCTGGGAATTTCTATTATAACTTGTTCTTTTTGCTTCCTCTTACATTTCCAGGATTACTCCCTTTCATGCACCCTGACAGGTCACAAGTCAACTGTTTCTTCTTTAGCAGTGGCTGATGGGATTCTTTACAGTGGAAGCTGGGATGGAACCATACGTTTATGGTGGCTTCATGATCACAGCCCTTTGTCAATATTAGGGAATGAGACACCAGAAAATTTGGCCCCAGTTTTGTCACTTTCAATTGGTAACAATTTGCTTGTTTCATCCTACGAGAATGGTTTTCTCAAGGTTTGTGCCACTTCAGGAGTTGACATAACTCATCATTTCTTTTAATCGAAGAACTATCAATACCTTGTGATGTGAATAAATAAAGCAATAACTTTCTATGTTTGATGCATTACTCTTCCATGTGGTGTATGATTACTAGAGCATTTGCCTTTTCTTGCGTATATAATAAAATTGTGTTTATTCTTGAGAGGTTTAAGTCTTTGAATTTTACTTTCATCAGATGTGGAGGAATGATGCACTTGTGAGATCAGAGCAAATTCAGAGCGGTGCTATTTTTGCCCTTCACTTGGACAAAAAATGGATTTTACAGGAGGATGGGATAAAATCATCAGTATAAAGGTCTGTGGCTTCATATTGTATCACTTTATAATGGATTGGATAAATGAATGTCAAATTGCAGATGAATTTTACTGAACATTGCTTTATGTTGTATATTTCCTAGTTTCTAGATATTGTTCTTTATATAGTTAACTTGGTTGCTTTCTCAAACATGACTCTTTTTTATAGGAATTTTCACAAAATGAGTTAGAAATGGATATTAAACTATTGGCTCTATTACTTGCGACTCAGTCATAACGTCTCTACTGTACTGGCATGGGAAGCTTTTCGTTGGATTCTCTAATAGGGAGATCAAGGTATCTGATGAGCCTATCTTTATCTCAAAAACATTTTCCTGTAATATATTGCTCTTTGCTAGATTTCCTGTACAGCCAATTTGAAAATTGGATGAAATTTTATGCTAGAATATGCTAGGAACTGTCTGAAGTGATTCGGTGTCCTGTAGATAAACACGGTACCTTAAATGCAAGCTAGCCTCTCAGGAATGCTTCACTTTCTCATGTGTTTTTCGTCTTTAATTGACGTAGCTTACTTTCATACATACATGCATGCATGCATGCATATATACAACTAGTAATTTTACTACTATTATCATGAGTTTGCTAAAATGGTATATTTTAAATGTATTGTTCCCTACACCCTTGCTGTGCAGAAATTAATGTAACAGGAATATTTTGGTTGAAGCTGACTTGTTATATTTTCTTGTTGTTAAGAAATTTTTTTTTTTTTTGTTAAAAGGAATTGAATTGGATATAATTTCATAGATGGATGTCAGTAAAACTAATTATGACCTAGGAAAGTTAAGAAAGCAGACACAGGTGATGCCATTTATAGACTGATCAGAAAGTTATACTTTCTCATTGAATTGTAATTTATGCTTAAAGAAAACTTTTGTCTGAAAACTTCATCTTGATATGTAATAAAGGTTTTAGTGCCTGTCATTTGTTAAGTTTCTTCCTCATTGCTATTTGCCTATCAGCTTCATGTCTAGCAGTTTCCAGTTTTTGAGAGTCCAAAATATTTATGCTTATGTGAGTGAATTGATGGATGTTTAGAAGTTGCATAAACTGTCAAACAAATCAGTGACAATTTAGCAAGAATTGACACCATATAAATCCTATCAAGATTTTAGAGCAGTGGTACATGTTCATTATCCTGATCAAGGTAGCCAGCTATTGACTCATCATTACTTAGGCGCAGAGCTCTATATAATATATTTGGATTGTTTCTGTGCTTTTTTGTGTGTTACTCAACTGGATATCGGTAATGATACCCATGACACCCAGGTCATGATGGAGAAACCTTTATCATTGCACCAAGGTTCACCCTCAACTGAAAATAGGTAATGCTGTAGAGTTAAAGATGAGAAGGAGATGGTGGAACTGTGAAAGGTGGACTAGGATTGCAGGAGATCCAGGGTTTGTATCCCAGCAGCCAAGGGTTTATAAGGCTCCATCATCTAAGATTCCACACCTACAAATAGTTCTACAGTGCATGTCCTTGTTCCTCTGCTAATTATGATTGATTCCTTAAGCCGCAATTTGTTATTCATATTTTGGAAGCATCTTTGCCATAACATGTGACATATTAGTATTTCTAAGCAAATGTTCATTCTATTCTTTTTTCATCTAAAATTTCTTAGAATGAATTTGCTCTGGAAAAAAGAATATCCAGAGTGAATAACTCTCACCAAGCTGCTTTTGGATATGGATAACTAGCACACAGTCTAATGCAAGCTTTATATTGACCTATCATCATGTTCTTTTTAAGATAGCCTTATTCTCATACAGTTATGATCATGAGAATGGTTGTTTCTTTGACATTATTCCTTGTATATGCTAAATCTTCTCGCTTGGGCAGTCCAATGTTTTTCCCTTTTTTCCTTGGTTTGCGAGAGGGGGAGGAGGGGTGTGGATGATAATATCTGATAACTGAGTCTTCTTCATTTCACCAGATGTACTGTTATGAATCTTGATGAGGATTGCCAAAGAATTGCTAAACCATGAACAGCAATGAAGGTCTCAGAAGACACCAGGATAAGATTCAGAATCAGAAGATCTATATTTGCTTCAACTGAAGCACTAATTGAGGGTACTTGTGCTTTTATTGGCAAGTTGCAGTAAATTTCTATCTGATATAAGTGCTCTATTTTTGCCCGTGTAACTATGTATATGTACCCAGATGTAATTTAGATGAATATGATTACCACAAATTGTTATTATCTATTGGATGCCTGTAAGTGACAATGGCTCAGGGTTCCAATGTTGTTGGGTAAAGTGGTGTAATCACTGGAGCAGGCCCTGGTCACAAATGCTTTTGTTATGCATGTTGTATGTTTTGTCTAAAGAAAGGATACACACTGAACTCTTAGTGATAGAACATAAACAAGATTTTTTTGTGCTGTATGTCAATGTTGTAAGAAAGGATCCACTCTCTGAATGTTAGTGATAATGGCCAAGGGTTCGAACAGTCTGTCCTGAGGTCCAAATGTTTTAAGTTTGCTTATTTGGTGCTAAAAAATTATTTTTTTTTTTTAAAAGATATAGTCATCCCCACTATCTGCTTGTCCATATCCAATAGGGCTGAGGTGGTGGTGTCTGGTGAAGCTGTCTTGCTCCGGACTAGCAAATTTCAATTACAGATAGAGCATGCTTTGGCTAAAAATATCGTAATATACGTACTTCTTTTCAATAGCTGCATTACGTTTGATTCTCACAAACTTGTCTATTTGGAGGTAGATAAGATCAAATAAACCATGAAGAAGGAAGTATATTAGTAAGTCTCAAGACATGGTATTTAAAAATAATGACTGCTGATTTGTTTCTAAAAGCCTTGCCAGAAAGTCTGTAGACCAGTTTTAGTGTGAGACGCAGGGTTTTCGGTTGTTAATTTTGGACTAAAATGTCGATTTTGTCTTCAATGGTTCATAGAAAACTGTGAGCTATGGATGAACCATTTTCTAGAATAATTGTTAACAAGGATTAGTGCACGTTATGTTGTTAGCATTAAGTGAACCATTCCACCATATGTTATGTCAGGTGTGTGCGGATATAAATGCAAATGCTGTTGCCAGCGGCGAATCTAAAAAATTTGTCGCCGGGTAATTATATATAATTAAATAAAGTACATGATCTCATAGATCCAAAAGGATTTAGGGTGGGCTCGAGATCGACGGAGTCACGGAGCAGTGGGTGTTGGAGGAGTTGTGGAGCAGTGGCCAGTGGGCACCGACGAAGTCGTGGAATCGCAGAGAAGAACTGAAGAATTAGGGTTTCATCGTTTCGGGGCTTGGACTGGGGGTAGTAAAAAAATTACATGGATTATGGGCTTCAGGGCCTGGGCCCTCGGGGCCATGGCTCCTAATGCCAATACATTGGATCTGCCCCCTGGCTGTTGCTTGGACTTGTAAGATTATATTAGTAGTGCTTAATTTTATGATGACAAAGGGGATTTTAATGTTCTTATAGTCTCCTCTTACTATGTGCACCTCACTTTCTAGCTAAAAAGTGGAATATATTGTATGGAATGAGATTGCATAAAATATGGGAGAAGAAGAGGTGATCCAGGTATACCCTTAGCCATGTAACTGCAGTGAAAGAGGAATGCTATTTACAATACCTAACCTTAACTTTCTCTAATTTTCCCTCTGAAGAGAAGCATTGCAGTCTGTAATGTATTTTTCTCATAGCATATTTTTGTAGTAGCAAGATGACTGCTGTTGTGGTAGTCATGATCATCATATATACATAGTTAACACGTATGCACACAAGAGGATGCATGGGTAGTGATGATTTCACCTGATTATTTTTATATTTATGTAACTTAAAGAGGTATATTCTCATTTTTATCCATATACTTTTCTTACTTCTCTTGACTAAATGAAAATGAACATAAGTTAAAATAGAAGTAGCTACTGAGTTATGAATGGACCTACAAGATATGATAATATTTTCTTCCTTTCCAATGAACATGAAAAGAGGGGTAGCGTAGCATGCATGGAGCCATGCAAAAAGGTTTGCATCATAATAATAGAGAATTAATAAAATTTGTGATGTTTTAGAAATAATATAATTTTAAATTATTTTATTATGCTGAATGATCTGCTGCAAAATATAAATTCCTTAATAGTAGAGAATTAATAAAATTTTGATGTTTTAGCATTTCATTATCCATCGAAAATCCACCTAACGCATTTGAGTTGGACAACAAATGGTTTATTTAGGCCGTGTGCTTGTACGATGCTAGTTGTAAAACAACGGCTCGGTCAAATTTCTCTCTTCAATAGCTGCTACTAAATATCATTATTCATTTTTACAAAGAAAAAAAGGTCATTTGTTCATGGAACAAGTAATCATATTTCTCTGGATGGCATGGGTCCTCATTAACAATAAAGTTTTCAAATGTCGGCCATTACAACATTATAATTGTCCATTTTCTATAAATCTCTTCTATCAGAAAACACATAATTTTATAATTAAATTTTAATAATTACTAATTAATGTTAATTTATTATGAAGGCTGTTATAATAGGAATAAATGGTCATTATTTATCATTTTTATTGTTTCCAATAACTCTTTTGTAACTTGAATTTCTGTAGCAGTTGAAAACTAATAATTATTTTGGACAGATGATGCATACCGTTTCGTTTCTTTCTTCCTTGGTCATCCTTTTCGACGCTAGCATATAACCAGCGCAATGCGCGGGACGTAGTTTTTATGAAATTTTTTTTTTTGATTCTTTAAAAAGCATACTCTTTTAAAATATTAATAGAATATGTTAATATAATATTTTTAATAATAAACTTATAATTTCTGAAGTGTTTGTTATTTATTATTTTTTTGCAAGGAGGAGTCTTGGCTCGTGGATTGGACCACCTTATTTATTTATTTATATATTGGATACTATAGATGAGCTAAGTCCCTGGGATTTTGCATGACGAATTAATAATTAAATCTCAGTTCGTAACATTTGCTGTATGACTGAATCCTGCATTGCACTGTTGTAATTATGTAACGTAATGATTTCAAAATCACAATTTTTTACTCATTAATAGTGTGGTAATACACGTTGTTAACTTGGTAAATCGGTTGCATCAATCAATATATACGGTGATGATGTATTCTTAACTAAGACTGAATCTTTAATAACAAAAAAAAAAAAAACTAAGACTGGAATGGCTTCATTCCAAATGGGCGGACCGCGCATGTAATATTGGAAAGTGCAACATTTGACGATGACAGCATTCACATGCACCGACATGATCTACCCGTTGGTACCCGCTCACTCAAATGGTGGACGTTAGACGGTGTCCCAAAATATCCCTTACCCCAGCTGTCCGATGACCAGTATCCATTGTCCTTCCAAATCTAATCTCGTCAAAATTGAAGCAAGGAATTAAATCTTTGAACAAATTAGTTTCAATGTAGCAATATACACCAATCGCTTGATCATGATCTAATAGTGTTAGTACAATACCAGTGAATACCTTAACTTGGAGTTGAAATATTATACTGATATCATGAAACAATTATAACAAAAATCAAATTTCTTCTTTGATGGATAAATATTACGAAAAAGTTGGTCAATTTTATTATTAATCAATTTATCCATGTTCTTGTGCTTTTCAAGATGGATAAATTATTTTTCATGAATAATATTTATTCGTGAAATAGGAAAAAATCTTATTTATCTAGGAGATGGCTAAATTATTTTCCCATCAATCAGTAAAGTAAACATTTAATTTATTTCTAAGATACTTCATCCTTATTTTCAATGTCTCCATCATTCAATACCTAATAAGTCAGTCGTGCACTTTCTTCAAACCTAAAAAGCATAATGAATATTATGAAAAATATGAATAAATTTTAGCAACTTACCTAGAAAATAGTAATACAAAAGAATATGGATAATATATTTTGAAGTTACTCTTTCATGCTTAAAAGAATATAGATAAATAAATTTTTGTCTAAGTATTATCTCAAAAAATTTATCTCAAAAAATATAGGTTTTCATATAAATTTTTATCCATAAAAAAATGGACACTAATTTCTAAAGCCAGTAAAAATGTGGGGCTGTTATCGCTTTCATAATGCTATTCATTTAATGGCTACGAATAATTAATTATGCTAATTAAGGATGGAAGGGCCGTTGGACCAACTAAGGATGGGCATGATCCATTTATATATATATATATATATATGTGATGGTTAATTATTCTTGCAAACCAAAAAGGAAAAAAGATGATAAATATATAAAAAATATTTGCTTATTGCCCATCTTATACATTAGATTCGGGAATAAAATTATTCAGAGATTCAAGTAAGTATTTGAAATAAAAAAATACTTTATTAAAATTGATTATTGGATGAAACTGTTTAATGCAAAATCAATCTTTCCTAGCCTTGACAAATACTTGTAACATCTAAATTATGGGTCTCCCATCCATCCAAGATTCTCTCTCTTTTGGATGTGCATGTTTCTCTTGTGTGTGGCTTGACGATTTAGTTTAGATAGGCCAGATCAGGTTGCGGAGCTAAAAGGTACAAAATATATAAGTGATGATAAATGGAGCTGTAATAGAATGATTCTATCAATATAGAATCTCTAATTTAATATATATACAGAGGACGTATCAAGTGAGAGGAGTGACTTAATGTAAGATATGAGAGAATATAATAATAACTTTGAATCTATGTCAATAATTTCGATAAATACCGCCGTGTTAAAAATATTAAAAAAAATGAATAAATTTTAAAAATATCTGAACAGTTTGAATAACTGCATTCTCATCTAAATTGTTGATATGGATTCAAAGATTATTATTATATCCTCTCATCTCTCACATTAAATTATTTTTCTCATTCGATATATATATATATATAT
>KE504652.1:2250783-2263011 GCA_000441515.1 Elaeis oleifera | reverse complement strand
ATATATATATATATATATATGATGCCCGGAAGAATAACGCCGATGCCCGGAAGAATAACGCCGCTATTGGTTTCGAGGGATCCAAGATGGACTAGGGAGGCTATTCAACTCTTGGTCAAAAGCAAGCTTCCACTGACAACCTTGAGCATCCAATAGGTGGGAGTGATGAGAATTGACTGGGAAAGTATTGGTAAGGGTCAAGGCCTCGTGTTTTCCATGGGTGGCGTGTGAGCAATAATTGTTCGCTTGGATGACCGGTGGGAGTTATGGTTGGTGGATGACTACGTTTTTCTTCTCGGTTGCGTCTCCATCTACCACTGGGGTTCTTAAATTATGATAAATCAATTATAAAAAGGAAGGCCTTGAATATATAATATGTAATTTTAATTCGATTTGAATTAGTTTGAATTTGGATTGAAATTTAAGAATCCAAATCTACTCCATATCTAATTCGGATGATATTTTTAATCCAAATCTAATCCAAAAATTTTGATTTGGGTTGGATCGAATTAATTTGGATTGGTATTAGATTAAAAATGGACCAATCCAATCCAATTGCAGTTCTAATTGTAACAGTATGTAATTTAACTTCCTATTTTGTAAGTTAAGGAAGCATTGACATTCCTGGTTATGTATTCCAAAGCATGATTCCAACCTTTTTCCAAAAGCGGGCAAAGCTACGCACCATCCGCGTGCCTCATGGCAAGGAATTTTGTGCCATTATACGGCGCGAATCGTGCTGATCTTTTGAATCTCTTGTCCTCATGTGGGACGATGGTGGTACAGAAAATCTCCCTCTGTAAAAGATTTAGAGTCCATATTTTTCCACAGAAAAAGACTAAAATTATTCTTGTTTTCCGTTACATGCATATAGTTTAGGATAATGTCGATATAGGTGAATCTTGACCTAGATTTTGAGTAATTTTGGCCCAATAATCTAATCCAAAACAATATAAAATTTGGTCCAGGAGTTGTTGTTTGATATCTTTGGGTATGACATCTTTTATCTCTGGTGGGGCTGGAGGAAGGAAATGGCATTTTTCTCCTTTTGTTCCCTTTTACGCTGGACATTGGATACAAAATTGGCCCCTATCTTTCCAGGGGAAGGCACCCAAGTGTGATGTAACATGAATTGTGAAATTTAATAGTACCATTAATAATAGAACTTTTTTCTTTGTGGGTCCATTTTAAGACTCGTTAAGCCTAGGCATCAGTTTTGTTGGGGTAAGTCAATCGACCTTCGACTCAAGTCAACCATCCCTCGACTTCGACTGAACAACGACCGACCGACCGACCATATAACCCCGACTCTACATCGACTGACTAAACAAATCACACCGACTTATAATCGGTTGACCGATCGATAGTCAGCCATTATCAATCGACAGCATATGACTTGGCCAACCTCTGATCTATGACCATCGGCATACTAGAATTACTTACCGATGGTCACTCGGACATTCTACCAACATATCAATACTACTGACATATAGTCGGCCAATCTGCTCAACATACTGTAACCGTTATGAACGGTTATCGACTACGTGTCATGGTAATTAGTGGGAGTAAACGATCTACTAACTCCACAATTATAGTCCGATAATTTAGCACCATAAAAGCGGGACCACGTGCTCGACAATTACATCAGAATCATCTATAAAAGGAGGGTAAGTGAGTAGCACCGATAAGGCACTTCTGAGTCAAAGCTCTGCTACTCTCGACATTCAAATCTACTGTTCACCAATTTCCTCTGTAACTTAAACATCGGAAGGTTCCCGTCGGACACAACTCCGGTCTGTGAGGACGTTGTTTTGCAGGTGCTCATCACCAGCGACAAGCGACAGAGAGTTAACTGCAATAGATTGGCGAACCAGGTAGGGGTAAATCTACAGACAATCATGTTGAAATAAGAGCCCAGCACTCGACTGGATGGGCGAGGCATTCTTCCATCGAAAAGATGCTCCTCCCCCCTCCAGTGCAGAGCCTAGTTTCTCGCATCCTATGGTCACCACAGACGCTCAGATCGCTGCACTCATGCAGCAGATGAATGTTTTGACGGAGGCAGTCAAAAGCCTCTAACAACAACAAACTCAGCAACAGTAGCAACCGCCGGCGAGGCAACCGATGGCACAATCGATGCCATCCAGGCATAGCCGCCGTCCTCAACGACGATCACCTTCCTCCTCCCTGGAGCGACCGTCTTGGCATTTCATCGAGACGAACAACCACACTCTCGACACTCTCATCGTGCCACCCACCATTCGCAGCATTCGCCCTCTCCTTCTCGTGCACACAGTATTAGGAAGAAGAAACGACCGCGGACACCTTCTGTCTCTCCTTCGAACTCGTCGAGGGGTTTCACCCCCGGAGTTTCTCAGCAGCGGTGGCTGGACGACTATGAATGCAAATTTCAAAAAATTGATCATTAGCTAGTCTAACTTTAGGTGGGAGGTCGAAAGTCTTCCAACGACTACGACTTCCACACCATCCAGCCTCTCTCTCGGTGCATCCTTGATGAATCGATTCCTTCTCAGTTTAAGATGCCGCAGGTAGAGTCATACGACGGCTCCATCGACCCCATCGACCACTTGGAGAGTTATAAAGCTCTCATGATGATCCAGGGGGCAACCGACTCCCTCTTATGCATTGACTTTCCGGTAACTCTTCGAAAGGCTGCTCGAATCGGTACTCCGGGCTACAGTCAGAAAGCATCAATTCTTTCAAGCAGCTCAAACATTCTTCGTAGCCCACTTCAGTACAAGCCAAAGGCCATCACGAATATCCGACAGTCTCTTCTCGATCAAGCAAGGTGAGACAGAGACACTAAGAGACTTCATGGTCCACTTCAATACAATCACACTTGAGGTTAGAGACCTCAACGAAGATATGGCTATATTAGCCATAAAAAGGGGTCTGAGGGGATCCAGATTTATTATTCTCTTGACAAAATTCTCCCTCGGACCTATGCTGAACTTCTAGAGCACGCATACAAGTATATTCGTGCAGATGAAGCTGCTTCTGACCGACGCCAAACAAATGAAAAAGATCAGAAGAAGAAATAAAGAAAATGAAGCTCCGACCCAATCAAGCAGGCCGACTGTCAATAAACGAGCTTCACCCCGACGACAGAGTCCAAAGCCGAACTACGACATGTATGACTCCTACACTCCTCTCTCTGCTCCCCATGTATAGATTCTCATGGAGATCGAAGGAGCAGAATATTTACGGCACCCCCACTGATGAAGGCGCCCTCGAGGAACCGTGATCGGAGGAAGTACTGTCAGTTCTATCATAATCACGATCACGATACCGAACAATGCATCCAGCTCCGGGATGAGATAGAGGCCCTGATCCGATGAAGCTACCTCGAAAAGTATCGAAGGGATCAGCCGACTCAACCTCCTACCGACCGACGACCTCAGTCATAAACTGATGAGGCTATCAATAATCAGCCGACTGCAAGGATGGTCAACATGATCTCCAGGCGATCAAACTGGGGGGCAACTTTCGAAGAAGAGTCGGTGAAGAGGCGACGACTCAATAATGTAATAACTTTTTCAGAAGAGGATATTCGAAAAATTCAAACTCCCTATGATTATGCGATTGTTGTTTCGGCAACAATAGCTAATTATGATGTAAAAAGAATCTTTGTAGATAATGAAAGTTTGACTGATATTCTTTTTTACTCGATTTTCTTCTAAATGCGACTACCAACTGATCGACTCAGAAGAATCTCGATGCCATTGGTCAGTTTTATTGGAAATGCTGTTACTGTAGAAGGAGAAATCTCTCTTCCCTTAACCGCGGGAATTGAACCACAGCAGAGCACTGTTCTTATGACATTCACGATTGTCCGAGTTTTTTCGGCTTATAATGCCATACTTGGACGACCTAATCTTAATACATTGAGAGCAGTGGTCTCGACATACCATCTACTAGTTTGATTCCTGATAAGAAATAGAGTTGGAGAAATGTGTGGAGACAAACAGCTAGTCCGACGCTGCTTCTTAGTCTCCACACAAAATAATAAACCTGAAGACTCTCTGTCCATCGACAAATTGGACCAAAGAGAATCAGGAGAGGGGTGAACCAGCTGAACAATTAGTTCTATCCCATTAAAAGAAAAGATCCCGAGAAGACGGTCTAAATTGGATCACAGCTGTCTGATCCGGAGCGACAGCAATTAATAAACGTACTGAGAGCAAATACTGACATATTTGCTTGATCGACTATCGACATGCTTGGTATTCCTCTAGAAGTAATAACTCATCGACTCAATATCGACCCAAAGGTCAAATCGGAGAGACAGAAGAAAGACTTTTGCCCCGAAAGACAGAAGATCATTGACGAAGAGGTCGACAAGCTCCTCACAGCAAGCTTCATCAGAGAAGCTACTTATCCTGATTGGCTCGCCAATGTAGTGATGGTGAGGAAAGTCAATGAAAAATGAAGAATCTACATCGACTATACAGATTTGAATGAAGCTTGTCTGAAAGACAGCTTTTCACTGTCAAAGATTGACCAATTGATTGATGTGACTTCAGACCATCAATTTTTAAGCTTCATGGATGCCTTCGCTGGATACAATTCAATTCGGATGGTATCTGAAGACGAGGAGCACACAATTTTCATAACCGATAAAGGCATATATTGTTATAAAGTGATGCTTTTTGATTAGAAAAATACTGGAGCCACTTACTGACGACTTGTCAATAAGATCTTCAAGACACAAATTAGATAAATATGGAAGTATATGCAGACGACATGCTGGTGAAGAGCCCTCAAACTTCAGAACATATTTGGGACCTGGAGGAAGCCTTTAGCATACTTCGACGATACCAGATGAAGTTGAACCCAACTAAGTGTGCGTTCAGGATGACTTTCAAAAATTTCTTAGATTTTTTATGTCACAATGAAGAATCGAAGCCAATCCCGAGAAGATAAAGGCTATCATCGACATGAAGCATCCGAACTCGAAGAAAGAGATACAGTAACTCAATGAAAGAATCGCCGCACTCAGTCGATTCATTTCTAGGTCGGCTGAAAGATGTTTGTCTTTCTTCAAGATCCTGCAGCAAACAAAGGATTTCTCATGATCGGATGAATACCGACAGCCCTTCGAAGACTTGAAAAAATACCTAACTTCTCCACCTTTACTTACAAACCAAAGGTCAGCGAAACACTATATCTCTATTTAGCAACTTCAACAGAAGCAGTCAGATCGGTGCTCGTCCAAAAAGATGAAAATCAAATCCAATGATCGATCTACTACACTAGCAAGGTGCTCCATAATATCAAAGTGAGGTACTCAAGGGCAGAGAAAATGATCTATGCTTTGATCATATCATCGCAACGACTTCGCCCATATTTTCAGGCACATCCAATTGTGGTCTTGACAGATCAGTCATTGAAAGCGATCTTGCATCGATATGATACATCAAGTTGGATGACAAAATGGACAGTAAAACTTGACGAATTCGACATACAATACCGTCCACGTCCGTCAATGAAGGCACAAGTTCTAACCGACTTTGTTGCCGAATGTACAATATCCGACAGTAAACCAGAGGATGAAACTGGTGATACAATAAACAAGCAATGACTCCTGAATCCGACTTAACGTCGGCTTGGATGCTGCATATTGATGGAGCATCTAATGCACAAGATAATGGAGCTGGCCTCATCTTACAAATTTCGAAGGGATGATTACCGAATACGCCTTTCGATTCAACTTCAAAGCATCAAATAATCAAGCCGAATATGAAGCACTCCTAACCGGCTTGAAAATTACCAAAAACTCGACATCGACAGTCTGAAGATCTTCACTGACTCATAATTGATTGCTGGACAGGTCAAGGATGAATTTGAAGCTCGAGACCCTATTATGATAAAATACCTTCAGAATGTGAAGGATCTTACCCCTGAAGTATTTTGAGATCTTTCACATTTTGAGAATAAAAAATGCTCGAGCCGATACACTTTCGTAACTTACAACTATTTTTTCAATTTGCTGGGTCGAACATTCGTTAAATGCCTCGAACAGTCGAGTTTTGACAAAGTCAAGGAAGTGTTACAACTCACTGTTGAATCAAGCTGGATGGATCCGATCGTCCAGTACCTGACCAATGAGACTCTTCCTAGAGATCCTCAAAAGCCAAATGACTTCGATGGATGGTCTCTCAATATATTCTGATGAATGGTCATCTCTACAAAAGTCATTCTCCTTTCCTTACTAAAATGTTTGGACCAACAGATGCCGACTATGCACTCAGAGAAGTCCACGAAGGAATTTGTGAAAATCACTTGGGGGATAAATCTCTAGCCTACAAAATCCTACGACAAGGATACTATTGGCCCACCATGAAGAAAGATGCAGCTGAACTTGTTCCGAAGTGTGAACCATGTCAGAGATACGCAAATATACAATACCAATCGGTCAGTCAGCTAACATCGATTGTTGCACCATGACCCTTCACACAATGGAGAATTGACATACTTGGTTTTTCCCTTTAGCATCTGATCAGAGGAAGTTCATAGTGGTCGCTATCGACTACTTCACCAAATAGATAGAAGCTGAACCTCTGACACAAATTACTGAGAGTAAGATGGAAGACTTCATTCAGAAATCAATCATATGCAGATTCGGTTTGCCACACACCATCATCACTGACAATGATCGGTAATTCGACAATCAAAACTTCAAAGAGTTCTGTGCGAAATTTCATATTACGCACAAACTCACATCAGTCGGTCATCCACAATTCAATGGAGAGGTGGAGGTAACCAACCAATAATTTTGCATGGACTCAAAATCTGATTGAATGAAGCTAAAGACCTCTGAGTGGAAGAACTATATCTAATCTTATGGACATACCGAACTTCTCACATACCGATGGGAGAATCACCATTTAATTTGGCTTACGGAATAGAAGAAATGATCTTGCTCGAGATCGGATTGCCATCAACAAGGATCGAGCAATATAGTGAGCCGAGCAATTCTGAATGTCAGAGAGCTGATCTAAATCTACTTTCAGAAGTCTGACAGTAAGTTAAAGTTCGGATGGCTGCATATCGACAAAAGGTAGCCCGATACTATAATGCAAGAGTAAGCCGAAGGTCTTCCAGTCAGGAGACTTGGTTCTAAGGAAGCAGAAATTTCAAAACTTTTAGATCAAGAAAAGCTATCTCCAAATTGGGAAGGACCTTACAGAATAGCCAAAACACTCAGACTGAGCGCATATCGGCTAGAAACCCTTGAAGGTCGGTTATTCTCCGAACATAGAATGCTGACAATTTAAAGATGTATTATCAATAAAATTGCTCATGCATACATTGTTTGGAATGAAATACAGAATTTTAGAATCACGAGTCTCGGTCGACTATGAAATGATTTTGAACCGATAAATGAATGGTTGACTTTATTAACCATCGACCATATATCAGCTTTCACTATAAAAGTCGAACTATCTGACTATATCTCGACATAGAATTTATCTCTATTTTCTACTGTAAAAATCGACATCAGCTTTCACTGTAAAAGCTGTAATACTGACTATGTCTCGGTACCAAACATACTTCGATTTTCCACTGTAAAAGCTGATTATAGTCGAAAGACTATTATGCCGACTTAGTCCTAACTAAGCGAAACATTATGCCAATATGATCAAGATCAGATTAAAATTATACCGACTTAGCTACGGTCAGTCGAAGGATATTCAGCTTGCCATCGATTATCAAATGACTTGACGTACAAACACGACTAAATGTCGACTTATCTTAATTCTTAAGTACGTCAAAAGAACCATGCAACTAATGGATGATTCTACAAGTCCTATTGAACGTTCGGTTCGTCGATTGACGTTCGGTAGCTAAATAATTACTTTACATTACAGACAATAAATAAAGAGTCTAGACTTAGAAAAAATTCTTTTCATTCATTGCAAAGCAAAGATTACAAAATTGGATCGAAGTCTGATTACAAGTATTTGATTACAAAAGAAAATAAAATACACCGATCATCAGTCGTCGCCTTCATCTCTTTGCTCTGGAGTAGCTTCGGGAATTTGGATGACTTCTGGTGCTGTCAGTGTCCTTCCTTCAGTCGGCATTGCATCTTCTTCAGCAGCTCCGTCTTCCAATCCTGGAGGGACGATGCTGCTTAAGTCGAGGTTCAGGTATAATTTTCGATCGTATCTCGATCGTCTTCATACCCGACACAGTAGGAGGTAAACCCGCCTTCGAGGATCTCTTCCTTGAATTCTTTCAAGTTCTTGAAGTCCTCGATTGCTCGACTCAATGCCTCCCTTGCCGACTATGCTTCCACCTTCGCCAACTCAGCATCGCTTCATGCGGAAGATGACTCCTCTTCGGCCAGTGCCAACCTTTCCAGGCTGGCCCAATGTCATCTACGTTCGGTTTTGAGTTCAGCAATGCATCCGTCTCGTTCCCGTCGAAGTCAGTGGATGGAGTGTTTCTTGCTCTTGACCCGTAACTGAAGAGTCAAAATATTTTAGCGAGCCGACTCAAGCTCGGCTCCAGAAGATTCCAGATCGTCAGTCAAACAGGAGACTTCCTGCCGAAGCTTGGCCTCCTGCTCAGCTGCTGACCTAAGCTGCTCAAGGGCGGCCGCCAAGCAGCCGCCTTTTCAGCATCGGTGATCGCCACTTTATTCATCCATATCCGATGGAAGTCGTCGAACTTCACATAGCCGGCTTCTAAGTCGAACATATCATGGACCAACTGCAAACAGAAGATGAGTCGGATCAGATGAAAAAAAAAAGAAGAGAGACTTACCCGAGTATCATCAGGTAGAAGGACGAGAATATCTCGACCACCATCCGATTTCTTGACTCTCCCGATCAGTCGGGAGAAGAGCGGCTTGGATGAGCCATCGAGCTCATGTCAGATTAGCCAGAGCCGACTCATCTTCGAGCACTCTAATATCGAAGTGGACCGTGTGGCCCTTCGACGCTGCATCTTTCGTCAAAGTCATTGGAGCCTTTCCTCTATCTCCTGTCAGCGGCCTCACATTCGAAAGTAAGGAGAAACTTGAACTTGATTGCGTCCGAGAAACTCCTGCTGAAGGAGCGACCAGTGTAGCTGCAGATTGCTCAAATTTGGCTACGGCCTCCACCTCGATCCGAACCTCCTCGGTTGGTGGAGCTATCGATATTGTTGCAGCAGCTCCTTCTCCCACCGCCCCTTCTTCAGACGACATAGTGGGAAGCGTTGTCAGGGCTGACAGCATCAGAACCGACTCAAGAACCAATGCAGATGGTACATCGGGTTCCTCAGTCGATGCAAAAGTAGGAGCCCGACCTTCTTCGATGGTCGGAAGGTCCAGCCTCAAACGCTGCCCTCTTCCTGACAGCGGGTTGACGAATGTTGGCACTCGACACTCGCACCCTCGGCTGCATGGCTACAATCAGAATAACAAAAGTTAGTATGATTCAGAAACAAACAAAAGAAGAATAAAGTTAAAAGTGACCAACTATACTATACCTAAGTTGGTGATCGAACTGAGGCCGGCGTCGTAGAGAGCCTGTTCGTTCATAATTTTCCTCTGCGGTGGAACCGCCATATCCTTCAATCGATAGAAGTTCTCTCGATCGCCGACCTCCACTCGGTTGTTATTGTTGGGGCTGGTTCTTGGATCGCCCCAGCGAGAAGAAAGTCCCAAGAAAGGGAGGAAGAAGCAAAAAGAATTGGTTCTTCCATCCATGAATGGACGATGGAAGATCGATAATGAAAGAAAGATCTTTTCAGGAGTTGAAAAATCACCAACCCTTGGCCTTGGGATGAGGTTAGAGGACAAAAAAACATGAAAGAGGGAAGGATGAGGTTCGGTCGGCAGTAACCAACACAACAGAACAAAACTGATTATTAATCGGACCGAATTTGATGCCAGCTGGGCAAGACAAAGATCATAATAGTCCAAAATATTTCAGAATCAGAAATCGAAGATCCGTCTGAAGGTCTTCGATATAGAAGGCCATCTGGCCTGAAGGAGGGGCGTTCACCTGACCGTCGGTACTAGAGATGAAGAGCTGATATTACTTCGGGATGCGATATTGCTCTTGAAGCTGCTCAACGTTCGGTTCCAAGAGTGAAGAAGCCTCCACTTTCGAGCTCGATGGGGAGTCGTCAGTCGGATTCTCCGACTGACCATCCTGAGAAGAAGAACCCCTAGCTATTGGAGAGAAGAAGACTAATGAAGACCAAGGACTCAAGAAAGACAAAAGGACTTGACTTGAAATTCAAAAAAGAAGATAAGAAGAAAAGAAGTCTTCAGACGGGATAATCCTCCGACAGAGTTTCTGCAGCAGCGAAGATAAAATGAAAAGTAAAGGCTGATCGAAAGTGACTCTGTATATCTAAGATCTCCCAATGGTCAGGATGAAAGCGATCAAATTGAAATCTCTTCAGATAATGATATGTAGTAACATCTGGGCCGATCATTGATCGGACGGTTTGACGCACCTGCTCTTGATCGAGCCACGTCATTGTTATCCACGTAAACAGCTCCGACCTAATGACATTCGGACACGTGGCAAAGATCTACTAGTCAGAATCATATCGTCCGGCGTCGAATTATCTTCTCGAAATGACGTCTGACACTGATATCCGATATCGAATCGTCCTATCAATATGACAGTCTAATGATGGTTCTGTA
Organism: Elaeis oleifera; assembly: GCA_000441515.1. Taxonomy (NCBI): domain Eukaryota; kingdom Viridiplantae; phylum Streptophyta; class Magnoliopsida; order Arecales; family Arecaceae; genus Elaeis; species Elaeis oleifera. Next base: position 2,252,339 of record KE504652.1, on the reverse strand, counting down.
TCCACCGAAATGACAAAATAGTCGACGCTCACATTCCGAAGAAACTAGCAGCCGAATCGAGGTTCGATATGACATAAAATGATTCCCTTCGTCCAACGTGACAAACCACGTAGTGGCACACATGTCAGATCACCTTGGACTTGGAAGTGGGGGGCAACTGTTGGGGTAAGTTAATCGACCCTCAACTCAAGTCAACCGATTCCCGACTTCGACTCAACAACGACCGACCGACCGAACATACAATCCCGACTCTGCATCGATCGACTGAACAAATCACACCAACTCATAATTGGTTGACCGACCGATAGTCGGCTATTATCAATCGACGGCATATGACTTGGCCAACCTCCGATCTATGACCGTCGGCATACCAGAATTACTTACTGATGGTCACTCGGATATTCTACCGACATATCAATACTACCGACATATAGTCGATCAATCTGTTCAATATACTGTAACTGTTATGAACGGTTATCGACTACGTGTCACGGTAATTAGTGGGAGTAAACAATCCACTAACTCCATAATTATGGTCCGATAATTTAGTGCTCTAAAAAGTGGGACTACGTGCTCGATGGTTACATCAGAATCATCTATAAAAGGAGGATAAGTGAGCAGCACCGGTAAGATACTTTTGAGCCAAAAACTCTGCTACTCTCGACATTCAAATCTACTGTTCATCAATTCTCTCTCTAACTTAAACATCGGAAGGTCTCCGTCGGACACAATTTCGATCTGTAAGGTCATTATTTTGCAGATGCTCATCACCAGCGACAGACGATAGGAAGTTGGCCGCAATAAATTTTCAAAAATATATTCTATAAAGATAAAATTCTTTATGTAAACTATACGGATCCTTAAAGACAATCTGAGAAAGGTATCAACTCATAAGTATATGATTTTAGTTATCAGTAATGGTTTTCTTTAAGAATAAATAATCATTATATAGTTTTATTGTTTAAAATTTGAGAACAAATAATCGAGGATGAGTCGAGAATGAATACCGGTCCCTGATCAAGAGTGTCAAGTGCACTGGGATTTGAAAAGTAACCCAATATCATCTCATGTTAACCAAACTATGATATTTTATTACAATTTTAAAGATAAATAGCCTAGACGTACAAATGCAAGGAGCACCATGCCTTTGTGCATGACTGCAACACAAGTAACTTCCATGCGGTGCAAGTGAAAAGTTGTATGTCGTACCAATTCCACCAGGGACTTGATAGACTTCACATAAAACTAACTTACGTCCAATTTTATCAAAGAATGCATGATCCATTTAGGTCAGCAACAGAAATTCACCAATCACGGTCCACACACAATCAATACAATATTAACCCTGATGTCGTGTCATAAGAATGTCTCTTTATATGTAGTTCTATCATTTCCTTTGTTTTCCTCTCTCTCCTCGTCTGCACGCACGTCAAAAAACGACACAATTCTCCTCTTCTTGAGAACAACATAAAGACCAAAACCAATGATAACAGTAAGTTAACAATCATTACACCAAAAAAGCTTCTTCTTCTTCTTCTTCTTCTTCTTTCTTTCTT
>KE504652.1:2201227-2248195 GCA_000441515.1 Elaeis oleifera | reverse complement strand
CAGATTTTGAATGCATAAAGGATTGTTGGAAAATGCTGATCCGAAAATACATTTTCAGTGAGTTTTTTTACCCTAAAGAACTTATTTACCATTTACCCCGTCTTCTCAGACGCTCGCTCTTTACCGGGATGTGAGACTTCTCCTATTAGTTTTCTCTTGGTAAAAGATGTTAGAGAGCGATGTCTGGAGGGACGATGGCGGCTGATGAGGCGAACGCGGAGTGCGGCTCCAGCCTCTTGCTGGGCCTGCCGGAGGATGTGCTGGAGCTGATCTCCGGCCACCTCCAACCCCGCGACCTGTGCAGCCTCGCCTCTGCTGCCGCGGCCTCCGCGCCGCCGTCGCCGCCTCCGAGAAGGCCTGGCTCGCCCAGTGCCGCCGCCTCGGCCCGCCGCCCGACCTCCTCCCCCGGTGGCGCTCCGGCGTCCAGTCCTACAGCGCCCTCTGCCGCTTCCTCTCCGCCGTCTCCCCCTCCTCGGCATCTGGGTCCACCAGAACCCCGAGCTCGGCAACGTCGTCTGCGTCCTCTGGGGCTTCCTCTCCGTCGCCGCCTGCCGCGTTATCCCCAAGAGCTTGGCCCTCTCGGCCTCGACGGTGGCCCCTCCTCTGGGCCCCTGTTTTCGAGATCCTCGCCGACTTCGACGGCGCCCCTCACTCCTATTCCTCCACGGCCGCGACCTCGCCGACGACTCCCTCTTCCCCGGCGTTGTCCGCTCCCTTGATGCCGCCGCCAACGTCCTCCTCCTCGAGGTAGACGCCCGCCCATCCGCTAACCCCTCTCCACCTTCCAAATCCCATCTTTTGCCCACTCTCGAAGCTTCTCCGCCGCTTCCGAGCCCAAAGATCCTATCTTAACGAAGACCTTATGCCGGTCGGACACCACCGTCGCCTTGCGTCCCTCGCCACCTCCGGCACCGCCACCGCCGCCGGCTCCCTTCAGCCGTTTGGCCTTCGGCGACCGGCGGAGGCTTCTCGACCTCGTCGCCGGAAAGGTCCGCCTCAAGGTCCCCAAGATCTGGCCGCCGCTCCGCTCTTCCCGTGCTCCCTACTCACGACGATATACCAATTTTGGCTGATCGGAGGTTGTCGCTCATCCAGATGCACAAGCTCAATGGTGGCCGCATGGATCGGAAGGTGGCCGAGTCGTCGCTGGGCTTGAGTGAGCGCAGTAGAATTCGCAGGAATGATGAGATTCCTTGCTCTCGGAGCACCACCACTGGTAGGAGGAGGAACCTTTTCTCGGTTGCTGGGTATGTCAAGGATGGCCTGAAGCAAGTCATGGGGAGGTCATCAAGTTCTCTTAGTTCTGCCGGGCTGATATCCAGAAACCGGGGTTCTTCGGGCTCCAGCGAGAGCAAACATGTGCCCGTAGATGAGTTTTGAGGACCGGCGACATGATCGGGCTGAACTTGAGAGCTGCACACATGAGGCTGAGTACTTACAGGGCATGGCCAAACATGCACGACAACCGGTTTGCTCTGTATAAGCTCCCGTTGCAGGTGCCGGAGGCCGGCAGAGAGTATGCCGGTCTATGGGGTGGTACATTTGGCTGGCCTCCTGGTCGGCCCTCCGAAGACAAGCCGGGGAAGGCCCTGTTCTTCTTGTTGCTTTCGTATGAGGAGGCTGAGGGGCAGCTTCGTCTCATTGCCACCAAAATATTGGAAGGAACCCACTATGTTCTCCACCCCAATGGCTCTGCAATGTTCACTGTGAAGGTCGATGAGCCGGCAACGGAGCCATTCCCTTGGGAGACTTATGGTGACTCTATCCATGTGGAAGTGAAGCATACTTGCTCTGGCGAGGGCATTGCGAGTGGTTATGGGTTCCGGTACCCGGGATCCAAGCCTGGTTCCCTCTATGTGATCCAAAATGGGCTTCTTGCATTTGTCTGGAGGGAGTCCAAGGCTGTCTTGACTTTGCAGAGGCTAGACTTGGAAGAGCTGCTGAAGAAAGGAGAGCGAGTACCCTCTCTACCTCCAATTGACAATTTTGCCTACTTAACGAAATCATATTCAAATGTTTTTGCAGGCCTCCCTAGCAACTCGAGTTGTTCAACCTCACCACGGTACAATTAGTGTTTTTTCTGAAATGTTTATTCCATAATACAGTATGTCACTTAAATTTGTTTGGTTTGATTTGCTTGGATTCTAAAGTTGCTATAGTCACTGTGTCTTTTCAGTTTCTAACAAAATGTATGGTAGCTTGGTGCTTTACGTACTTGATAGAGAGAGAAGAGTATACATGCTGGCTGGTGTGCTGTCTAATTATGTTTTCTTTCATTATATGTGTCTGTGCATGAAGATTTATCATGGGAAACTTTAGTAGAATTAAAATAGCAGAGTCCTGGTGCTATCTCTAATTTATATTAATTTATATGGTGCAAGTCTTTTGCTTCCGTAATTATCTGGCTGGGCTGTAATGAGACAGTTCAATTTCAAACTTGCCCTTATCTTTCACTAGACTAAAGCATAAGCCATGTCCCAAAACTTCCACAAAAGCTTTGGAGAGGTGCCACCATCAGATTGTGATATTTCCTTCATTGCACTAGTACAATTCTCAAGAGTAATGGAGGAAGGGGTAAATAGTGAGGGGTACATGTCCCAGTGGCTGCCTTATAGGGTGGCGTATAATTGTTATGTGTAAATATGACAGTATTGATACTCTGGTCTTCAAGACCGTACCACAAATGGCATGTTGCCATTGAGCAAAGTGGTATGTTTGCTTGGTAGGACAAAGGACAGCAAATTATGCACCATGAAAGATGTGAATATGTAGAAACTGATAACAGAAATGCTGAAGATGAGAAACAACAATAATTCATGGAAGAAAGGTCCTGTTTAATTCATGGATTGCAACAAGGGTATTTTAAGATCAAAAGTACCATTTTATTGTGATGCATGAGGACACAGATATTGAGATAAGCATGCTAGAAAATTGAAAGGCCAAAATATATGAAAATGCAGTATTTTATGAGCTTAAAACACCAAGAGTAAACCATATGGTAGGATGCGAATGAAACTCGCTAAGTTGAGAGTTATGATGCATTTGATAGAGCAGAGTGTAAAAGTCATTGATAAACAGTGTATACCAGCCATGGTCACCCTGAGAGATTTGTATGATAGATTTGATTAAGTGAAAAGTTGCAATATGGTGCTTTGATCCTAGGGATGATTCAGTTGTTTGGCTAGTTAACATCTTCTAGATGCGATGAACTTTATTAACGGCACTAGATCAAGTCTGGAACTTAGAATTGGCAAGGTTGTGCTGGCATCATAAAACTGTGGAAGCACAATGCACTTGCATCAAGGTTGCATAAGGATGGTGGTCCTCAGCCCATTATGTGATGTTATTGCGGTTAGCAAGTTGAAAGACTAAAAAAGGTATATTCATGGCAATTGTAAGTATCTGAAGAACATGTAGATAGAATATGGTTCAAGAAATGTTAAAGGTTGTACAGTGAGGGTGTGATCCAAACTAGATGCCCACATCTAAATCAACAATCCTGATAGAACCCAATTTACTGCAGGAGATGTGTGTGAGATCGATAAAGCTGAGGCAAATGGGGAATCAGAGGAGCTAGTTGCTGCAGGGACAGGTTTCAGGGCTTGGCTAAGGCATGACAGTGATGTGCTTGACAGTAACATGCTCAAGAAACCAGTAAATTAAAGGAATTATTGTAAATGAAGAAATTTGAAATGTACAGAAAATCACACTAGTTGGAGAAACATATCTCTTAATAACAACAGCACAATTTGCTATTGAAAACAGTAGTCAACGTACATGGTAAGGTAATATCAGCAACACTTATAGACCATCATTGTTAATAGGGGTACTAGATTACTAGTGGCGAATCTTGGCACATGTTTATGCTCTATGCTCTATAACTCTAAAGTGCTGATTGGTACCCCTTCCACCGCTTGCTGCCAAAACCCAACCCCAAACAAGAATTTGGATATTTTAATGGTGCCCTTGACCTATGGCCACATAACCATTCCCATTGGCCCACCTTGAAAATTGAAATGTGGTACATAGCCCCTTAACATATACTGCAGTCTTCCTAAAAATCTATCCCAACCCATTGGTATATTTTATCATGCTTTGCCAAACAAAGTGCTTCTTTCATACAATATTCTGTGACTGATCACAAAAGGAAAGTACTTAAAGGGTCTACTAGTGATCCTATTTTGGGTTGCATAAGTGCATGGGTATCATAAGGCATGGGTTGTATATTTTATTTTAAATGCCAAAAAATTTGTGTGGTTCTTTTGTGGCTGGACTTCCCCATTATTTTAGGTGGGCCTTTTTTCAGGGCCATAATGATAACTTTGAGAGCTCTGATGCATCTAAGTAAAAAGAACAAAAACAAACAAAGAAAAAGAAGGTAGAAGTTCAAGCCTCCAACTTCTTGCACACCCATATCCTTTTTAACGGACCTCCTTTCCTGATCCTTTACGTTGTAGCCATCCATTGAATACTCCCTCCTCTTGTGATAAAGACATACATAGCATGGACAAAAAAGCATTCATATGTGTACCATCTTGAGACTAGAAAACTTTGCCTTTATGTGAAAGTATTTCCTTAAATAAGCAAAAGGGTTTCCTTGAAATACATGCACATGTTTGTGAGAGGGAGTGATGCGAATTTTTTCCACATTTTTCTTTTTCCTTAAATAAGTTTTCAGTTGTCGCTTGTTTTTTTTCCTTTTTCCTTTTTCCCTTGTACATGCAAGTCGTGAATAAATGAATTCTCTTTGCATATGATTATAATTGGAAGTCCCCTTGTTAATATTCTTTTTTTTAAAAAAAGAAACAACTCTAATAGTCGGTGCCCTTCCTTGATAATAATTCTTATTTATCAGCATGGATATAAAAATTGCTAGAGCGGGATAACACCGTTGGTATTGCAATGCAAAACTGAAATTGGTACAGGTGTAGGATGCAGAAACCATCTGTACCGATATGCATGGGCCATACCGGTTTGTATCAATCTGTATTAGTGTGTGCCAACGGCACCATACCGACCATCCCGGTTGGTATCGACCATTTTTGATTCTTTTTGATGTTTTCACTTTTGGTATGTATAATTGTACCTGTATAATACCATTTAAATGGAAAACAGTACAAGGTTTGGTACCAGTATTTAAAATTTTTTTTTTTTTGCTTTTATAAAGCTAATCTATCTTTACATGCTTTTCTGTAGCATAAGGAGTTTGTTTGTTGACTTTGAGTAGAATAAAGGAATTTCCTGAAAGCAGAAAATGAATTAGCAATAATGACTTTAGTTTCAATTGTAATCGATTATTTCATTTGTAAGCTCTTTAATATTTGTCAATCAAAAGGGGCGATTATTTATTTATAATTTACTGACTACTGTTAATCCCCTACCCACAACCCACAACCCCACCCTTGAAACAATAGAAATGGAAAATTCTGGTTTCACCCATGTGTACATCTGGTATGGATGACATACATTCCTCAAAACATGAAGAGACGAGAAGGTGAAAAATAAAGTATATGAACCTGAAAAAAAAAAAGAAATAAAGAATTCAAAATATGTCCAATGGAATTCAAATAACAATTGTGAAATATCCAACAATCTTCAAGGCAATGATCGGGAAAGTGGAATCGATTAAATTAGTAAGTGACAAATTGTTAGTTAAACACCTCTACCAGGTACTGTGGGTAATGAAAATTGCTATTGTAGCAAGCAAATTGCTTCATGTAGGTGGAAAAAGAACATAAAGAAGCTAAAGGAGCTTTCTGATGTAAATTGTAAAATAAAGAGTATGGGTAGATTGCAAGTGTGAAACAATGGAAATTGAACTTAGATCACGATTGTATCAAAACAATCGTTCTGATACTTATGGATGTCAAAATACTATCAAAAAGTAGTTATTTGTTATTTGGCTGATACGAGGTTGAAATTTGAAACATGGTGAAACCGATTCTAAGCAACTAAATAGATGGGTCTTCTGTTTCGAGGGCATCAAGTGTACTCATCAAGGAATTGAGAAATTAGAGAGACCTCTTGGGGAGACAAATGCATGTGGAAGTGAAAATAAATCAATTCCAAAGGCAACAGTTGTCTGGTTTTTGCAATGTAGAGAAGCTTAAGTTGAAACTGGCAGAGCATGTTAAGATCAAAGCATGCCTAGTGAAAGAGAGTGGATGGGATCTATGTGAGAGGGTTATGGAAGGGGAAAAACACATAAACCTGAACAAGACCTGCAAATTCTTTAGACAAACCTCCAGGCTTGTGATTTGCATCTGTGAACAGCCAAGCAGCTTCAGTCAGATTCAATTAGCTTTTAGGTCTCTCAGATACTCCGTTAGAAGATACAAAATGTTACTGATGCACCTTTGCGTGGATGCATATTCCTTCACTATTATTTCCCAAATGCTCTTGGACTATTAATGAATACATTTACAAAGATAAATATAACCAGCTTTTTAATTTCTCATCTCCCTTGATTCCATTATGGAGACTTATTCTTACAACTTATGCCAGTATTGACTGGCGTGGTGATATCAGCGATCATCTTGTGAACTCATGACAAAAACAATGAAACTGAATTGTGTTTCATGCTTATTCATGTAAATAGGATGTCAACTAGCACGAAGCTTCGAGGCTTGTTCTTTATCATCTTGTTTCTGATATGGGTTTTATTACCTCTATCTGGGTAATTTGATAACCTAGGTATCATGATTGTGTTATTATCTAGATTCTAGTTTACATGAATGGACAAAGCATATGGAGTTAGCTTCTCTGTGCCCTGCATTGCAGCAAATTACTGGCTCCGTATACTTCATTAGCAAGTCTCATCCAAGTTACGATGGAAATTATTTGCTTATATGCATCAAATCATCGGTCTTGGTTGCTATGCAGTTTGTGGATGGAATGCTGTGTCCACAAACTAGAGCACGTTGTGAGATACATGTTGAGTTTATGTGGCAGGAGGTTAACCAGTAGCTCTTACCAGTAACAATGTATTGTTGACTTCCACCGCAATAAAATGGAATATCTCTTTCTTTGGTACGTGGATCTTTGATAGATCTTATACTAAAATGCTTTCCATATCATGTGAGATGATATACTACTAATTTTATTATAACAATAAAGTTTTTAAAATGTATCTCCATTTGTGGAATGCTAAGTGAAGTTTTACATGCAGGCAATATTATTGACAGTGGATTCTAGAGTAGTGACATATGAAGACGCAAGATAAGAATTTAGCTTTGTTCCGTCTCTGAGGTTAGACAAGTCATTAAAATTTTCAAGCAGTTTATAGGTTCAAAGGTACCAAGCAATTTCTACATCTCACCATTGTGTCTTATTCCACAAATTTGATAATTAGTCAATCAAATGAACAAGTGCTTGGAAGTTTGTTGAGTTTCAGGACATATTCTTTTGAACCCATCATCTCCGTCAAGTGGATCTATGCATTAAGCTAATGTCATCAAAGAAGATATTTATATTGGCTTTCATAAAGTTGTGAGATGTATAAAAATGTATCAGAATATTCCCTTTGGGGCTGAAATTATGCACATTGTTGTAATAAAACCTCCACCATCTTAATTACAGCATATTGGTTCTTTGATGATTTCTTGCAGTGTATTTAATGCATGAAAGCTGTGTGAAGGACCGTCCTCTGGCTGCAGACACCAATTGTACAAAAATGAAATAATGTTGTATACAGGCTGCACTGAGTGGGTTATTACAGGTTGGTAATTGACTAATTTCTAGTTTGTTGAAGAAAATGTCATCAAGTGTCATTAATTTGTGCTTGGAAACTTACAATTTAAAAAAAAAGTGTCATTAATTTGTGCATACAGATTGGCCATTGTATGATGGGAACATCAAACGAACACTCGAGAACTCCATGAAGCACATGAGTATTTTACTCCAAAAAGATGGAAAAAAAAAGTGAGGCATATGCATTTGCTGCATCCTCCATGGTCTAAAAATGCTTTCCATACCATGTGAGATAATATACTAATAATTTATTATAACAGTAATTTTTTAGGCAATATCGTAACGTGCCAATCCTTTTCACACTAAAACGCTACCATACCACTAGAAGCCAAGTACGAAGAAAACAGGACATCAAAAGAATCTCCTTTGCAATTTGTTGCAATTTGCTTAACTTACCAACGTTTCAAATTGCTGGCTAGAAGGATCTGAGTTTCTAAAACATTTGATATCTACCATACAAAATACAAAATCAAGGAAAGACAAATATAACCCAATCTAAGAAACTCAAACATGTACATAGACCATGTATTAGCCAAAACCACATGCTATATTAACCCAGTCCTTGCAAAATCTTGACCACTAGTGGACAAGAACTACTAATCTCCATTGGAATAGAGAGGAAAAAAAATGTTATAACCACAAACAAAACAAATAGGTGAATTCTATGAAAATGGTTGATTGGGTATTTAATCAAGATATTTTGTGTTCATCTTGGGAATACATAGCAAATAACATCTGTAGGCTGGAATGTCACAGTGTTATGCATGAACAGGCCGTAATCCTGTTCTCAGCTGGGCCCATCTCTTCCACCATTGTCAATTCGGCAACCTATAATGCACTGAAATTAGAAAAATCTATCTGGTTGAGATAAAATTTTTCAACCACTTAATTATACGTGCAAGACCACGTGGTTTTCTGTAACATTACTATTTGATGGAAGGACTCAGAAGGGCTAGTTAGGTGGCAGTGTTCAATAGTTCAGGTTGATCTAATCAAGTAATCCAACTGATCAAATCGCGAAATAAAAATCAGACTAGGATATTGTTAATACGTGGGATTGAAGATGATGTGCAATTGTACCTGACAATGGTAGGGTGGGGTCGATGCATTACACGGCCACTGGAGTGATTTAGGATCATTTTATTGGGTTGAGCAAGACTACGAGGGACTCTCTTCGAGGTCCACCCAACATAAGGGAGTAAAAATGAGAGAGAGAAAGAAGAGAGAAGGTGGGTGAAATATAGAGGGTTTAGCTGTCTCTCCTAAGATAGGAAAACATGGAGAGAAAAAATATGAAGGGGTGGTGTGCCTTTTGCCTCATCTTTCATGAGGTTGGATTCGAATTCAACAAAGATAAAAAGGGTGCCCAAGAAAAGATTGAGAGAGAGAAGAAGAGAGTGTGTGTGTAGAGTGCCACCTCACATGATGGTGGGCAAGTTAAATAGCTAGTGTGGAGTGAGCCATTTTAGGCCATACTTTAGCACCTAACAGAGCCTGACTAGGTTGACCAGTGAATATATTAGGATGGACCTCATATTCTTATTTTATATTTTCTTGATTTCTATTTTGTACATACATTATATTTATCATCTTGATCTGCTTTAGTCCAGCATGTGATGATTCAAGGCTACATTTTTAGAAGGTGTATTAAGCTTCCTATATCATTGACTCATACTCTAACAGTTCATTATTTTTTGACTAATTACTTCTCTATTTTTTTGATACATATTAAATTACTTCTTTTAACTATTTCTTTATTCTTTTTTCATGGTTAAATTTACAAATTCTATTTGCCACCAAGCCAACTCTACTTCTAGAATGGCATAGATTGCAAATTACTGTTAGCAGAAATTCTCAATCTTGAAAAGAGAGATTTTGGAAGTTGTTTGGATTTTGTTTATAATTGCTGTTTCATATATCTAAGGGATGTATTGAATACATCATGGGAATATATGCTATTATCTTCCCCTAAACATATACAAAATATATCTAAGACTAAAATTTGTCGAATTATTGTTAAAAGAAGAAGGAAAGAAAGGTCTTTAGCTATTTGAAACAGGATCGCATTGCCTCCGGTCTCCCTGTTTCAACAGCAATTACGTGAATTTTTTTTGGTTACTCTCCTACTTAAATTTGTAGCCTGGGAGGTGTAGCTAATTGGGCTATATCCCAGTGGGCCTCACTGTTTAAGCCCACTATGCATCCTCAGAGCCCAAATTTGTTAAACCATCCATCATTGGATGGCTTTTGATCAAGACATAGAGCAGAACTTCCCTGATCAGCTCTAGGGGTACAAGTGGATTGAAGAAAATTCAAAATCCAAAGCAATCGAAACCGTACTAGAGGATTGGATCGAAATTTTGGACTTTAGTTTAAAGCCAGTGTCAATTTTTAAATTTAGATTTTGGATTTGGATTTGAATTTAATGTTATAAAATCCAAATCCAATCCAAAGTCCAAACTATGGGTCCGAACCAAATCCAATCCATTCTTCTAGTCTAAATTTTTGGATTATATATATATTTATATATATATATATACACACACGTGTGTGTACACACACGTGTGTTACACACACTAATATTATAACAGCAATAGATAAAAATAAAAATAATAAATTTCAATATCAAGAATCTCAATAAATTTTAATATATTTATATTAGTACTATATACTATTACCAATATAATATATATCAAAAATTTGTTGAGATCATTGGTATTGAAATTTGTGTTTTTATTCTTATCTATTGCTGTTATAATATTAGAGTTATGGGGATACCACGAGCACCTCGAATCGGCATTGCATCGCAAGGCATTTTAGGCTCTCGGATCGTCAACATGATCGCCGATTGTCGTACGAGCTGAGGAGTTAGTCTCCCTGCTGAGCTGAGACATCCGCGAAGTCCAACCTATGCATAAGCTGCCTCAACCGACTTATTTTTTCATTGTGTGCTACAGCTGTCCATCCTGAACAGATAAAAATACGACGTAACAGTCTTTTCTGATCTTTCGGGAGCCATCAAGGGCTGAATTATCTCACCCACTATGCTAATTTTGACGATCCAACAATCTCGAGATCGTACGATTACACAACTATGCAACCAGTCGTCCGATATCTTTCTATATAAACAACTAGAGCTCCAAGAATCCAAGTAAGTCAAATCGAATCCCTCCCAGTGAACCAATTGCTGCTCCTTTGTTCTCTATTTTCTGACTTGAACGTCGGAGGATCCTCGTCAGAGCCACAACCTCCTGTTTGAGACTTGTTTTGCATATCTTTCCAGCGTCAGCATCCCTGCACTAAGACCAGACATCTGATTTCCGACCTCAAATGTTCGTCTTCCAGCCTCGATCGATTTAAGCGGCAATAGATAGAAGAAGAGCCTATATTTGCATTCATGACTCCAAGATGGACATCTTTCCGACTTTCCAATACCGTCGCTTTCCGACAGGCGGCCAGCCAAGCTAATAATCAAGTTCAACCACTGACACTGGAAGTTCCTCTACCGGCTCAACCGGTCCTCCCGGCACTAGTCACAGCCGACCAATTTGGTCAGCTCTCTCAGCAAGTTCAACTTCTGATGACCGTAATTTAGGCGGTCCAGATCTTTCTCGTGCCCTTCCAAGCGGCGCCACAGCCTCCCCAGACTGTCCCTGCACCCCCCATGATGGTGCATCACACAGTTCCCTCGGTGGTGCCGCCTATGCCTTCCGTAGTGGTGCCTCCGCAGAATTCTGCTTCAATTGCAATTCCGCAACCACCACTTCAACCAGAGCCACAGGCACCTCCTCGAAGTTCGGAGAGGAGGCTGACTCATCAAAGTCATCCTAGGGCCTAGCAGTCGGCCTGACGGTGATCTCCAAGCCCACAATCAGGCCATGACTCAACCCCAGACATCGATCTCCTCTATTCTTTGAGGCTGGTACCATCCATGAGACCGACTTTGAAAGGCGATTTCAAAAGCTCGGCCAGCAGTTAGGCCAAAAAATAGAAAAAGTCCTCAACAATAATGGCTCCTTGGTGCTCCCTACAAAGGGTATAATAGCCAGCCGCTCTTTATCCCGAGGATTGTACAAGAGCCACTCCCCCTGCACTTTAAGTTGCCTCAACTAGAGGTCTACGATGGGACCATCGATCCCGTCGACCATGTGGAGACCTTCAAGGCAACAATACTCCTTCAAGGGGCATTAGACGGAATCTTCTATCGAGCATTCCCCCAACCCTCAAGGGGCCGCTCGGCAGTGGTACTTGAGCCTGAGGCCGGCATCAATTCATTCTTTTGAAGATCTATGCCAGTCTTTCATTGGCCATTTTATCAGCAGCCGACGACAGTAGAAGTAGTCTGACTATCTCCACACCATCAAGTAAAAGGAGGACGAGTCAATCCGCTCCTTCATGAATAGATTCAACTTGACGACTTTGGAGGTTCAAAGCTTGGATTAGTCGACCGCAATGGCCGCAATGATGAGCAGTCTGCTGAAGAATGACTTGAAAAATTGTTAATAAACTTATCCTTAGAATTTTCTGGATATACTTGTCTGTACGGAGAAGTATGTCCACATGGAAGAGATCTTTGCCGATGATACTCCTACTGATTCAGTCATGGTAGGACTCTGCAAGGAGCGCCATCCGAGGTGAATAGAGAAAAATCGTCGGTGCTCTCAATCTCCACCTCTAAGGCAAAATAATGGGAGTCGAGATTATTGATCTCGGAGTCCCCAAGAAGGATTCAACGATTATCACCGCCTGGGCAATATGATAGCTACACGTCCCTCACTGTCCCTCAAAGCAAGGTGTTTTTACAAGTGGGGTCTGAATTACCTGCACCTCAACTGATGAGAATGAGGTCGAAACATCGTCAGGATCCAACTAAATACTGTTTTATTATCGTGACTGTGGCTACGATACTGAAGACTGCCATCAGCTTCGCGACGAGATCGAGAGGCTTGTTAGGCAGGGATGGCTGAATCATTTTATTGGAGAGCGGCCTCTCTACACCGAGCTCCGAGAGCTCCAAAGCCACCTCCTATGCCTCAACAACCTCTCCCTCTGCCTCAGCCACAGCAGGCGCTAGCTCGATAGGAGCGGCATCAAGTTGGAGAGCAGGTGGTGGAAGAAGAGCGATCTATCCGAAGAGAAATTCATATGATTACTGGGGGTCGCTTGGGGCCCCTGATGGACCTAGATTTTAGAGAAGGCCTGATTGACGGATGCCCCAACCAGCTGAGGAGGAGAATCTGAGCTGGATGGATAACTTATCAGACCCTCAGAAGGCCACCGAGAGTGCATGCCATAGGCACAAGCTCACCGCCGGCACATAATGTCTCTCATACGAAGATGAAAAGTACTAGATGCCGCAGGCACAAGATTGCTGTAGGCACACAAAGCCACTCATGAGGGATAACTAATCATACCCTCAGAAGACCATCAAGAGTACATACCACAGGCACAAACTCATCACTGGTATATAATGCCTCTTGTGAGAAGATGAGAAGTGCTAGATGCCGCAGGCACAAGATCACCGCAGGCACACAAAGTCACTCATGAGAAATAACTAATCAGATCCTCAGAAGGTCATCGAGAGTGCATGCCACAGGCATAAGCTCGCCGCCGGCACATAATGCCTCTCACGTGAAGACGAGAAGTGCTAGATGTCGCAGGCACAAGATCGCCGCAGGCATACAAAGTCACTCGTGAGGGATAACTAATCAGACCCTCAGAAGGCCATCAAGAGTGCATGCCATAAGTACAAGCTCACCGTCGGCACATAATATCTCTTGCACGAAGATGAGAAGTGCTAGATGCCGCAAACATAAGATCACCGTAGGTACATAAAGCCACTCATGAGGGATAACTAATTAGGCCCTCAGAAAGCCGTCGAGAGTGCATGCCACAGGTACAAACTCACCACCGACACATAATACCTCTCGTGCAAAGACGAGAAGTGCTAGATGCTGCGGGCATAAAATCACCGCAAGCATACAAAGCCGCTCGTGAGGAATAACTAATCAGACCCTCCAAAGACCATCGAAAGTGCATGTCATAGGCATAAGCTCACTGCTGGTACATAATATCTCTCATGCGAAGACGAGAAGTGCTAGATGCCGCAGACATAAGATCACCGCAGGCACACAAAGCCACTCGTGAAGGCTCTTATCAGATCCTAAAGAAGACCTCGATGATTTCGAAATGGGGCTAACTTATAAGACCCCTACAGAGCCTGAGTCATTTGAAAAGCAGAGGGAGATCCTTAGAAAACCTCCGAAGAGATAACTAATCAGACCCTTAGAAGGTCGTCGAGAGTACAAGATCGATGCAGGTATAAGCTCGCCGTTGGCATATACTGCCTCTCATGCAAAGGCAAGAAGAGCTAGATGCTGTAGGCATGAGATCGCTGCAGGCACACAATGCCATTCGTAAGAATAGCTAATCGGGCGCTAGAGGAAGAATAAAAAAATAAAAAAAAGACAACATATGGCCAGAGTAATTATCTCAACAGTATTCCTTCCGTCTGAAGTCTCAGACTCAAGAATAGGGGGATAGTGTCGAGATGGCTATTATAATGCCTCAATTATACTAAAGCTAAGCTACCTAGAACTTCACTCGTAGTGAGCTGAACAGTGCTAATCTACGCATTTGACTGTGCTAATCTCTGCGAGACAAGCAAAACGCGTGCTGCGCTGTTCTCTACAAGTCGAGCAGGATTCATACAGAATTCACAAATTCAAATTTAAAGATAAAAGCAAAGCAATTCATTTTATCAAAGTCTTTATAAAGAAAAAGCTGATACATGCTTTACAAAGAGAGGACAATTGCTCTAGGTAACATTTTATGAACAAGAGAAAAAAATGAGGAAGATAAGAAGAAAAGAGGGAGACGGGAGAAGATGGAAGGAAGATAAAAAAAGAGGATGAGGAAGGATGTCCCACTGCAATCGACAGAACATCAGATCGGCCAGGTGAGCTGGTTCGATCTTCATCCATCAGGGACCTCATCTCCACACCATCCAAGTGAGCTGATTCAATCTTTATCTGTCGAGACCTCCACCTCTTCATCAGTGCCGCCAGCTTCTATGCCATGAAGTTCTAGATACGGTATTATTTTCTACAGACGGGTCTTGCAATCATCAAAGCCCTGGATAAAGGTGACGTCGAGCATCTCCCTTCTGAATGCCGCAGAATTTTGAAACTCTGCAATGCAGCGCTCATGGATTGCAGGCAGAATGTGCTCGAGCGAAGGAGGATGCATAGCCGTAGGAAGTAAAGGAGGGGAGCCCTGCGGTAGGAGGATGCGCCAGCCTGTCTAGCTTTTTCCTCTCGTGAGCTAGATATCTCGGACGGCATCCCTTGTAAAGGTACTTCGCTCTCTCACTCATTTTTGATTTGCTTCAAGGATGGCAGATTCGAAGGCAAAGATATGACAGCAGTCGAAGAAAAGACTCCTTACCATAGAAGGAGAAGTGGAGATCCCTTTGCTCTTTGGTTCCCTATTTATAGGCACTAGCAATTGCATCAATCGCCAATCGATGCTTTCCAGGAGTTAATGCCTAAGCTGTTAATGATGCACTCCCTCCAGAATGGGAATAAATCCCTGTGATGGTTCACAAACAAATGGACCCATGTGGCGTGTTTTCTCAGGCCCTATGTCATTTTCTAGACGTAATCTTATCGGATGAAGTCATCAACCGCCATTTTCCATAATCATCCATATTTAAGGGAGCAAAACGAGGTTATCGTTTAAAATTGAATTACCTCGAACTGAATTGCCTCAGATCGGTGTAAGTAAATCCACTAGCTGAGGTATTTTATTCCTTTCAAGTTTTCTTACAAATAATCCCAATGGGATCAAAAAAAGAAATACAGAACTTACGAGACGGTGCCTGGATCTAAGGTGCCGACCGATGAGACATCCGCTACGATAGGATTCCAAATTTTATCAAAAAAATTCAAGTCCAGACCCAGATATTTAGCGGCAACTCGGGCTCGAATAGATTGCCTTCCAGCGTCATAGCATTGGCGGAGTATTCAGTCCTTTCTTCCTCCATAGCCTGAGAAGCGACCTCAGCTGTTTGCTTCTCTTCAGCCCCCAGGTGGACCTTCAGCTCTTTTATTTCTTCAAGCAATAGAGAATTCTCCTCGACAGCCTTCCTCAATGCCATCTTGGCATCTTCGGCTCTTCTTTCGATGGCGTCGGCTCTTAGAGAGATTTCACCGACCTTCTTCTCAGCCTTCTCTCTTGCTCTTTTGAGTATCTTGACTTCGAGCCTGGACTTCTTCATCTCTTTGACCAATTCATGGGAACTCTCAATATAACCGTTCAGGTAATGGGCGAGCTGGTAAGTAGAGAAAAAAATTCATAAATAAAAAATGAGCATACAATATGTGCTAAGTGAGAAAATTTCAACATACCCAGATAAAGCAATCCATAGCTCCACTCCTCATCTCCCTTCGAGGGACGCCCAGTAGCTCGTTTGCATCGACAGGGAGGAGCAGTCTGGAGAATAGCTTGCTCGCTAGTGTGGGATCTCTCAGTGCCGAAGCCTCAAGCTTCAACCCAAGTAGTGTAGTCCTGGACGCGCTAGCAACCTCGACGGGAGCCTCATCTGAGGAAGGCTCGACGGTGGGTGAAGCTCATCGGGTCGGAGAACTGGAAGGAGCGGGTAAGCTCAGAATCACCTCTTCCAGACCTTGCTCTACATGACCCACCCAGTAACCTGCAATGTTAGAGATGGTAGGCAAATCCTCCCTCACCTGTGCAATCTCATGACCCTCCAGAGGTGAGGGTTCAGACTCCCTGATTTTCAGGGTCAGTTGCGTAGGATCTCCAACTTTAACCTGCAGGTTCCGCCCGGCAGCAGACTTGGCACCTCTTTTCCATAAGATTTTTCTCTCTCTTTTTGACAGGCTCAAACTCTTCCCAACTTCTAGTTCTGCAACCATCATGAAGATCTAATTATAAGACGAATAAAGTCAGAAGAATTAAAATCAAAACAGCTTACTCACATACCTTGAGAAGCAACTTGACAGATACCAGTATTAAACAACATCTGAGCCGACAGTAGCTCCTTCAACTCTGGAATCTTGAAACCCCACAGAGCTACCATCTCCTGCTCTGGAGTCTTGTTCATTGAAGGCTCCTTTAACGAAGACTCTTGGGATTCATCCCAAGCAGTAAAGTTCCAGTCTTAGCCTGACGTTTGCGAGATGAAGAGAAACCTTGACTTCCAGCCATGCACAGCAAATGGCATACCCAAAACATCAAACAAAGCCATCTTTTTTTTTCGTGGAGTCACATACCACCACCCACACAAGTCAGGATGCCGCTTGAGGCTGAAGAAAAAGTGGAAGAATGTGATGTTTGGCATGACCCCAACCAACATACATACCACAGTGAATCCGCAGATATGCCGCCATGCATTCAGAACTACCATGCATGACGATATTTCAAAGTATTAGAGGAGCACTACAAAAAAGAGATAGAGAGGAAGCCTCAGCTCAGTTCGAAAACACTCCTCATAGAAGCCCATACGTCTCGAAGGCGGATGGTAAACTCGATCATCTGGTTTCGAAATTTCAAATTGAAATACGGGAGGTATTTGGTACTGCTCATGCAGTATAATTATCTTTTGCTCTATCATTTCTGACTGAAAGTCCAACGATGCAAAGTTAGGCTCCATGGTGGCCATATCTCTCTCTTTCGTGCAAAAAAGCCACAAAAAGATGAAGAAGAGATGAATTCGCAATGGAAGGAGAAGGTAACCACAGCTTTATAGGATCCGTGTCTCGTCCTATTTGGAGATTTTAAATAATCTTAGACTCGAAGGGGACCACCAAAAGTCATACTCCATCTGCGTATTAATTGCAGGTGACGTACACCTTCGGAGGATTAACATACGTGTGACGTATAGAGACTGTGAATGGACATGATTACTACCGTCGATATGGTAGTTAATGTCAGTGGCAGGCGAATCGCAATTTACGCCACTCTTGAAGGGTGCATACAGACGTGCGCCAGCTGCTCCCACACGGAGGCAATTCGAATTTCAACCTTTGATAGTTATGAAATTTATGCTAGATCATAATGAAAATTATAATCTCTTGTAATTCTAATCGTAACTCGAGTCAGCTCGAATTTTAACCCTACCTTCTGCTCGGCTCGTGCCTTGCTAAAAGCAAACATTAAATTTTTTACATATTTAAAAATATATATATATTATTCATATTTATCAATAGAGGAGGATTATATTTATTCCTATAAAGATTTTATTATAAGATCACGAACCTCGAATCACACAAAAAAATAAAAACAAAAGAAGAGGAGAGCATAAATCATTCTTCAAGGGGATTGCCAGGGCAGTCGTCTGTAGGATGGTTTTCCTCGATGCAGATGATGCTTTCGATCTAGACGACTGCGTTGGTCCTATCTGTCTCATCTGAAAAGTAGGATGTCATCGTGAACTTTGATAAATTATCAAACAACACCGCCTGCAAATCCTCGTCAAGACAATCAGCTCGAAGCTACTGAATGAAGTCAGAAGGAAGGTGCACCTGGACAATGGATTTGCACCTCTCAAAGTTCGCAAAGAATGTTGCCTTGCAAGCTTGGCTATAATCTTAGCTCCTCCTTTCTCCAACTGTTTTCTCCTGCTTTCAGTATATTTAAGTAAAATCCTCTGATCTACAAATTTATCCTAAAGAAGTTTGTAATTGACTTTTTTCTCTTTCAATTTTTCTTCAGGTGCTCCACCTCTGATCCAGCCTCCTGGATTCCCGAGAGCAGTTCTGGAGAGGTCTAAACTCCCTTGGAAGTAGAACGCCCATCTCCTCGAGAAATCCTCTCTCCACAGCTCATCTCCTCGAAAGTCCCGGTCCTCTTGGACGGACCCCACTGGGGCTCCTTCGAGGGTGAGTTTCAAGACGAAGAGAGCCTCTTCTTCCTTCAAGTGCCCTCTTCAGACGCTCCAAAGTCATCACAGGCTCAACGATAGTCTCTCTCAGCCTTAGACTTTTGTTTCTCAAGAGTTCTAATATGCTCCTCGAGACCTTCGATCTTCTCATCGTCCTTGGATTTTAACCACTCAAAGGCCTTGATTTCCTTTTAGCCCGCCCCAGTTCTTCGTCCCAACGAAAGATTGACTCCAGGGCCTTCTGGGGAGCCTCCTCAGTAAAATTGAGTTTCTTGACCAGCTCGGTATTGTTCCTCTCTAGCTGCTCTGATCGGTACTTCAGTAATTCAATTTTTCCTTCTCCATTATCAGAACATCGAGATTGGAACTTGCAAAGCTCATCAAATATCGTCCTATATGTGCAAGAGACCTTAAACATCAGCAAATCGCTTCTCCCCCTTTGATCATCGAGGAACAGCCTCTCGGCTAGCGGTAGGAGATTTCTCAGGTACTCCATTGCAGATTGGAGTTTCTCTCCTGTGGATGAAACATGAAGTGTCGGACCTGAAGGACCCATAGGAGAAGTGGCTGCAGGAAGGCACTAAGTAGTAATCGCTGTCTCTAGAGACCTCCCAGCTTCTGTCGCCATCATCAGATCCTTCTCAGGATTGACAACCGCCTTCTCCATCCACGATATCTCAGTCGAATCCTCTTTGATGCATCCCATGACGCTCGTATCCAGTGCTGCCTCCAAAGGTGCCCCGTCGATCGAAATTTTTTCTGACGAATTCTGTACCACAGCTTCCGATGATGGAGAGGTGGGCTTGACGGTAGGAGCGGCATGATCTTCTTCCCTGATCGTAGGTTCTGCTTCAACAACTGAAACCAGAACCTGTCTCCTTCAAGCCAGAATCTGCTCTAGCCTCATCACGCGCTGTGGATCCATCATGCCCCAAGGAAGTGACGAGAAATCAACACAAGAAAATCTGTAGATACCCGTTCTTTAAAAGCGTGAATTTAAAAGAGAAAGAAAATGAAAAGTCGCTGCAAAATAATTAAAGTCTCGAAAGGACCGTCGTCTAAGTAGTCCCATCTGTTATGTCCATCCGCATTGGCCGTATCAAGCAGACGTTACGAGCCTTAAATGTGGAGGATAGGCGTGACGGCGAGAATTCTCGGCACTGGATTCAAGGCACTTTTGAAATACTCCCTTCGTCTGATTCTCAAACTCGAAGGTAGGGGATAGTGTTATAGGGGATACCATTAGCACCTCGGATCAGCATTGCATCGCAAGGCATTTTAGGCTCTCAGATCGTCAACACAACCGTTGATTGTCGTACGAGCTGAGAAATTAGTCTTCCTGCTGAGCTGAGGCGTCCACGAAGTCCAACCTGTGCATAAGCTACCTCAGCCGACTTATTCCTTTATTGTGTGCTACAGCTGTCCATCCTGAACAGATAAAAATACGACGTAACAATCTCTCCTGATCTCGCAGGAGCCATCAAGGGCTGAATTATCTCACCCACTATGGCAATTTCAACAGCCCGACAATCTCAAGATCGCACGTTCACACAGCTATACAACCAACTATCCGATATCCTTCTATATAAACAACCAGAGCCTCGAGAATCCAGATAAGTCAAATTAAATCCCTCTCAGAGAACCAGCTGCTGCTCCTTTGTTCTCTGCTTTTTTGATTTGAGCGTTAGAGAATCCTCACCGGAGCTACAACTTTCGATTTGGGACTTATTTTGCAGGTCTCTCCAGCGCCAGCATCTCTGCGCTAGGACCAGACATTTGATTTCCGACCTCAAACATCCGTCTTCCGACTTCGACCGATTTGAGCGGCAACAATTAGTATATATATATATAATAAATTAATATTATAAATAGTTTCAATATAATATATATTAGAAATTTGTTGAGATCCATGATATTGAAATTTGTGTTTTTATTCTTATCTATTGTTATTGTAATATTAGTTGTTAAATATAGGACGGTATTATAGAGCTATTATAATTAATATATATTTTGAATTCATATAATTATTTTTGAATTATGATCTAAATTGCAGGCTCAAAAATTCAGTTTAATCTAATCGAAATTTTTCGATCTGAATTAAATTAAATTAAAAAATATTTAATTAAATTTTAATTTTAAAATATTTTAAATTAGAGTTAGATTTAGATATAATCCAATCCACCTCATTCCATTTACACCCCTTCTCTGTCTCTCAACTTTTTTGTACGCGCGTCCAAATCTCGCGAACCTTTCACGTTTACATACGTGGAATGAACCGTTGAGATCGCCCCAACAACAACTGGACCTCCCATTCCATGTTGGTCCACGGTGACCCAAACCTTCGATTAAATACCGTTGAAACCCTTCGTTCTTGCGAGTTTCGTGAGCTCTGGGAGTGTGGGGGAGAGAGAGGGAGAGGGAGAGATTCCATCAGATCCGTCTCCAGCGTTGGGTTTTCGAGGAGGAGAAGCTCCTGAAGGAGCCATGGATCGATCCATGCGACATCGCAGCTCCGGGATCATGTTAGGGCTCCTGCTTACAGGTATGAAGTGTTTGGATTCCTTGAGCTTTCTTCTCTTCGATCAAGTTTTGATGGTTTGATTCCTGGGATTTGTTTCCTTCCTTTTGGTGATGAGTATAGTGGTTTAGATCTGGTTCTTGGTTTATTTCGTTAGATCGGAGTGTTTATTAAATACCATGTGAGCCAGTCCCTCCGCCACGCCGTTGTCCCCCAGCCTCGCGCCATGCTTCCATTCAGGCCCATTCCCATCCTCCAAGAGCCCCGACGACGCCAACCGCCTGTTCGACCGAATGCCCGCCGCGACGCCTTCTCCTGGGCCACGTTCATCTCCGCCCACGCCGGCCGCGGCCGCGATCCCTCCATCGCCCTCGTCCTTTTCCGCCGCATGCTCGCTGCCGGCCTCCCTCCCGATCCCTACTCCCTCGGCGCCGCCCTCCGCGCCTGCTCTTCTGCCGTCCTCCTCCGCCCGCCCAGCAGTCCCACGCCCTCGCCCTCAAGTCCTCTCTTGCCGCCCATCCCCTCGTCGCCGCGGCGATCATCGGCGCCTACGCCGAGTGCGGCCACGCAGCCTCCGCTGCCCTTGTCTTCGATTCCGCCCGCCATCGGCACGTTCCAGCCGCGTCATGTGGACCACTCTGATCACTGGCCTCACCCGAACTGGCGATACGCTTGGCGCCATGGACCGGTTCCGCCAGATGCGGATGGAAAGCGTAGGCCCAACCTCCTTTACCCTCCCGACCATCCTCGCCGCCTGCGCCTCCGAGCGTGCGCTCCGGTTTGGCACCCAGGTCCACGGGTGTGCGGTCCGGACTGGGTTCGCCTCCAGCCCGTTCGTCACCAGCTCTCTCGTTACCTTTACGCCAAATGCTCGGATCTCGCCAGCGCCAGGACAGTCCTTGAATCAGCTGAGTCGGACGACGCGGTCTCGTGGAACGCTCTGATAGTTTCGTGCTCGCGTAGCGGGTTATATTCTGACGCCCTCTCCCTATTCGCCGAAATGGGCCACCGAGGGCTTGAGATGGACGAGTTCACGTACCCCTCCGCCCTCAACTCGGTCGCTTCCGCTGGGACGCGTGCAACGGGAGTTCCCTCCACGGCTTAATCCTGAAAGCCGGCTTTGAGGCCCACCTGCACGTGGCGAACGCTGTCGTGGACATGTACGCCAAGTGCGGGAGCTTAAACTGCGCCCGCAAGGTATTCGACCGGATGCCCGAGAGGGACGTCGTGACCTGGACCGCCCTCCTCACCGGCCTTGCTCGCCGCGAGTCACATGAGTCGGCTCTCCAGCTCTACTCCGAGATGCGAGAACTCGGCATCAACTCGGACGAGTTCATCACGGCAGGCGTGCTCAGCTCGTGCGCGGGTTGACCCTGCTCGAACTCGGTCGGCAGGTCCACGCTTGTAGCCTCCGGGGCGGGTTCGACTCGTTCGTCTCGGTGGGGAACTCGCTGGTCACCATGTATGCCAAGAGTGGGTGTGTGGATGATGCTTGGACGGTTTTGATTCGATGGCCCGGCGCGACGGCATCACGTGGACGGCTTTGATCATTGGGTTTGCCCAAAACGGTCGGGGAAGCGACTCCCTCCGGCTTTACGATGACATGACCCGGACCGGACTTAAACCGGACTATGTAACTTTCATCGGGTTACTTTTCGCATGCAGCCATGCCGGTCTGCTCGAGGCCGGTCGAGCCCACTTCGAGTCTATGGAGAGAATCTATAGAATAGTCCCCGGACCGGAGCACTACGCGTGCATGATTGATCTCCTAGGTCGCTCGGGCCAAATCCAGGAGGCGGCGGAGCTGCTGGACCGGATGGGGACTGAACCGGACGCCACCGTGTGGAAGGCGCTACTGGCTGCATGTAGGGTACACAGGAACATAGCACTCGCGGAACGGGCGGTTGTGATGCTCTTCGAGTTGGATCCAACGGACGCAGTGCCCTACGTGTTACTCTCGAATATGTACTCCGCGGCCGGTAGATGGGGTGACGTGTCGAGGATCCGATCGTTGATGAAGTCCCGAGGGTGATGAAGGAACCGGGATGTAGCTGGATCGAGATGGGTGGTGTGGTGCACGTGTTCCACGTGGAGGATCGGGGGCATGCACGGACGGCTGAAATATATTCGAAGGTTGAGGAGATGTTGAGAAGGATCAAGGAGGAGGAGGGGTACGTGGCGGACACGGGATTCGCCTTGCACGATGTGGGGAGGAGGGGAAGGAGATGGGATTGGCGTACCATAGTGAGAAGCTGGCTGTGGCCTTTGGGCTCATCAGCATGCCACGTGGCGCGGTGATCCGGGTGTACAAGAACCTGCGGGTATGTGGCGACTGTCACACTGCGATCAAGATGGTGTCCAAGGTATACGGGAGGAGCATCGTGCTAAGGGATTCCAATTGCTTTCATCACGTGACCGAGGGGATATGTTCTTGTGGGGATTATTGGTAGAACGCACGTGTTTGTGTAACTGGAATCCTATTATTGCTCAGTGCTAATCAGTCTTTGCTACCATCTAGCGCCTAATCCCAGTGTGGTTCAAAAATTGGAGAGTTATAATTCCAGCATCACTAAAAAAAGTGAAAAAGGAAACAGATATGCCAGATCTAAAAGTTAATAATTAAAAAACTTCTATAAATTGGGATCCTTAGTTTATAGATATTGGATGAGGAGAGAGAATGAGTTTCTTATATACTTAAACTAAACTGGCTGATTTGAAAACTTTTGGCTAAGTGTGAGTAAAGTTGGGTGAATATTTGTTTGCCAGATCCAGAAGTGAAAATTGCCGTTACATTTTTTCTTATTTTTTTAAGTCACTATATTTTTTTGCTTATTTTATTAACTCAGAGTTGCTCTTGTTTCTTCTAATTATATCAATATGCATATATTTTTTAAAATTTCATAACTCAAAAAAAAAAAGAAAAAGAAAAAAGAATAACATGATGATTATCTTAAAAACATGGAGGCATAAAAAATTATAGTCCTTTGTGGATGGAAATTCTATTGCTGATGTAATAACTTCTACACGGCATGTTGACATGGATAAAAAAGGATCGGAATGTCATATATTGATCAAACAGAGATTCAACAACTAAAAAAAAAAAAAAAATACGAATTCTTTGGTATGTGGATTTTTGATAGATGTTATACTAACATGTTTTCATACCATGTGAGATAATATGCCACTAATCTTATTATAACAACAAAGTTTTTAAAATATACTATATTCTGTGACTGATCACAAAATGGAAGTATTTAAAGTGTCTACTAGTGATCCTTTTTTTGGGTTGCATAAGTGCATGGTTATCAGTTATTACAAGGCATGGATTGTATATTTTATTATTAAATGCCAAAAGTTTGTGTGGTTTTTTTGTGGCTGGACTTCACCATTATTTTAGGTGGACCTTTTTGAGGGCCATAACGATAGCTCTGAGAGATCTGATGCATCCAAGTCAAAAGAACAAAAACAAACAAAGAAAAAAAAGATAGAAGTTCAAGCATCCAACTTCTTGCACACCCATATCCTTGTTAATGTGCCTCCTTTCCTAGTCCTTGAGGTTGCAGCCATCCATTGAATACTCCCTCCTCTTGTGATAAAGACATGTATAGCATGGACAAAAAAACATTCATATATGTACCATCTTGCGAAAGAAATTTATGTGAAAGTCTTTCCTTAGATAAGCAAAAGCGTTTCCTTGAAAAACATGCACGTGTTTGTGAGAGAGAGTGATGCGAATTTTTTCCACATTTTTCTTTTTCCTGGTTAAGTTTTCAGCTGTTGCTTGTTCTTTTTATTGTTCCTCTTTCCTTTTCCCTGGTACATGCAAGTCATGAACAATTGAATTCTCTTTGCATATGATTATAATTGGAAATCCCTTGTTAATAATTTGTTTTTCTTTTCTTTTCTTTCTTTAAAGAAACAACTCTAATAGTTGGTGCCCTTCCTTGATAATAATTCTTATTTATCGGCATGGACATAAAAATTGCTAGAACAGGATGACATTGTTGGTATTCCGATGCGAAACTGAAATTGATACAGGTGTAGGATGCAGAAACTATCTGTGCCGATATGCATGGGCCATACCAGTTCGTATCAATCTGTACTAGTGTGTGCCAACGGCACCATACCAACCATCCCGGTTGGTATCGACTATTTTTGATTCTTTTTTGACGTTTGCACTTTTGGTATGTATAATTGTTCCTATATGATACCATTTAAGGGGAAATAGTATAAGGTTTGGTACCGGTATTTAAGATCTGTTTTTTTAGAAAAAGTTTTAATAATGCTTTTCCATCGTTGTATGCTTTTCTGTAGCATAAGGAGTTTATTGTTGACAGTGAGTAGAACAAAGGAAATTTCCTGAAAGCAGAAAATGAATTAGCAATAATGACTTTAGTTTTCAATTGTAATCGATTATTTCATTTGTAAGCTCTTTAATATTAATCAAAAAGGGCAATTATTTATTTATAATTTACTGACTACTGTTAATCCTGTACCCACAACCCCCACACCTCCAAACAATAGAAATGGAAAATTCTGGTTTTGCCTATGTGTACATCAGAAATGGATGTCATACATGCCTCAAAGCATGAAGAGACAAGAAGGTGAAAAATAAAGGATATGAACATGAAAAAAAAATGAAATAAAAAACTCAAAATATGCCAAATGGAATTCAAATAACAATTATGAAATATCCAACAATCTTCAAGGCAATGATCAAGAAAGTGGAATTGATTAAATTAATAAGTGAAAATTGCTTTTGTATGAAGCAAATTGCTTCATGTAGGTAGAAGAACGAACATAAAGGAGCTAAAGGAGCTTTCTAATGTCAATTGTAAAATAAAGAGTACGGGTGAGATTGCAAGTGTGAAACAATGGAAATTGAACTTAGATCGTGATCGTATCAAATGAATCTTTCTGATACTTATGGATGTCAAAATACTATCAAATGTTAGTTATTTTGTTATTTTGGCTGATATGAGGTCGAAATTTGAAACATGGTGAAACCAAATCCAAGCAACCAAATAGATGGGTCTCCTGTTTTGAGAGCATCAAGTATACTCATCAAAGAATTGAGAAATTAGAGAGACCACCTGGGGAGACAAATGTATGTGGAAGTGAAAATAAATCAATTCCGAAGGCAATGGTAGTCTGGTTTTGCAATGTAGAGAAGCTTAAGTTGAAACTGGCAGAGCATGTTAATATCAAAGCATGCCTAGCAAAAGAGAGTGGATGGGATCTACGTGAGAGCGTTATGGAAGGGGAAAACTACACCTAAACCTAAATAAGACCTGCAAATTCTTTAGACAAACTTCCAGGATTGTGATTTGCAGCTGTGAATAGCCAAGCAGCTTCAGTCAGATTCAATTAGCTTTTAGGCCTCAAATACTCCGTTAGAAGATACAAAATGTTATTGATGCACCTTTGCATGAATGCATATTCCTTCACCATTATTTCCCAATATGCTCTTGGACTATTAATGAATACATTTACAAAGAATAATATAACCAGGTTTTTAATTTTCATCTCCCTTGGTTCCATGGTGGAGACTTATTCTTGCAACTTATGCCGGTATTGACTGGCGTGGTGATATCAGCGATCATCTTGTGAACTCATGATAAAACAAGGAAATTGAATTGTGTTTCATGCTTATGCATGTAAATAGGATGTCAACTGGCACAAAGCTTCTAGGCTTGTTCTTTATCATCTTGTTCTGATATGGGTTTTATTACGTCTATCTGGGTAATTTGATAACCCAGGTATCATGATTGTGTTATTATCTAGTTTACATGAATGGACAAAGCATATGGAGTTAGCTTCTCTGTGCCCTGCATTGCGGCAAATTGCGGACTCCATATACTTAATTAGCTAGTCTCATCCAAGCTACGATGGAAATTATTTGCTCATATGCATCAAATCATCAGTCTTGGTTGCTATGCAGCTTGTGGATACAATGCTGTGTCCACAAACTATAGTACGTTGTGAGATACATCTTGAGTTTATGTGGCAGGAGGCTAACCATTAGTTCTTACCAGTAACAATGTATTGTTGGCTTCCACTGCAATAAAATGGAATATCTCTTTCTTTGGTACGTGGATCTTTGATAGATGTTATACTAAAATGCTTTCCATACCATGTGAGATGATATCCTACTAATTTTATTATAACAATAAGTTTTAAAATTTATTTCCATATGTGGAATCCTAACTGAAGTTTTACATGCAGGCAATATAACTGACAGTGGATTCTAGAGTTGTGACATACGAAGGCGCAAGATAGGACTTTAGCTTTGTTCCATCTCTGAGGTCAAACACATCATTAAAATTTTCGAGCAATTTATAGGTTTAAAGGTACCAAGCAATTCTACATCTCACCATTGTGTCTTATTCCACAAATTTGATAATTAGTCAATCAAATGAACAAGTGCTTGGAAGTTTGTTGAGTTTCGGGACAATTCTTTTGAAGTCATCATCTCTGTCAAGTGGATTTATGCGTTCGGCTAATGTCATCAATCAAGAAATATTGACTGTCATAAATTTGTGAGATGTATAAAAATGAATCAGAATATTCCCCTTGGGCTGAAACTATGCACATTGTTGCAATAAAACCTCAACCATCTTAATTACAACATTTTGGTTCTTTGATGGTTTCTTGCAGTGTATTTAATGCATGAAAGCTGTGTGAAGGACAGTCCTCTTGCTGCAGACACCAAATGTACAAAAATGAAATAATGTTGTATACAGACTGCACTGAGTGGGTTATTACAGGTTGGTGATTGACTAATTTCTAGTTTGTTGAGAGAAATGTCGTCAAGTGTTATTAATTTGTGCATAGAAAAAACAGCAGATTGGCCATTTGTATGATGGGAACATCAAACAAACACTCGAGAACTCCATGAAGCACGCATGAGTATTTTACTTCAAAAAGATGGAAAATAGTGAGGCACATGCATTTGCTGCATCCTCCATGGTTTAAACTGCCAGAAAATGATTATGCGTGTTCTAGTCTGCTGTAGTTCTGTCTCCAAGTCACAGGTCTATTGGTGTTGGAATCTCCACTGGTGCTCAACAGTGAGTTATGGCTGACAATGCTTCGTGCTGCCAAGTATTACTTTTTTTTTTTTGTTTCGGTAGAATGCCAAGTATACCTTTTAGGGGGCATTTGGATGGATGGCAAACACTGAAAAGTAGCATGGATTGCAACACCAAAAGCAGTCTTAACCTTTTTTTTTACCAACAAAAAGAAAAAGCAGTCTAACTTTTGACAATCAATGCATTGGAATAGCCTTGAAATATTGTATTGTTTGTTGTAAGCTTCCTAAGAGAAATGGGAAAAAGTGAATGAATTAGTTCATGCATGCAAATGGAGCGAGCACAATCCTTTCAGTCACCAGACCAACAATACATTGATCAAGTACTAATTCTTTGCCATGGACCATATATCCACAATGCCGCAGTATTTTTATTATTTTTTGCTTTTGGCTGTCGTCTGCTTCATTAACGACTTTAAATTTCACAAAGGGTATGCCACCAATCTCAAAGCAAAACCGGTGACTGAAACCACGCCCTTTTTCCTCTTCGTCTTCCTATGCGGACGCAGTTTATTTAGCTTGAAGCCTTGAACGCAGCAACTCAATGCTTGGTTCCAAATCCTCCATCAATTGATTTCTTTTTATTGAACACAAAAGAAAAAAAATGTTAGAAATGCATCCCCTTTAGTTTGAAATAGAAGCCGAGCGGGAAACCGATCATACGAGATATGACGCCGAGAGGGTCTACTATTATTCGCTTCTTATAACCCCTCTGTTCCCCAAATCTCTTTCGTGATAGCGAAGGGCAAGAACCGAGCGAGCGAGCGAGCGATTGGAGATGGCGGAGGAGGAAAGGAAACCCCTCAGCCTCAACGAGCGCCACCAGCGCCTCGTCCAGAAGCTCTCTCAATCTCAATCTCGTCCACCCCATCGCCCAGGTACCAATCTTTCGATCCCTAGACCCTCGTATTCGATCGGTCGTCGCTGACCCTTTCTTCCTCGTGATCAGAGGAGAGGGTCCGTAAGGTCAAGCTGGAGGCCGGCGCCGCCTCTGCAAGCTCTCCTCGGAGACCCCCGACGAGACCCCGGATGAAAGCTTGTTCGATTCGCCGCCCAGAGTGAAGGACGCTGGCGCCGGCGGCGGAGGCGGTGGAGAGAGTATCAGGGACATTCTGGATGATCTCACCTCGCGTCTGGATGCCCTCTCTGTTGAGAAGCCGAGGTCCAAGCCCGTGTCTTGTGATCCGGAGCCTGAGGTGGAGTACGAGAGCGCCGCCTCCTCCCTATCTCCCTCATCTGTCGAATCTAGACCTGGAAAGGACGAAGAAGGAGAAGCTAAGAAAAGGAGGAGGTGGTCGAGGGGAAAGCCGTGGGACGATTTTTGGCTTTCGAGGATGAGGAGGAAGAGGTTTGTGTGATTTCAGAGACTGGTGGGAGGAGAGAATCGAATGAGGGAGAAGGCGAGGATGGATTGGTTGAGGTCCTTGATGACGAGTCCGTGGGGCTTTGAGTGATGTTGATGAGGCGATTGTTTCACGATGGCCGGCATTGGCACCAGCAAGTCGAGGATGTATACACTACCCGGAAAGATTGCAAAGATGTTGTACCCGCATCAGCGAGATGGGTTGAAATGGCTGTGGACCCTTCACTGCAGTGGGACTGGAGGGATTTTGGGTGATGACATGGGGTTGGGAAGACTATGCAGGTATAAAGCATGTGGTAGTGCTTTCTTGTCTACATTTCTACCTATCAGTCAGTTAAAAATCAAGCTCATATTTAGACTGTTCTGCTTTACTGCTTATGATTTGCACTTGACAAAAAAGGATGAATGCAGTCAATACACCATATCCGGCTTTTAGGTGTCTTCATGCATCATTGAGCTTGAACCCCGTGACTGGAGTTAGGTCAGGTTACATTTTCACTAGCCCTCCAGGTTTTATTGCAGGCCTCTCTCTTGGCCAGAGTAAGATTGCAACACCAACTTGATAGAGGGCCAATATTAGGTTGAATGAAAACTGTAAAACGAGTCGAAAACTTGATTTAAAAGGTCGACACCATAAAAGTGATGAGTTTTGATTTAGGTTAAGGTATGCTAATTATCATTGCTGAGTGAACTCCAAAATACATTGACACCAGCATATATCTAATGTTTATCTCATGTTATGCATCACATGTTCTGGTAAGATACATTGGACATAGCATGACTGACATTACACTCCTTTTGAAACCTCATTCAAGTCGGAGCACCAGCATATATGTAATGTTCATATCATGTTTTGCATTGCATTGTGGTAGGATCCATCAGATATAGCTTGATTGACTTTATGCTACTCTCCAAATCTCATTCAAATTAGAAACTCCCCTCTCCCTCATGTGTTTCAATGATACTAAACTGTAAATAAATTGAAGGACCCCTGTGGCATTCATGTGTTTGAAGGATCCAAAGCCATTTCAAAAACTTTTTAAGGAGATATTCTTCTGGCATTTTTACCAGAAAGTATTTCTCATACTTATAACTACTCTTCTAATAAGTAATATGGTGGACAATTATGGGGCTATAATAGTTTATGTCTCTTCTTGTGATCAAGATTTCTTTTAACTGGGTTATTTTCCTTAGTTGGGAATATGGGTAAATTATTTTGTCATGTTACTATTTCAGCATTCATATGTCATATTAACATATGGTCCAACAAGGCATTGTTTCGTTGCCATGTATGCTATATGCTTGAATCCAAGTCAAAATTACTTAGCTATGAATGTCATACTTGTTCTACATGACTAAATGCATTCACATGTCATATTAACTAAAAATTGGTATATTTTATGTCACCCTAAACTTGAGATCAACTCTCAAATCTTTGTGATGATTGGCTCCACCTGGAATACTTCCTGCTTTTCCTCTATCAATGGCCGAGCTAGCCACTGGATCAGCCCGTAATCAATCAGTAGAAAATGTTTTCCTACAAGTCTGGAGTATGTCATTCTGACTATTATGCCTCATGTTTTTTTTGTTCCTGTAGAGCATAGTGAAATATTTCTATATTGTTGATGATTTTGATTTTTCTTTAGGTTTCTGCTTTCTTGGCTGGTCTTTTTCATTCTTATTTGATTAAGAGGGCATTGATTGTGGCCCCAAAGACACTTCTTGGTCATTGGATAAAAGAGCTGTCAGTCGTGGGGCTTGGTGAGAAGATTAGAGAGTGAGATCCATTTGACTTCTTTTGCCTTATTCTGGTCACAAATCGACTTTTGTTAGGCAATTTGATATTTTCTCATGTTTTCTCTTTTTCATGTAGTTACTCTGGAGCTAATGCAAAACTTCGCCAGTATGAACTTCAATATGTACTCAAGGTCTTCTTACTTATTCTCTTTTTAGTAGCTTCTGAATCATCTACATATTAATTTGTAATTTTGCTTTGTTACTTCTTGGATAAGCATATTGTGATGCTTTAGGATGAATATATGTCGAATAGGTTGAATATGATTTTCTTAGGCTGTTGCTTAGAATTGATGGTTCTGTCCCACAGGAAGGTGGTGTTCTTCTCACAACATATGACATTGTGCGAAACAACTCTAAAGCTATAAGGGGTGATTGGTATGCTAATGGAGATGGGAGCGAGGAAGAAGTCTTATGGCATTACACTGTGCTTGACGAGGGGCATATCATAAAGAATCCCAAAACGCAAAGGGCCCAAAGTTTATTTGAGATACCAAGTGCTCACCGCATTATTATTAGTGGGACACCAATACAAAACAACCTGAAGGTGATACCTTTTCTTCTGAGTTTTTTGCTTTCTCATGATTGTTCTCATTTTATAAGCTCATGGTGGATATGTGTATGCATGTGTGTGTGTATTAGTGAACTTGTTTGAAGCTAAAGAGTTCTTGATGTTGATCTTTTCTTTTGACTAGGAACTATGGGCTTTGTTCCACTTTTGCTGTCCAGAAATCTTGGGTGATAAGGATGAGTAATGGACCTTTTCATCATTCTAGTTGGCCTTCATTTTTTTTTTTCCAGTTACCGTACATTGAATGCTGTTATTTTTTTCAGGTTTAAATAAATATGAAAATGCAATCCTTCGTGGAAATGACAAAAATGCTTCCGACCGGGAAAACATATTGGTTCCATGGTTGCAAGGTTTAAAATTTTCATTTGTTGCATCCATATTTTGTACTTTCTCTTCTGCATGTCTACAGAAGCTAACATCTCCAACATAACTGTTACTCAGAAGCTAAAATCTTTAGAATATTTGTTATTCACACTTCACTTATATTGAATGTTAAACAAAAAAGCTTTGGAGATAATATGAAGTTCTGTATTTAAGTTCCTTCTTGATTAACTTGTTACATGGAATCTATTATTGGTGCTTGTTTTGGTTTTCCGATTCTTTAACATGGAAAATTCGGTAAATCATTTTTAGGATCACCGAAAAATGAAGGGACTTCAGCTCTATATTATTTTTGACACATGAAAAATCATTACTGAAGTAGACTCAGCTATTAATTTTTAATACAATGCTCTTAGAGTTATTTTTCAGATTTAGAACCTCCAAGTTGGTTGGTTTGAGATTGGCATTTATGATTGTATAATACTGTCACCCTCCCTTGTCTAGAGTAAGAACTTTATTTTGTATGGATATAAGCAACTAATATAATTATTTTTGGAGCTGTATCTAAGTCTTTTGGATATATTAGTTGTATAGGCAGCTGATGATGACAAATTACATGCCATAGTAAGATAGTCCTACAGATAAGATCAAGCAACTGTAAAGAACATCATTGATTCAAAAGACATTTAATAGATACCAAAAACTTTCTGTAATTTCAGGATGTGGCATGAACAACATGGAAATTACAATTTGTAAAACTTATGCCAAAGTCCAATGCCTTAACTGTCATGTGAAATAAATGTGCATGTACAAATACATAAATTCAGGAAGTTTTATTCATCTACCAACACCCATGTCAAAATATTAATACCCATGTCGAAACTCAACTATGTGCATCTAGGGAGCAAAAATAAAGTTCTGTCATTCATGATGCACAGAGAATAAGTGAACCTGTCTGAAGTAATACAGAGACATACACAAATTATTATGCATCCATGAAGATAGGATTCTTGATGATCTGAAAATCTTTGCTTTTTGTAGATATCTCTTAGAGTTCCTACATCATTATTATCTATGATTTGAGCTCAAACCACTGGTAAATGTTGTGTGTTGGAAAACTCTCTAACCTTCTATTACAGGCTAAAATTTTGCACTAACAGTTTCATGGATAGAAGATGTGGGAGTTGATAGCATTATGCCTTAATGCATGATCCTTGGCACACAAAAGAATTGACTGGAGTAGAAAGGAATAGAAAGGATAGGTAGCTGCATGTGGGTAGCACATAGTAGTATCATTTGATATGGGCCTGTAAAGGTCCATCTCCAGGGGCCTGATATGCATGGAAAGAAGGTAGGGCATTGTGCACCATTTACTCTCTTGCATATGGCCGGTACTGATTATCTTGGCTGATGCACATCGGTATTATTTGAAACATAAATCCTAGCTGTGTGATATGTAAATACAAGATAGTGAGAAAATCTCCTATTCACAATAGTTGGGATGCCAGTTAAAGCTTGCTAACTATAATTTTGTTCCTTTTACAGTGCTCTCTTTATCTTCCTGAGCTAAAGTTATCTAATCCTGATTGACCTTCTAATTTACTACATAAATGTATCACACTTATAATCTGTCTTTTCTCTATGTATTTGATCCATAACATGACCTATGTGTCCATGCTAGTTTGTTTTGGCTTCTGAAATCTTGCTGGTACTTCGTCTTTTCTACAGGAGTTAAGAGAGCGTATAAAGCCATTTTTTTGCGGCGGTTAAAGAATGAAGTATTTCTTCAAGATGATGCGACCACAAATGCTAAACTTTCTAAGAAGAATGAGATAATCGTTTGGCTAAAACTAACATCTTGTCAGGTATGTATGA
Source organism: Elaeis oleifera (assembly GCA_000441515.1). NCBI lineage: Eukaryota > Viridiplantae > Streptophyta > Magnoliopsida > Arecales > Arecaceae > Elaeis > Elaeis oleifera. The sequence continues at coordinate 2,214,008 of KE504652.1, read as the reverse complement.
ATCCTTCATGTGGTAATTTTGTCATTTCTGTTTCTTATTATTTGTTGAAATCCTTCTTGTATGATAATTTTGTCATTTCTGATTCTTATTATTTGTTGATACTTGATTGTACTTTTACCTTTTTGTTAATTGTAATTCTCTTTTGGTTGCAGAGGCAATTATATGAAGCTTTTTTAAATAGCGACCTAGTTCATTCATCAATCAAGGGCTCACCATTAGCTGCATTAACAGTAATGATCACCTTCAGTTGTGTGCTTTTCATGCCAATGCTTAACTAGAAGCATGTTTCCATCTTTATAAATTATAATGTCGTACTTTGGATTTCATCTTTCTCATGCATCTAATTTGCATAGCTTCTAAGCAAAACCATTTCTGCTTATGCTATTTACATGTTCTTCATTGAAAAATTACTCTTGAGGCATTGGTTCTCAATATAATATACAATTAAGTTCTAATTGAAGACTCTTATTCTTACTGTCAATTTTGTCTTTTTTTTCAAGAAAAATAGAGCAGAGTATGAAATCATGGAAATTAGGGGCTGCAGGTCATATACGTGGTGCCCTGTTGACACACTCTTAAGATGCAATTGTTGATGCTTGTAATCTCAATTATTTAAGTCTATCACATTATTATCTCCAAACCATTTTAGCTATGTACTCGGTTAAAACATTCACTGGCCATTTGAGCTGCTAAATGTCATTCTAAAAGTCCACTTATTTATAAATTGTCCTCTATAGAACTCTGGTAACAAATGGAAGCAAAATTGGAAACAAGAGAAATGTTCAGCTTGTAAATGAGTAACTCTTTTCTTGAGTCAGTGTTAACTTTGACATACCATGATCTGGAAATTACTTTCTGAGCAGATTGTGAAGGGAAATTATCAGTATTATCATCATCACCATGAACCAAGTCTACTTCCACTAGATTTGTTTGTCTATGAAGGCAAAACTCAAAGTGAAGAAGTTCCTACCGATGATTTAACCTATTCTTACAATTAGTTGTCAATTATGATGTTAACACTCTGATAATTGGGGCCAAAATGGCAACTGTTTGCAAAAAGAGGGCTTGCCATGAAACCTAGAAGGTTAAGTGGTGAATGTGGGGACCTACATTGGTCATTGGTTCACAGCTTAAGCTTATGAAACCAAGGAGTGACCCTCTGAAGTTCCAATCAACTTGGAAAGAATTTAGGTGAAGTGGAAAATATTGAAACATGGAAATATTTTCATCTCTAAAGTACAAACTATAAGCCAAAGAATAAAATTTCATTGTTATTAACAATCGCCCCATCTTTTTATGGATATTTGTTTTAAGCTATTACTTGGCCTTATTCATTGACAGTTAGATGAGGGGGTATGGTCTTACAACCTCACCAGACAAATGGTTACATGACAATATTCTGTCTAAAATTTAATGATTTCTATTTGATAGTCATTGGATTTTCTTTTTTTCTTTTGTTCAGTTGAAGATATTATTGATTAGAGAACTTTTTCATATGATGGTCTAAATTTGACTACTATAACCAAATATCTTTTTTATTTAATGGAAAACATTTGAAGGGTATCTGATTTGGATGTGCAGACATATTTTTCGAAATTTTTGGATATAATGATGTCCTATGGCTGCAAACTTTTCTTACAGTAGTACCTAATCCAATCTTGTCTGCTTTGAATCAGATATTAAGAAAATATGTGACCACCCATTGCTTTTGACTAAAAAAGCTGCAGAAGGCGTGCTTGAAGGGATGGATACAATGTTGAATCGCGAAGAGCTCAGCATGGTTGAAGAGATGGCCATGAATTTAGCAAATATGACTGATCATGGTGATGCTCCACAAGTTGATCTCAATGTATCATGCAAGATATCTTTTATATTGTCCTTACTGGTCAGCATCTTCATTTTTATAGATGATAATTTTTTAATGCCAATCTTTTTTCCGGAAAATTTTATCCAATATGATCCTTATCTGGCAGGAAAACTTGATTCAAGAGGGACATGTTGTGCTGGTCTTTTCCCAGACTCGTAAAATGTTAAATCTTATTCAGGTTCTTGTCACTTTAAGTACATGCTTTTTTTTCCTTGCCTTCACATGCATGTGATGCTCAACATACATTAAGTAGTTACACTAAAGCATGTCTCTTTCAGTTGTTGAGGAAAGTACCCTAATCACATGCTGATAAAGATGATATTTCCATGACAACCAATCTAAGTGTCGTTAGCTAAAATTTGAATGAATTGAATTTTAAAGTGCCAATCGGCAATGTGTTATATGGTACAGGGATCCATGGAAATTTAGATGTTTATTTGTGAAACATGGATATTACCCTTAACCACAAGTCAGCCATGAAAGAGACATTGTACCAAAAAAATAATGAAATAGGCATTCGCTCTTGTCAACTGTTGAAAATTCAGTTCAGGACTTCAAAACACTGTGCGGTTTGACCAATGTAACACTATTATCCTCAGAAAACTGATTCATACAATTACCAAGGAATTTTGTAAACAATATATTACTTCTATATTTGCTTAAAATCTTAATATGTATAGATATTGCTTTTGTATATATTTCAAAGACAAAAATGTGAGAATTCTGTCAATATGACTGTTTAACCATATGGATATGTTGAAAACTAGGTCTGCTTTTGGGGATTTAGATTTAAAAACATGATTTATCTCTTTCATGAATTCAAAATTTTGAGTTTTAAAAGTCGAGATTCTTTTTGGAGGTGTTTGATTATTATGGTTAAAGAACTGAAGATATGAAAGTGAGGAAATTGTGAATTTGAAAAACACTACTCAAAGTGGACATCTCAATTTTCTGATTTTAGGACCTTTTTGCGATCTCATCACACAACTGAATACACCTTATTACAAAATCATGATTAGCAATTTCTAATAACATGATTTTCCAGAACATCCATAAAATCCCTAGGTTTTCTGTTGACTTATTTTCTGGCTCAGTTTTATTCTGAAATTAAATGAGTAGAACTTGTACAATTAAGAATTCCTGGAAAGGCAATGAGAAGTAAGAGAGTAGGCAGAAAGAATGGTGAGGAAACAATGACCAACAGAAGCATGACAAAACCACTGCCACCTTTTCCAAGTCAAACTTATCAGTCCAAAGAGAAATATTTGTGATAAGAAATCCCTAATTTTGTCATCATCAAATTAAGAGCCTTAAAACACTACCAAGCTTCTTTGTTTTGCATAGTTTCACTAATTAGCGAGTGATGGAGCACACTTGAACTGTTGGTCAACCCTTCTACAGAAAATTCATACAATTATCCTCTTTTTGGGTCATTCTTTGGAAGAGTTATTTTCTGAGTACCACAGTAATAGTTCTGATCTAGTGTTCAAGGAAGTATGAAGATCGATGCTTAAAGTGATGAATTTGTACATTTGAATATTAATTATGCTGAATTATCATAGTTTATATTTATTGGCTTCATACTGTATAAGTATATATGCAGGAAGCACTGATATTGGAAGGATATAAGTTTTTACGCATTGATGGTACTACCAAAGTTTCTGATAGAGAAAAGATTGTGAAGGTCCATATTTTCTGCATTTAGATATGTACCGAGCTATGTGATTTCTGCTTGGTTATTTGCATTTTATAGGTGTTTTATTTCCCATTTTAGGATTTTCAAGAAGGTGCTGGTGCTCCCATCTTCTTGTTGACCTCACAAGTTGGTGGCCTTGGGTTGACACTTACAAAAGCAGATCGTGTTATTGTGGTTGATCCAGCATGGAACCCAAGGTGAATTCATTTATGATTGTTGTGACGTGCATTTATATCGCATAATTGACAAGTTTTTTGATACCTGTGACTGTTGATTTCATGTCGCCTTCTTTGTCCTTAATGTATGTTCCATTTCAGTTTTCAGATAGTCTAATATTTCTATCTATTTCCAAATATATGTTGTAGTAGAAGCTACTTTCTCTTGCAATTGTTTTGTCAGTCATAATGTCGGAAAAATATGTTGATTTGCATTTTTTTTAGGACTTTTACTTATATAATAGAAGAAATGCAATCAGAAGAATATTTAGATGACCAAAATAATTCATAAGCTTAGTTTCGTTTGGATGTGTTGAAGGAAGAGAATATTTTTCATTTTCCTTTCAGCCTCTCAAAGGGCCTTTATAGGCTACTAAATACAATGTACTCGGACACATTACTAGATACAATATACTTGGACACATACTAAATATGGTGAGAACTTAATATATGGTTATAACTAAAAAAAGCCCTTAAATAGACATTTCAGGGATAAATTGTTTCAGAAGAAGAACATAAGCTAAACTACTACTCTACTCTAATTCTAACACTCCTCAAGCTAGAGCATATACATCAATTAAGCATAGCTTGGAACATATAGCAGAAAATCTAGTAGAGTTGAGAGCTTTGGTGAAGATGTCTGCGAGCTGATCTGCTGAACTCATGAAGGGTGTCATAATCTTGCCATTCAAAATAGCTTTTCGAATAAAGTGGCAATCCACCTCTTTATGCTTAGTCCACTGGTGAAAGACTGGATTACTAACAATATAAATTGTTGCTTGATTGTCACAATGCATAAACATAGACTTTGTATAAACAACCCCCAAATCCTCCATAAAGGACTTATGCCACATCATTTCATAGGTAGTATGGGTTATTGCTCTGTACTCTGCCTCTGCATTGGATCTAGCCACCATATTTTGCTTCTTGCTTTTTCATGTGACTAAGTGCCCTCCAATATAAGTACAATAGCCAGAGGTCGAGCGCCGATCATCCACAGACACTACATAATTTGCATCAGAGTAGGCTTCGATGTTAAGATGTCTAGATTTTTGGAAAAGTAGTCCTTTCCCTGGAGAGCATTTTATATAATGGAGAATTCTAAAGGCTGCCTCCCAATGTCCTCTTTTTGGCTTATGCATATATTGGCTGACCAGTCCAACTGCAAAAGAAATATCTGATCGTGTAACAGTGAGGTATATCAATTTTTCAACCAATCAATGATACTGAGCTGGATCTGGGAAACCCTCATCATTTTCAGAGGGGTTATTGTGACTGGTAACCATGGGAGTGCTGACAAGCTTACAGCCAAGAAGTCCGATTTCTGCTAGCAAGTCAAGTGCATGCTCTCTCTAAGAAAGACTAACCCAATCAGCACAGTAAGCAATCTTAAGACCTAAGAAGTACCTTGGCCTGCCAAGATCTTTGATAATAAAATGAGATTGAATATATTGTTTGACTTTAGTGATGCCTTCAGTGTCATCACCGATTAGGAGGATATCATCCACATAAACTACAAGTACAACAATTTTCGATGAACTTTTTCGGATAAAGACCGAGTGATTAAGCTGTGAGCATTGGAGCCCTACACTGGCAACAACCTTTGTGAACTTGTCAAACCAAGCTCCAGGGCTCTACTTCAATCCATAGATGGCCTTCTTGAGCTTGCATAGCGGATTCTCCCCCTGAGCAATATATCCAGGTGGTTGCTTCATATAGACATTCTCAAGAAGATCACCATAAAGAAACGTATTCTTGACATCCATCTGAAAACAGGCCAATCTCGATTAACAACAATAGAGAATACAATCCGAACAGAATTCATCCGAGCCATCGGAGAAAAAGTCTCATAATAATCAATCCTGTAACTCTGAATAAATCTCTCGGCAACCAAGCGAGCCTTGTATCTATCAATAGACCCATCCGGTAGGTGTTTGATAGTAAACACTCATTTGCACGCAACAAGCTTAATATCCATAAGAGGGGGCACAAGCTCTCAAGTACCATGGTTGGTAAGAGCATTCATCTCTTCATCCATAGCAGCTTTTCAAGCTGGATCGAACAGTGCTTTCGAATAAGACATGGGAATAGACATTGAGGATATAGAAAAGGCAAAATGGCAGAAAGAGGGGCTAAAATGGTCTAGGGAGACATAATTAGCAATAGAGTGCATGGTATATGTATGTTTGCGCTTGCGTAGAGCAATAGGAAGATCAAGATCAGATATCTCAGGATCTGGATCCGGAGTCGGAGAAGGTAGATTGGAGTGAACATGAGTTGTAGGTTTCTGGCGGCATCAATAACATGCAAAATAGGAGAAGCTATTGGCAGTGTCTTTGAGGGTTGTTCAGGATCCGAGGAAGGGACAACTTGTAGTGATGGAGCTGGTGTAGGTAGAGAAGGTCCAGATGAGGGTATTAATGTAGCCTCGGAAGGAGAAAAGAATGAGATAGACTTAAAGAAAGTAACATCAGCAAAACAAAGTGACGTCGGAAACTGGATCATAACACCTATACCCCTTTTATGTGCAGGAGTAACCCAAGAAACACACTTAACAGATCGAGGGGATAGTTTGTCAATTCCAGGGCCGAGCAAGTAAATGAAGCAGACATAGACAAACACCCAAGGACTTAGTGGAAACAGAGACTTGTTCGGGTATAGACAAGAGAAGGGTGTCTGATCAGTAAGAACAGAAGATGAGTGATGATTAACAAGATAGCAAGCAGTAAGAATAGCATCCCCCAATATTTTTTTGACACATGCATCTGAAATATCAAGGTGCGGGCCATATTCAGGAGGTACGATTTTTACGTTCAACAATTCCATTCTATCGAGAAGTATATGCATAAGAGGTCCGATGAACAATATCATTAGAAGCACAGAATTTTTTAAACAAAGAGCTTGCAAATTCTAAGGCATTATCCATGCGAAAAGTCTTAATGGACACAAAAAATTGAGTCTTTATTTTCATATAGAATTCTTTGAATATACTAAAGACATCAGATCGACTCCGAAGAAGATATGCCCAAGTGATCTGAGAACAATCAACAATCAAGATAATAAAGTAGAGAAACTCAAAACGGAATGACACAAGACTCGGACCCCAGATGTTCAAATGAATAATCTCAAAAGGAGTATTACTCTGCCTATTGACACTAGAAGGAAAAACCATGATGGTGCTTGCCAAACTCACAAGCAGCACATGGCAAATAGGACAAAATAGAAGGAATAGACATAAATTTGCTCAACGACGAGATACCAGGATGGCCGGGTCTGTAATGCCAAAGAGAGATCTAAATCCTGAGAAGCAGCAACAGCGATAGTAGGTTTCGTATCCAGATTGTAGAGACCCCACAACTTATGCCCACCACCAATTTGCTTCTCGATCCAAAGATCTTGAAAGACATAGGAAGGAAAAAAGTAATTGAATAGTCCAAAGAGTGGGTGAGGTGACTTATGGATAGAAGACTAATAGAAAAATTAGGAACATAGAAAACTCTGTCAAGAGAATGAAGAGGAGGCAACCACTGACCCCTCTCTCAGAACATGAGAGGAGTCATCAGCAATAAATATAGGAGGATGAGTAGAAGAAAGGACAAAATGAAAAATAGAGATCGATTACCTGTCATATGGGTGGAGGCACCAGAGTCTAGAAGCTAGCACTTACTATGGGCAGCAGTCGATGCAAACCTAGAAGATGGAGATGCAAGGAATGAAGAGGCATGTAGCTATAATGATCTATCATACTCCATCTTAGTAAGTGTAATAACATCGCTCGTGGTCTCAGAAACAGGGACAGCACTAGCAGGAGTAACAACAGTCGGTTTAGCGGTCTGTGGTTTACCAAACTTCTACCAGCATCGCTCAGAAGGATGGTTAGTGCAAGTGCAGTGAATACATGGAGAAAAATTGTGACCACGACCCTTAAAAGCAGCATGAGCAGACTGATCAACAGGTGTAGGAAAAAATTCAGAAGTAGCCGTGGTAGTAGATACTTGGAACATACGAGTAAGGGCACTAGTCAATGATAGGATAGCAGAGTCAGACAAGAGAGACCGCCGAACATGATTGAGACTATCATCCAACCTGGAGAGAAACTTGGCTATAAGAAATTTCTCATGTTGTTGCTTCAAGACTGTCGCATCAATAGTAATGGGATGATAAACAGTTAGTTCATCCCACTTGCCTTAAGTGCAGCAAAGTAGTCATTGATGGATCGTCCATCTTAACGAAGATTAAAGATTTGCTCATATAGGGCATAAACACGGCTAATATTTTTCTCATGCCCATACATCTCCTTGAGAACATCCCACATATCTTTCACAATAGATAGAAACATAATATTGCCACTTATCGAGAATTCACAACTATTCAAAAGCCAAATGATAAATGCATAGTCATCATCCTGCCACTTATCCATTGTTTTAGTTGTCGTCTCGCCATCAGAAGACTTGGAGGAAGAGGAGGCATCAGGAGGGGCGTCGGTGAGATATTTCAACTTGTGTTGAGAACCATCAAAGAAGCGGAAAGCCTGAGCCTAGAGGACATAATTATCATCATTGAACTTGATCGTGGTGCTTAAAGGAATGGACTTTGGGACTTCTGAAGATGACGCCATATAGATTCGAGGATAACAGTGGCAGCACACAAGGAAGAGGAGTCCTGATCACAGCATAGATAAGAGAAGTAGGGAATCTACACCATGATCAGGGCCAAAACAGTAGGGAAAACTTGGAGGCTGCGGAAAGAAGGAGAGGATGATGGCTAGGGTTTGGCGCGGCTAGGATTTTGCTCTGATACTATGTTGAAGGAAGAGAATATTTTTCATTTTTCTTTCAGCCTCTCAAAGGACCTTTATAGGCTACTAGATACAATGTGCTTGGACACATACTAAATATGGTGAGAACTTAATATATGGTTATAACTAAAAAACAGCCCTTAAATAGACATTTTAAGGATAAGTTCTTCCAGAGGAACAACATAAGCTAAACTATTACTCTACTCTAATTCTAACAGGATGCTCCTTAAAAATTGTGGATAGGATAATATCTCAATAAAAGAATAATGAATTCCGGATGCTGTATTGTATTTTCATTTCTTAATCCAAAATTGTGTTGCAATACATTTGACGGACTATTATATACATTGTATTAAATAATTAATTGTATTCCATCACCTTCACGTGCCAAACTGAGTTGATAATTTGAAGGTTTGGAGCGCTTGCTGCACTTACTATGTCCTCAGTTGAGGGTGACTGCTTGTAGAGATTGTACATACTCTCCCTGCTAACTCTTCGTACCAACTTACTGCTTTCTTTGAATATATTAGAAGTTAGAACCATAAAAATTTGTTCTTTGCTATTCTCAATCATGCTTGTGTATTTTGTATTGAAAATATTATGCTCCTTAAACCTCTTGGAAAGCAGCTATAGAAAAAATTCTTGAAAAATTGAACTTGCAAGATAGCATCAAACTCGTTGGTGGACTATCGATTCATTATCTACATACAAGTTGGATTAAGATTTCTTATGAAAATATTCACCACATTTTTGTCTAATATTGCTTTTCTCCATAAGATTTCATACTTAATGTTTTGCCCATAAATTCAAAGTTCCAAACGTTCTTATGCTAACTCTCTATTCTATTGGGGATATCTTTCCTTCAATTATCTTGTTTTGGTTTAATTTCCTCTTATGTTTGTTTCTAAACTAATGTCATATTTCTTCCCTCGTTAAGCACAAGCACAAGGTGACATAGATAAACTTTATTTCTATCTTCTAGTCTTCTTTATCCAGGATAATACCTCATAAGTTCTTATTGATGACGACCATAGGATTGGATGCAAAGATGTCTTAAAAATTGTGCATGTGCATGTTTCTACATATTTATTCTATTATTAAATTTAAATCCTTGAGTGTTGTCTCTCCACCACATGCATCTATACCATATGGTGAAACCTAGTGTATGTATTAGGGTAACTTGTGTTGCATTAGAGACCTGCCGATTGAGACCAATCCTTCATTGAGGTGCGCCTAAGGTGAGGTGGTGAGGTCACACTAGCTGTGAACCCAGGGACCACCCATTCGGCCAGTCACGTAGGTGAAGTCTATCTCTGACATCCACGACTAACAACCTTGATGCGAAGGACGTGGGAGAGATTCCTCCAATGATGAAGGTCAGAACGTGGTTTAATGGCTCGTAGAGCTAGGCCTAACAAATATAGATTCCGACTAGTGGCGTACGAGCGTAACCTCCAAATAAAAGAGGTACGAAGGGGATTGCAAAGGGAGGAGACAAGTAAGCAAGAACACTCATAAACACTCTGGAGCTCTTGCTCTGCTCCTGCAATCTTTTTCTCTATTGTTCTCAAAGCTTCAGCTAACTTAAGCATCGGAGGGTCCCTCGTCGGAACACTCCCGATGAGTGTGGACTTCCTTTGCAGGTATCCTTCGACATTGCAGATCTCGATCGACGTCCAGCTCCTGCTACATCAGTACTTGATCAGAGCTTTGCGGTAACAGATTGGTGCTAGAGGAAGAATCCGGGCCCTTTGAAAGAAAGATAAGATGGTGTGGATGAGTACAAAACTTCATTGCCTCCCATCGACAATTCTTCCGTTGTAGCTAGAGCAATGCTGCTCGTGGATTCGTTGCGGTGCAGTCTCCAACCATAATAGATCTCCCACTATTCAGAGCCCTGTCTCATCAGATCCAGGTATTGATCGTTGCTGTGCAGCGGCTCCAAGAAGTGACAAAGTAGCGGCAACAGCACGTGGAACCGAACCCTCGTACGGTTCCCTCCCATCTTAGCCAATGGTCTCATTTCGAGATCCGCACTTCGGTGGCACTCCCCCCGCTCCACTACCATCCCAGTTCGCTCATCTTCCTATCGGAGGTTGAGGAAAAGGACACATCAGAAGAGCTCTTCCTCCATCGATGGTTATTCTCGGCCTACTTTCCTAAGTTTGGAAGACCCAATGGAAGGGAAGCTCAAGAAGAGAGTTCAGAACATCGAGCGTTGCCTCGACGAAGCCCAAAATGGGCCTCATCGGAGCAAGGATGGCCTTGACTTCAACTCTCGACCATCATTTACACAGGCCATGAAGAGAAGATTGGCCTTCAAATAGTTTGGTCAGTCGATAAAGTTCATAATTTGGCACTCAAAATGAAAAGGTTTTTGTCACGTCGATCGGGAGAGTACAGTCCAACCAGTAGTTTCTTCTAATGGTTCTCACCTATATGCAAGCAAGAAAAATAGATTGATGCAGCACCTACTTATTCATCTACTAGTCAGGCAACTACTGGCTGTGGAGCCACAAAATCCACAGTGGAGCCAATTCTAGAGGCAGACTCAACAAATCATCTGCAACAAATACAAGTGTCAGGTGCTACCAATGCCTTGAGCATGGTCATACCTTTAATGTTTGCCCTATGCGCCAAATGAATTTAACCGACTATGGAGTTGAGGACGATGGTGGAGGGAGGGCTGAATCTGAATTGGAAGATGCCAAAATTATTGAGGAAGAAGGCGAGAGAATTTTGTGTTGTTCGAAGGTTGTTGTATACACCCAAGCAAGAAACTTTTCAACAGCAGTGTCGGATTTTTCACTCAGAGTGCTTTGTCAACAATAAGGTGTGCAAATTAATCATTGACAATGGCAATTATGAAAATTTTGTCTCTCAGGCATCAGTGGATCACTTGCAGTTATAACAATGCCACATCCAGAGCCTTATGATCTTGGTGAAAGAATAGTACCTTATAAGCCAATCGCATGGATGATGCGATGGGACTATTTTGAGTTATCTTCTTGCTCATTTGCATGACATTGGTTATTTTATATATGTTTATGAGGCATTGTGTTTCATCATTTGCTGTTTCACATTCATGATTATGACGAACCCTATAGATTAGGGCAATGATTTTAGGATCATTATGAGATCATGCCAGTGAGATCTAAAACTGTGATAGCCCCAGTCTAAAATATTTTCAGTTGTTGGATCATCGAGTCGGAGATCGATGATATCGGTAAGACTGGTACATCCTATGTATACTCGATGGAGAGGGTGAGTGATCTCACAATCACTTATATGGTGACACTAATACAAGAATATTGGTGCTCATTGGAGAATGAGTTCACTGAATTGATCCACAGGGAGAACATCTGATGGAGTCTTACAGCATGTCAATAGATGGTTCTCTAATGGGAGTGGTGCAAGTGATCCTTTGATCTGAGATCACCATGGTACCTTGTGTATATGGATCCCTACTTTGGTTCATTCCCTAGCATGCCACTGGGATATGTGTGGGATGTTCTGGGTTTGATAAAGTATGCATGAAAATTGTAAGTGGTCAATAAGGAATCGATCACTCCTTGTAAGAGGAGGAACATCCTATGTGATCTCATAGGATGATGATCGGAGAGTCTCTGGTCAGAGCGGAGATGAACAGTAAAAAGTATTTCTACTGATTCATCAATCAAGTCATCATCATTAGATCGAAATACATATGGATAGATATTTGGACTTGACATGATACCATGCCCATAGCCTGTCTGGAATGTTGTGTGATCGCAGGATTGAATTGCACGGTAACTCGCCATGGAAGGATAATTTTGGTATTCCATCAAATTTCACATCTTCTGGGTAGTCATTACATGTTGCTAGGCGTCAATCTTGACTTGTAGATCCCAATGAATTAAAGGAGTTTAATTCACCAAATTAATTAGAAGGGATTCTATTTAATTGATGGATTTGGGTTCATTGTGTATTGGACTTAATTGGATTAGGTACACATGAACCTGACCTACTGTTGGTTAGATGTGGAACCCAATGGATCACACACAAAAGAAAATTGATCTTGGACTTTTGATTAGGTCTTGTTGAACCTAATTAAATATGGATTTGATCGTAATGGGTTTGAGTCAAGCGTGCTAGCACATGTCTAAACCTTAATGCCTAATCTATTTGGATTCATTTGTGGCTTTGGGTTTTGATTAGTCAAGACC
>KE504652.1:2183902-2201207 GCA_000441515.1 Elaeis oleifera | reverse complement strand
TGGATTGCGGCCTCCGGCGGCCACGGCGGCCAGCTGGGGCCGTCCGGCGGCCCCGCCAGCTCCTTCCCCTCCCTCTTTTTTCTTCCTCTTTCTCTCTCTCTATTCTCTATTTTTCTTTCGATTCGGGTCGTCGGTTCGGTACGGTATGAAACCGTACCGAACCATATCGCCGGCCGGCCGAAACGGCCGGCGGTACCGGTTCAGCATACCTTGGTCAAGACCAAATTAAATGGACTCCTAACCACCTTTAAATGGTTAAGGGGTTATTATGAATTGGATCCATGGCCCCTTGAATTGTGAGCATCCAAGTGTTGGATGCATTGGATGCATTTAATGCATTTGCATGAAAAAGTTTCATGCATCCTAATGTTCTCCATGCCATGATCAACACATCTTTCGATTCATTTGCATGAGAAGAGTTTTCATGCATTAATTTCATGGTACCATAAATCCTCATGCCATAACTCCATGCCATATTAATTGAAGGTCTCTTGGGAATTCACGTGGAAGAGGTCTAAGCACCATGAGATGGCACCTCTTTATCCATTCCACATTTATTCTCTCATTTAATGACATATGAAAGGTTGTTTAATAAGTCCCTTAGAAATTCATGCCATTTAATGATATGAAAAAAGAGTTTTTCATAATCATCTTCAGCGCTCACGTCACTTGGTTTTGGGAAGTCCAAGAGTTGGACATTAAGTACTATTTATTCCCCCTAGAGAAGGCTTGGCATGTGGTTTTTGCTTGTGCCCAAAAAATGCTGAAATGTAGAAGGTCTACATGCTGAAATGAAGAGGGTCTTCATGCTGAAATGTAGAAGGTCTACATGCTGAAATGAAGGTCTTCATGCTGAAATGTAGGTGGTCTTCACGCCCATGAAGCACTCCATCTTACATGCCAGTTATGGCTTCTTGCTCCTGGTTTTTGATGCCCAAAAGTTGTGTGGTTCAAGGGTGTTCAACACCTTATCATGACTTCTGTTTAAGTCATGTTTTGGGCTGAAAAAGGTCAATCTGGTTGGGCTTATGTGTGGTGTTTCAATTGTCCAATTGTTGGACAGCAAGAGGGCTGACTTCATGGGGCTTATGAGTGAGTTTCCCATGTCCAATTGTTGGACAGCAAATGGTCCAAATGTTGGACAGCAAAAGGGCCTAAGCGATGTGTGGATCTGAGAGATCAAAATTCAGATCTAAAGGGTTGGATCTAAGAGGTCAAATTTCAGATCTTAGGTGTGGTTATATGGGTCCAATTGTTGGACAGCATGATGGCAAAGAGATGAGAGAATTACCAAGAGTTGGTAATGCATGATAGGAGCAGTTGCTGAAATTCTTGGGAAGAAAATTCAGCGAATCCAGATGGGGGAGAGTTCTTGATCGAGACCCATGTGGATCACTGTTGGAGGGTATACACTTGGATGCCTCGAGGATACGGATTATCGGGATATTCAGATCTACATATTTGGTATAACATTTCTAATCTCTCACTTATATGCTATGTAATTTATGTTTGATTGAATACATCAAGGTGATTTTGGGATTGGGGTTCGGATCACATGTTTTCAATTGTTGATGCATGATAAAATTTTAAAATTCAATTCTACTGTGCATCCGAATCCTAACACTTGGATGGATTAAGAAAGGGCCAAACCAACAGTAAGTAAAACTTGTCGAGTTCTAATCTCAATTGAAAATTTTGTAAGGATGATGTTGCTTGTGAAGTTTGATAAGGATGCTGGTCATGTCTTATTGGGAAGGCCTTGGTTGTATGATGTTGATGCTACTCACAGGGGTAGAAAGAATTACTATTTATTTAGTTGGAAAGGTAAGAAAATTGTCACCATTCCTAAAGAAAGAGAGCCCAACAATTTCCCTAGAGGAGGGAAAGCTTTGCTTCCTATCGTCAGCAGTGAGAAGGAACTAAAGGGTGAGGCCTATGCACTTGTTTGAAGGGAAGGAAGCACCTGCAGTGGATGTTCTAACTATTGTGCGGCCTTTATTGGAGGAATTCAAGGAGATGGCTCCAAATGACTTACCAGTTGATTTGCCGCCTATGTGTGACATTCAACACTACATTGACTTAGCTCCTGGAGCCAACTTGCCAAACCTACCACATTACAGGATGAATCCAGTTGAGAGTAAGATTTTACAAGAGGTGGAAGAGTTAATTCGCAAAGGCCATATTTGAGAGAGTATGAGCCTTTGTGCAGTCCCTGCATTACTAGCACCTAAGGAGGACAAGCGTTGGCAATTGTGTGTCGATAATCGAGCTATCAACAGAATCACTGTCGGATGCAGATTCCCTATTCCCTAGCTTGAAGATATGCTAAACAATTTGGAAGGTTCCACAGTATTTTTGAAGATCGACTTGCATAGTTGCTACTATCAAATCCGCATCACTTGACCGACTATGGAGATGAGGACGATGGTGGAGGTAGAGCTCAATCTGAATTGGAAGATGTCGAAATTGCTGAGGAAGAAGGTGAGAGAATTTTTAGTATTGTTTGAAGGCTATTGTATACACTCAAGCAAGACACTTTTTTGCAACGGCGTCGGATTTTTCACTCTGATTCTCTATCAACAATAAAATGTGCAAATTAATCATTGACAATGGCAGTTATGAAAATTTTGTCTCCTAGGCATTAGTGGATCACTTGCAGTTACAAACAATGTCACATCCAGAGCCTTATGATCTTGGATGGATCAAGAAAGGGCCAAAACTAACAGCAAGTAAATTTGCCGAGTTTCAATTTTAATTGAAAATTTTATAAGGATGATGTTGCTTGTGAAGTAGTTGATATGGATGCTAGTCATGTCCTATTGGGAAGGCCTTGACAGTATGATGTTGATGCTACTCACAGGGGTGGAAAGAATTGCTATTTGTTTAGTTAGAAAGATAAAAAATTTGCCATCATCCCTATTCCCCAGCTTGAAAATATGCTGGACAACTTGGAGGGTTCCATAGTATTTTCGAAGATCGACTTGCATAGTGGCTACCATCAAATCCGCAAAAGGTCAAGATATGAGTGGAAGACTACTTTCAAAACAAAGGAGGGCCTATACAAATGGCTTGTAATGCCATTTGGGCTGTATATCTACAAGTACTACCCACCTGATGGTTTGCTTTATCTTGAGAAATAGCTCAAGAGCAAGTTCTTTCTAAGGAAGACTGATGCAGAACAGAATTATAGGGGATTGGCCAGATCAATAGTTGTCAAGCTTAGATCAAGAATGAAATCATGGCTCTTTTCTTTTTGATATTTGGTTTGTTTATTTAACCATACTATATTTTTTGATCTTCAGATACCATATTTAGGGGTTTCTATTTCGATATTTTTTTGATTTTTAAATGCCATATTTAGGAGATTCTGTTTTGATATTTAAGAGATTTTTTATTATAATTTTCAAATGCCGTATTTAGGATATTCTATTTCGATATTTAGGGGATTTCAGATTCTAATGTTATGACTATAAACAGCCCTTGTAAAAGCTCAATTGTAGTGAACCATTCAATTAGAAATTTTTTTGACTTTATCTATTGTTCTCTTGTTCTCAAGAATCATTTCTTGAATTTAGAGTTTGTTAGATCAGTTAGAACTTTATCTAGCCCATCCCCGTTCTCGTTTTGCATCACACCAAAAAAAGCCTCGAAGTAAAAAGCATTTCGTTCAGAGGGTTCGTGTACATTTTAGAGAAACTCATTACAGTTGAGTAAAACTCGTTACAACAAAGAAAGAAGAAGAAATACAAAGCTCAGGCTCGACCGACATCTCTTGAAGCACGAGCCAAGCTTTGAGTTGATGCGATCCCCAACGAAGAGCATAGAACTCCTTGTCTTGCGATGCTTATCGACCCTCTTCAAAAGGATATCGGTGACGGTGCGGGCGCTTCCTATCGGAAACCCATTCGCCTTCATGATGCATCTTTAAGGAAGACCAGAAATCTACACCAGGCAAGGGAAGAAACAGGCCCTTTAGAAAGGTCCAAGATTTGATCATTAAAGCTAAGGCGACAAGAAGCTCAGACGGTCGCCTCCGCAACCCCTCAACTGGAGCAGTGGGATTTTCCAATACCTCCCGTGCCAAAGTAGGATGCTGACTGAAGTGCTCCCTCAAAGCACTCAGTGATCGATCGAAAGGGGAAGTCTCCCAAGCCTGAGAAAAGCATTGACAACCCATTGACATCGGGCGAGACAGCTCTACCACGACATCGATGAAGATAACCAAGGCAACACCAGCCCCAGGCAACAGAGCTCCAACTTATAGAAGGGGCAGGCCTAGGCGAATTCAAACGCCTTGCTGGTTGTGCGACAAATATCACCATCATAAAGGCCTCAAAAGCTGTGTTCCCTGAAAAATAGATATCAGCATTATATGCAAGCCCGATTGGATCTTCGGACTGTATGGCTCCTTACCGCATAATAGTGAGGCGAATTGTCTTCTTTGATTCACAAAAGTGATGCAACGCCAATCGATTTCAGCACTTGGCACGCGTGTAGACTCGCAACTTTCAAAAGACCATTCATTACATACATACGAAGTAAAAGCTTCGAACAAAGATTTTAACTCGAGCGCGGAACTAATTCAGCAAATCCATTTAAGCCATTCAAGCCCTTGACTGAGGCGAAAAGCCAATCACGCCAACATCATAGAGAAGCAAAGGCTTAAAACGAGTGGTACACTAATGAAATATGTTTTTCATTAATTAAAATTTTATTACAGAGCTTCTTCGAGGCAAAAGCGCCCAAGAGCGAATACAAAAGGTTGAAGACCTAGTCCTCGTCTGAAGAGAATGCCTTGACCTCCTTGTCGCTGTTGCCAGGGCGGAGGCGCCTTAAATCCATCTTTCGGACCATCTTCTTTACGCGCGTCTTACAGTCCTCGAAGCTTTGGATGAACCCAGCTGAAGATGCCTCAACTCGACTAGCTCATCCTTGAAGTCCATCGAGGTTTTGTGCTCCTTGATGCATTGAAGCCTGGCGTCGATGGGAAGCTCCATCACAACCTTGATGAACCCCTGATTATCTCCGGACAGACGAGGGTCTGCCTCGAACTAACCCTCCAAAGGGAGGCGGGGCCCAATCCAATGAAGGAGGAGCCTGGAGCGACCTCGATGCAGCAGCGTGCAGCCTCACAACCACGATCGACCCAATCTTCATCGAGGACTGCCACAAGTTAGAGGTAGAACACTCTAGTTAAGTGCTCCTCACCCTTTTGGATGAGGACCCCCAACGACAAGAGAGCAAGTAGGAGTTGGATGGTAGGAAATCCTATCGGATGGGTGGCCCATTTATATAGGCCACCAACAATGTGGATCCGATCATCAAATCGCCAGACTGTGCCACTCAGCCAGCCCTGAAATGGCAGATCACGTGGCTCTTTGTCGCACCCTTATCTGATCGAACTGCATGGAACAACTCATGAAGCGTGCTTCGAAACTTACCATAACTTGTTGCATGGCAGATCTTATGTGAGTTCATGAGCAATCATCGGATTTCTTCTCTCGAGAGCGTCGTTCCATGACTCCTCGAGCCTCCTTCCTGATAAAGGTGGTGCGAGTCACGAAGTGACGCATCATTAATCCCCAAAAATTATTTCTGAAAGTAGTAATGCAGACATGGCTAAGAAGGAATCCGACCGGCCATCCAACTACTAAGATGGATACTACCTTCACTCAAACCCAAAGCCACTTCGAACTCGGGAGTGGGGGCATATGTTGCAGGAGAGGCTTGCCGACTAGGACCAATCCTCCATTGAGGCACGCCCAAGGTGAGGTGGTAAGGTCACACCAGCTGTGAACCCAGAGACCACCCATTCGACCAGCCACGTAGGTGAAGCCTGCGCCTGACATCCACGACTAACAACCTCGATATGGAGATATGGGAGAGATTTCTTCCGCAATGAAGGTCAAAATGTGGTCTAACGGCCTGTAGAGCTAGGCCAAACAAACACAGATTCTGGCTAGCGGCCTAAGAGCCCCACCTCCAAATAAAAAAGGTTCAAAGCGGACCCCAATGGGGAGGAGACAAGTATGCAAGTACACTCACAAACACTCTAGAGCTCTCGCTCACCTCTTACAATCTTCTCTCTATTGTTCCCAAATTTCAATTAACTTAAGCATCGAAAGGTCTTTCATCGAAACACCCCCAATGAATGTGGACTTCCTTTGTAGGTACTCTCTGGCGTCGCAAATCTCGATTGGCGTCCTACTCTAGCCACATCAGCACTTCACCGGAGCCTTGTGGCAACACTAGGATTTTGACCACTAGGCAGTTTACTTGGTTCAGATACGATGAAACAAATGGGAGTCAGGTAAGCAATTGATTGATTAGATTGATAATGCAAAGTAATGAGCAGGAGCTTGATTCCTTCTTTCGTTAATTTGGCTTAGCCATACAATTCCTGCTTAACTACGGGTTTGTTCCAATGAGAAGTGCTCTGAATAGAAAATTTCTTGAGATCATTTACAGCTCCTTGCATATAAGTCTAAGTTGACCTCAGCATCCTTTATTCCAACTGTGGTATTTGAATTTTGGGCACACTTGTATTCATTTTGGCCCAGACTTGATTCATTCTGAGTCGAACATTTCCAAACTATGGATATCATTTTGAGTCTTCCTCACTTGACTTACTGATATTCCAATAAAAGATCCGCTTCCCGAACTAGTCTTGGTGATTTAGCAATTCCAAGTTGAAAACTCGACCCCAAATGATAGGTTTGGATTGTGCTGTAGACCACTCAGGAATAATCTGTCTTGGCTTATGGCATCTTGTTGATCACTATTATTATGATTTATGAAATGTACAAGAAGTAGGAATACAGTTGTGATTGCTTACCTTATTTTTCTCTTCTATGCATTTCTTAACTTCATTTTATTGGGTTTTGTTTTCTTTCATTAGTGAACCACCCATCTTCTTTTGTCTCATGCATCTCTAACTACCATGTAAGCTTTACATATTATACTTACAGTGATAACTGAACGACTGTTTGTATTGACTGGATAATGTTGCTAATGTCAAACAAGCCTTGTTTAAAGAAGCACCTTACTCATTAAAACTTTTGCCAGTCCATATGCATCTAACCTTCTTAAGCGTAGTCTTCTAGTACTAGTACTACTGCTTCTACTGCTTATATTTTTTGATCAGTCTCGATTTCCCCCAAAGGGAATTTTTCTACCTCTCTTTAGTGTTATTTAGATTTGGTTATCTTTACCTTGGATATCTCTACTTAATTGTTATTGCTCTTTGGTTGTTTACATAGTACGGACAACCAGAGTGTGGACCGTGCATATCGAATTGGGCAAACTAAGGATGTCCTTGTATATCGACTGATGACTTGTGGAACCGTTGAAGAAAAGATTTACAAAATGCAGGTCTGGATTTTGATATGTTATACATATTTGTTATAATAATAATTATAAAAAAAGGAGATATGTCATACATATTTTGTGACTGCTGAAATCTGTTGGTTTATTTTCTTGAGAATGCCATTGGAGTCATAAACATTAGCTCTGGGATCAAGTTTTACTGCTTAAAAGGGATCAGTTTGATCTAGTATGGTCTTATTTCAGCAGTACATTCAAAATCAGTTTACCATATGTTTCTAAAGCTTACTGAAATTTGTTTCTTGTTTTATTTGGTTACACTTCAACATTATTAATGTCAAACTTCTGCTGCCATTTATGTGCTTCTGTATATTATTTTGACAAAATCTTTTCAAACAAATATGTTGGACCTGAATGGGTAAAATTCTTCCAGGTTTTCAAGGGTGGTTTATTTAGAACTGCCACAGAAAACAAAGAACAAACTCGTTACTTCAGCCAGAAGGTACGCTCATAAATTATTTTCATTGTTAGTAACTTGTTTTTGCTCATGAAATAATTATTATTTTAATTCCTTTTATTATCATCATTTCCTATAGTAATATTCAGCATTTTAACATTTATTTTGTACCCTGTGATAGCATGCCTTACTACTGTTTTCTGGTTATTATAATGTTGAATGATATCAGGACATTCAAGAGCTTTTTAGCCTGCCTGAACAAGGTTTTGATGTTTCGCTAACTCAGCAACAATTGCATGAGGAGCATGATCAGCAGCAAACAATGTATCGACCCTATTCCTTAGTTTGATCCGCCTTTTATGTTGTTTGAACTTTTATTAGTGCAATAATTGCTTCTTCTTCTTCTTCTTCTTCTTTTTTTTGCAAAATCAATCTATCTATATTCTTTCTATATCTATACCAATGTCTATTTGTCTGTATATATTAGTCTAAAATTGGATGGCTTAAATAACATGAAACTTTTGACCACTTGATACATAGGCTAGGGTCTCCAAATCATATGATTTTTTTTTTTTGTTATAAGCAGTTTAGAGGTAATAGATCACATCCAACAATCCGATCATCAATGTGGGACTCTCATCATTCAATTCAAAAAAAGGTCTAACTCTATAAGAGTTATATACGTTGGTATGTATACATATATATGTATGCTATCTAGTTTACCACAACCATAACCATTATCTTCAAACTTGTCCCAACTATTTGGTTCCTCTGCTTCATAAGTTTTGGTCCTTTTAATAACTCAGTATTGACCAGATGTTAATTATCGACCTTGTATTAGATGCTGATCTTGGTTTGGTAGTTGCATTGGTGGTGTTACTTGGTCTCATGTCCATATATATCAAGCCTTTCCCAACTATATGGTATGCTTTCTGAATCCTTATGCACTGAGCAAGCTATCTGCAGGTACGGTAGTGTTCTATTGTCTTCCATGGCAAATCAAAGATAATAGAGTTATTTTGTTGTGTATATTTACGATGCATGTTATTCTCTAAAATAGATCAAGGTGCCTAAGGCTCATTAAAGGCAATGCTCAAATAACTTTCTGATTACCTTTTTAAAATAGATTTGTGTTCCTATTTCTGTATTGTTGAACATACCCTTGAATATCAAATTTCACTATAGAATAGTCTTTGTAACATCATGTATTTCTCCTGATGTTTTGTGTTCTATCAGGGATGACTCTTTGCTGAATCATATGAAGTTTCTAGAGAGTCAAGGAATTGCTGGTGTTAGTCATCATAGTTTGCTCTTCTCTAAGACTGCAGTTGTACCACTTGTGCATGAGAGTAATGAAGTCCAGAGGTCAGTCTTTACTTATCTTAGTTGGTTTTGAATTAATTCTATGTTGCTGAATGTTGCTTTTAAAAATACAAAAGGTTTTTAAGACTGTTCTTATCTCTGTATTGCCTACATGTATGATAAAATTATTGTGCTTGAGTATAAGTATGTCATAAGCTCTTTATCTATCTTATGTTTAATCTTTTTTTTTCTCCGACCTTGTGATTGTCATATTTTAGAAGAACTATGGTAGGTTTGCTATGTATTTGCGACCATTGTCAAGTTCATTTATTCATCAAATTCATGGTGGTTCATAATGGACTCTTTGTGCTAAACAAATTGGGAATCAACAGATGGGTTATCAAATCGTAGTTCATTTATAACAAGGAAAAGTCTAGCCTGAAGAACTTAATTACTTCTATCTTTGGAACCATTGATTGTACACTCCCTGAGATACAACTTTGCCATGCACATGAGGGACCTTACCTTCATACATGTCCAACATTTATAAATTTTCTGCATGTAATACTGCTTTCCTTGAAAATCTAACATATTAAGGAACTAGTTGGTTTCTTGCAACTAGTTTCTGCAGTGAATTACAAGTTCATGCACCTCTAATTCGGAGAAATGTTATTAGTCCAGTTTGATTTGATGCAACTGCAATAGATCTGCTGCTCTCGGCAAATGTAATTAGGTTTCCGCTAGGGCCGAGCAAATAACCAAAACCTGAAGAAACCCACCCAATCCGACCCAATAAACATCGGTTTCAGTCAGTTGAAAGACATAAATCGGATGGAATCAGATTGGGGTTTGTAAAAAATCGATTATTTACGATCGGATTCAGTTCTTACACTTTTAGCCCGTACAAAACCGAACCTAACCAATGTAATATTTCACAAACTCACTTTCATTTTAGGATGACATCATTTAGACTTCAATACTTCATTCTAAAAAACACCCCATCCACCCATTTGGATTCATGGGAATATTAATGTTGAATTGTTGATGGAAGCCTATTAATTTGAGACAATTATAAAGTAAAAGCTTTCAGATGTAATTACTTTCAGATGAGTAAATCTTCTCTTTTTTGTTTGTTTTGTATAGATTCAAAAATAAGTCCAAAATTTGTAACTTATAAGGTTAAGGCTTTTTTGCATTAAATTGATAAAAAAAGGTAAATAAGCTTAAGTGGACCAACATTGGACTTAAAATCAACATTATATCAACATTGAAGCCTAAACCGACACAACCCATTCGAACCCGCTACAAACTATTCACTTCAGTTTCAAACGGTTTATACATGATAAACAGTGAGCAGCGGGTTGAATTTTTTCAATCCGATTGGGTTCGGTCGGATGAAATTTTTCTCTCAACCCGACCGAATCCGTCCCATGCTCAGCCCTAGTTTCTGCCATTTGGTTAGATAAACCTTTATGAATCTCATGACTTCATACTTGGAGCGGTGAGGTTTTTTCCATTTCACAAGTCTAATCAAAAAGAGTGGAGCTCTATATCTGTAAACTGTAATAACTGTCTTCCTTCGACATAAAGATGTCATCTGTCTTTTTCACACAAAACTCATAGATCAAGACTTCATAGGTAACAACACTTAGTATAATCCTAGAGCTTTATTATTTTCAAACAAATCAATTATCATCTCAACCTCAACCTATTTGCGAAGCACATAGATCAGACATGCGTAACAGTACATCTACCTGTGCAAGTCACTGCAATGCATCAAACACCATTTATGTAACTCCTTTGTAGGTGGATTTAGGAGGCAAACTGAGAGTACACATCTTCAAACATGGGCATGGCTCACATTAACCAGAACAAGGCAACAATAGAAAGCCTTGTGCCCCCTAATCTGAACTAAGCGGAGCTCTTGTGGCAGATGAAGGGAAGGCCTCGGTGCTCAAGGGAGAAGTGGTGGATGGATGAGCAGTAGATGAGGAGTTGGAGCTAGAGGAGCTGATTGAGGTGATGGTGGAAGAGGTTTGTGGGGCTCTCTTATCAAATGGCTGAGTTAGAGGATGGGTGAGGTCTCTGTCTGTTACAAAGGGCAGTGTCAAGGGATGGATAAGGGAAGATGGGCAGGGTGTAGAATAGAAGAAAGGTGGCTGTATATTGTGGCAGTGATGGGGTGTAAGATGACACAGAGGGTATAGTTTACATTCAAGCATCAAATATTATGGAAAGTGGAGATGGTGGCTAGAAATGATTGGAGCAAACCTTGTCCAAATTGAATGGGGAGACCCATCCACCGACTTTGGAGGGAGCCGCTGGAAATGATGTTTGCAGCTTGACAATTCGAACTTTTCAGTGGTTGTGGGAGGAGATGTAGAGGGCTTTTGAGGAGGGTAGGGGTGATAGTTGGATGGAGAGGACTTCTATTGAGGGCAGGTGGTGATCGTTCAGTCCATTCAAGTCGCACGAGGTGTCTTTTTGACACAAGGTATTGCATCAGGATGTATGCTTATGTTTGGTCTAAGATGCAACAAAAATGTATGGCTATGCATCATCAGCCATTTGAGCTCTATCAAGCTGCAGCAAACTAAACATAGGGTTTGAGCCGGTTGCTGCGGCTGCTTATGCAGGTAGTTTACATGCAGGTAGCTGAACAGACTCCAGGTAGTGCAAGAGTTTTGCATTTTTCTTTTACCAAAACAGATAATAAGACTAAGAGTCCAAGATAATTACTTCCCTTTACCTATAGCAAAATTCATTCTAAAACTCTAGAATTCTTTAGTTGGAGGTGCCCTTTTATTTGTGTATATGAGGCATGTATATGCATAAAACATCCACACATAAAACCATCATTTAGCTGAGTAGCTGATAGGCTACAATCCGTTAGTACTTGTCCATTTGGTGATCACATTATGCCGAACTTAAGAACAATTGCATTTTTCTTTTACCAAAACAGATCATAAGACTAAGAGTCCAAGATATTTACTTCCCTTTACCTATAGCGACATTCGTTCTGAAACTCTAGAATTCTTTAGTTGGAGGTGCCCTTTTATTTGTGTATATGAGGCATGTATATGCATGGAGCATCCACACATAAAGCCATCATTTAGCTGAGTAGCTGATAGGCTACCAATCCATTAGTACTTGTCCATTTGGTGATCACATTGTGCCGAACTTAAAAACAATTGACAGCAAGGTTTGCTGTCTTGGTACCAGACCCCATACCGGTGCCAATCTATTTTGTGTTGGTATGGGGCTTGTTTGGCATGCCGAGTATCGGTACATCCTCCATACTGTATACAGATACTAAACGGTACAGTATGGTACACCCTATACCACCCGGGTCGGTATGGTATGGCAAACCTTGATTGACATTGGTTGGTTTTGACACCCATTCCTATGGAAGAGTTGCAAAGAATGCTGCAGTTGGCAGACAATTGCATGCCTGCTGTGGCCAAATTAGTCTATCAGTTTTATTCTGCAGATGGTCACTAATTCTCATTATTCTTAAGGAGTGAGGTTCTGTTAGTGATATTGACTACTTGTCCCAAGATTTGCCAGATATTATCTGCTGGAAAAACCTGGTATATGCTTCATGTATCAGCTGTAAATATGGAGATTTAGTGGAGAAACAATTTATTAGTCAGAATTTGGTAGAGTGCTAATCTAAGCCAGCTATTGTACATGACATCAAACTTTCTATCTGGTGTAAAATATTCCACAAGGTGAAAAAATGGACCATTGCTTGTGTTGAATTTCACAAATCACCGTCCATTATAGTTAACCATGTGGCACCACAGAAAGCATCCATGTGGCATTCACCTGAGTTTCTGATTTAGTTTGATCAAGACATTTGTAGTTGGTTATTTTTGTTCAGAGGATTTTATTCAATATACTAATTTTGCCCCATCTATTGCCTCTTTTAAATGTCTTTTGACTATCGAAAAATGTTTAGCTTGTTCAAGAACTATTTCAACAATAGATGCATTGCATTTCTAATTTTAGGAGACATTTGAAGATGACAAATTTTTATGCAATTTTTAACTTAATGTTTTGTTGCAACTTACAACTCGTATTGCTGTGGCTGATGATCCCATAATTAGATCCATCAAGGAATGATACTTTCCTCAAATGATGGGGTTATCTCTATTCATGATTCTCCATCAAAGAAATTTAGAAATTCAGAGGTACAATGCTTTATGGCAGAATTAGGAAAAAAAGTGGGAGGTGGGGGGGTTGCGGTGGATAGCCTAGTGCATGAGCCTCCTGCTGCCACTACAGGATGTGGGGAAGGTCAGATGGGCATAGCCTTACCCTGCATGCAGAGAGATTTTTTCCAAAAGGGAGAGTGGTTGCACTTACCCAAAAGTCAATTTGGTCAACTAAATTATCTTTTATTCTTCCTTGGCGCATGTCTGTGCTTCTTCTATGCGTGTATGTTTGTGTATATGACCTTTTTTGTAGTTCAGTTTCTCAGAACACATGTTATCATAGTTCTCTTCTATGGTTATTTCACATTCCATCTTCTTGAGCTTTGCTCTCGTAGCCCTTTTTTCTACTGTAACAGAAATCTTTTTCAGGAAAACTGTGTCAGAAATTTTCTTGCTAATGTCACAAACTGCTTTCTTGACCTCAAATACATCTAATTCTGCTTCCTCTTTTGACACTAAGGTTGTGTTTAGTTCCCGAATAAATCTGACCAGTATATTTGAATAACTTTATTCAAATAGGTATTTACTCGTTAATCAGCTAAAACTATTTGGACCCTCTCCCTCAAATATTTCGAACCATGTTAAAACTGCTTGAGTACCACAAAGTTACTTTTCAGTTTTCATGAAAATCCAAATGTGCCCCTCAAGAACCAATAAAATTGTTTGGCCGAATAGATGTGGATAAAGGTGAAAAGGTTAACTTTATTCATGTTTGTTCAGGAACTAAAAAGGGTGCAGGGCCTTGTTTGGATGCCATGGCACATATTACTAGAAGTTCTTCTAAGGAAAAGTAAAGGTTTGGAATGATTTTGCAACAGAATCCCAATAAAAATTGTACTTTTCTGCAGTGGCTGTTTTTGTAACTCGGGGGAGATTTATTGGACCATTTTGTTTGTGGAATAAATGTTCTTATTAAGTAAATATATTCACCACATGGCACATTCCTAATCAAATGAACTTGAAACCTCCTCTTCGTCTTAATTAAATTATTGTATTGTCATTTTTGATACCACCCTCTAACCCAAAACACAAGGTCAGGAAAAATGCTTGGTCTGGCATGAGACTTGCCAGCTCAAGTTCGCTTGAACTGGGCTAAGATCAGAATATATATCATGCAATGCAATATGTAGGTTGATTTTAATATTGATTACCAGTTCATTGCCATAGATTAAATTGATGCTAGGAGAAGGTCAAGTTTTGATTTTAAATTAATTTTTTATTATCATATTCAGCAATTAAGGATTGATGAGGCATTTCCCTCATCTCTCCCTTCCTTTGCCCATTCTCCATATTCACAACACTCCACGTGTTGAGCCTCCACATGCCCCCATCATACCTATCTTTCCCTTATGCAACAGAGAAGGAAAAGCAAACAGGTGGGATTGGAGTGGGAAGAAGTAGTGGGTGGCCAGTGGGATGGGTTTGGGAGTGGGGAGCAGGTGGCCATGTCAGTGGGTTGTGTGTTCACGTGCGCACGTGTGTGCGTGCATGCGTGAGTGCTTGTGCATGTGTGTGTGAGAGAGAGAGTGAGAGAGAGATCTTGGAGTGAGAGCTTTGGGAATGGAACTCAATGGTAGTCATTGTATGTGATGAGAGGCTCTCGGCCTTGGAGCTTTTGAAAGGATGGTGGAGGGGGCCCAGGGGTGTTAAGTTCCGAGTAGGGTCAAGGAGGAAACTTTTATGGGGTGAAAAAGGGGCTCCTAACACAAGACATTGGAAATAAAACCACAGAAGATAGTGGGTTTATTTTTTGTCCTCATGGAATCACCTTTTTACTATGATATTCTGTTAAAGTCATCTGAATAGTTTGTTAGGGATGTTTCCTTATGGTCTAGACTATAGAGTTCCCGTGGTATGCCTGATTACCATGAAATACCATGGGGACTAGATACATTCATACAGGCCCTAAAATTCGAGACGAAATGAATGTTTTAACATGATAGAAAAGGGAATTGCTTGCATGTATTCTTGGGTTAAACTAGACATGAAGAAGCAGAAAAGGTTACCAAAATTTAGGAAGATATTTTGCATTTTAAAGTTATATATCTAACTGGAATGCCACTGTTTGTATCAATGTCCGTATAAATCTTAAAGATGCAACATTTCAGTAAGGTATGCCTCATGTTGTGAAATTATAGCATAGAGATTTTTCACTTTGTACCATTGTGTGGACATTTTGTTTGTTATGTTCACTAAATTTGTAGACATTTTGTTGTTATGTTCACTAAATTTCTTCCTTAGGTTACATAGTTATGCCAAACTGATGGTTTTGTGCAGTAAGATGGGAAACAGAATTGTTAGAAGTTCGACATCAGGGACATCATTTGAACGTGCAGTGAACGGGTATGAACTGGAAACTTATTATGCTTAATCTACCATAGAAGAGTGGCTTTTGAACAAATCTAACAAATGTTCATTTTATGTTTTAACAGGGCAGCTTATGCACTAAACCCAAAGATCTGAAGTTCACTTCCAGAACATATACTCCCAGGACTTCACCGAATGAAGCAAAAGACAGTCCTGAGAACATTGAGGAAAGAATCAAACGTTTGTCTAAAACTTTGGCAGACAAGGTAGAATTTCTCGATTTATTTGGTGTGCCCTCATGTGCATGTTTGTGAATACTTATATTTGCGACCGTGAAACTGTGATCTCTGACTGGTTGCTAACCCCTGGACAAAAATGGGTTACAGGTCCTGGTTTCAAAACTTCCAGATCGTGGAGATAGGATACGCAAACAGATAGCTGAATTAAATCAACAGATCTGTACAATCAGTGAATCACCACTTGACAACTCATTAGAAAGGAAGGAACCAGAAATAATTGATGTAGATGATCTTACTGAGGGGATGCAAAGGATTTTATCTGTTTAAGTGTTACTAATGTGCTTTTGCATATTCAGGTCATTTGAGTAATGACTGTTTTGATCAACTGATGTCCACCTATGCTAACTTAATCGCTGAAATGTTTGGTTGTCCAGAATTTAGTGATAATGCGGCATTGTCCTTTCACATGACAGTTAAGTGTTTCTTACGAATGTCGGGGATGATCTCAGATTTACAGATTTACGCCTGAGCTATGTGCATTGTAAAGCATCATTTCCCTTGAGCTCCAAAGCTTGTATGAATTAACTTCACAGGGTTGGACAAGTGCACAAGAGCTACAGGCCAGTTAACTCATGAGTTCTCTTGAAAACCCATAGAGGCGTGGCTCCCAGTGAAGAACATGGGGAAGCTGGAAAGAATGGATTATAACAGGCATGTCAGGGATGTCAGCGTTGGAAAATTCTTAAAGAGGGCATCATATACTGCCGCTGTCCACCTCTTTCCGATGTTGCTTTTCGTAGAGTACCAATAGTCCACCAGTGTCTTCTCTTGCTTTGACGTAAAATCAAATCTTAATTATCTGAAACAAAGTGAAATGATCGAACTAGCTATGTGCCCTCAAAGTGAACCTAAACATGTTGATAACATTTTTTTTTTTCATCTGCATATTTATTACATGAATAGGACATGAATAATGTCTTCCTTTACATGGTATTGCAAACAAACTATTCCTCCCACTACAGCAAGGCCAAGTTGCTCCAGAGGCACAATCAAAGGCCTGGTTCCGGCTATTGGTTTATTATTGCTTGTTAGGTACCTGACCTTACCCGGTGCCTGACGAGGGAAGCTTTCTCCGGCCTGTTTAGGATTAGGGCCAAGGACAAATATTAAAAAAGAAGAAGAAGAAAAGAAAAGAAAAAAGAAAGAAGAAAGAAAGAACTGTAGTTGGTTCGGAGGGAGGTGGGTAATAGCATGCCCACCCTAAATCTGATACAACGTATTTATTAGAATAATCTTTAATTATTTTCTTTCTTAATTTAAGATATTCTTTTTTCTAAAAAATAATATTTTATTTGTTGTTTATATTCCTGTTGAATATTTGATTCACTATGTTTGGACCCGTAATGTGAGGTAATAAGGTCTGATGTTGCATCTCTTTTCTTGGATTTATACGCTGAAAA
>KE504652.1:2131541-2176263 GCA_000441515.1 Elaeis oleifera | reverse complement strand
ATATATATATATATATATATATAATGAAATTTCATATAGATCGAAAGAGATTTTGGATCCATTTAGAATGTTGTTTTCTCAATAAAAAATATCATTCTAAATAATATTTAAATTTTATATTAATTTATAAATAAGTGGAAACCTACGTCAATCTGTTTGGGAATACGGCGAAGGACTCCCGCCCCATCCAACTTTAGACAGGAGCAGGGCGGTTTTGGGAATTTAAGCATACCCTCAAGACGGGCATGTGGTTCCCGATCATCGGACAAGTGCGGTGCAGGCTGTGCAGGTAATGGCATATCCATCTCATTCTCATTCCCATCATACATGCGTTCACCCAGAAACAAGGTCAGAAGCCATAGATTCAACATCCACCTTCTTACCAATAAAATAGAGCGTATATGTACGGCAAACAGTCTTCTTTCTCGCTACTACTATGGCGGCAAAATGAAATCCTTGGCAACGGCAGCAGTATTGACCTGCCTGGTTAGGTAGGCTTCATAGATCTCCACTACAAGCCGCGGGTCCTTCTCCACAAGCTCCTTGTACTCTTCTCGTTCAGTTAGGGTGGCCATGTTGTCCATAATTAGGGATAGAGCGGCCTCAAGCAGTTGCTTGGCATTGTGCCGATGAGCAAAGGCATAATGTGCGATGGCATTATCATTATTCACCTTAGATGTCATGAACTTCTCACAGAAGGCCTTGAGATGCTTCACCTGGTATTTTCTGCCAGGACCAGAAGGTCACATGCCAGCTGCTCATCAAGGAGCACTTCTGCAGTGTACAAGAAGTGGACAAAGTACCGAAGAACATCATATGAGACGTCGTGGATCTTAATCATGCCACTCCTACTCTCTTCCATCTCATTCTCCAGCATTGCCCTGAAACAGGGACCTACTAATCTGAATGGGAAAAAATAAATTGTTAATGAAACTTCTATGAGAGAATAATCGTATTTCTGTATTACAAAATAAGTACACATCAATTAGCTTTCAGAAATGTTTTTAAAGCAAGGACTATATTAGTTTTCACAGTTAATCATCACTCACACCAGAATGTCGACAAATATGGCAAAAAGACTATTTCTGTTTATCGCATGCAACAATATAACAGCTCTTTACAAATATACGTACACATATCCCACTGGCTTACATCACCACAGAAAGGTCAATTTTACCAGCTTTATCAGTCTGTATGTGCTTACATAAGATGAATGAATATCTGTTTTATGTGTTACATGTTAATGCAAACTACAGCGATAGGAAACCTAAGGCCAAAATAGGGCTGTTAAAGTACAAAGTATAGTATTCACCTAATACTTTAATATTGGCGATGAATAAGTTATTGTGATCACCACTTGACGCCCAAACACTCCCAAAATAACCACTATAAAGCCTTGTGCCAATGACTCCTATATCTACAAACATGCGGTACAACTACCTGGTTGATAAAAAGATCTCAAGGCATCACAAAAAACCACATAGTCGTGGTCTCTGAGGTGGTTGGTAGACCTTAATAAATACCTGGCACATATAAAAATATATAGAGGCTTTCAAGAGTGAAATTGAAAACTGAATAGCGAAAAAGAAAAAGAATGCTTATAAAAAAGAACATGGAGAGAAGAAGGGAAGATTAGCTCAGGGCTAGAGATGCAAAATAGGGTAACAGTTCACAGTACTGAAGTAGCGGTTCTATAATTTGCCCTTTCCTTCACATTACACCCCAGATCAACACATCTAGTCCCCATAAACAAGAACAAAAGTGATCACTTCCAAGATGGCTAGAGGATGGGCACAAACTTTAATTAAATTAAGATTCAGAAGTGATGGAATATGAGAGATTTCAGTCCAAGAGAAGGATTAAGGATTTTCAATGTGGGAACCGAAGGCTAAAGGTTGTGAGGAGGATTCTGGGGGGTATCAAATATCTACAGAAATGTGGTTTAAGTGAAGAACCAAGCATGAGGCTAAAGGTTAGGGCAGCAACTCTCAAGTCCACAGATCTCTCCCCAGGCTAAGATTCAGTCAATATATGTAGTTTGAAGGACCAGATAAAGCTCAGTTTCATCACGTGGCAATAGTTTGAATCAAGGAAAAGTTTAGTTTCAATTTCAATTTCAGTTTTGGCTTATCCCAAGTAAGTTTAGTTTCAGCAGCTTTGTTGGTTGCCGTTCAAAATTCAGAACTTTCAATTGAAAACTGTCAAAATACTAAATAATGCTAATTAAAACTAGAGACATAACATGCAAACAAAAGTAAATTATTTAATAAAGTTAATTAGACATTATCTCAAAGTATATATAGTTTGGAACCTCTGGATGCATGGATTCTGTGACTTCACATTCAGACAATCAAATAAGTAATTTAAATTATAAGTTAATATAGTGTCTAGAGTGTAATACAGGAATTTTTTTTCTTGATGAATATATTACAGCAATTATTATTTGGTTACAAATCTAATATATGAAAATCTAGATTTCTATCAGATTTCACTTTTAGCCTTTTAGGATTTAGCCATCTCAATGTCTAATATTTAATTAAAAGCTCTTCTAGAAATATGCTACCATATCTTCTCAAAACCAATGAAACTAAATTCAATCTTGACAAAATTGGCACAATAGATTGGATATACAAACATTTTGACCTCAAAGGCTAGTTCTGACTGAAACTTTAATCTATCCCGAATTTCACATTAATTCCGACCAAAAATAGAAATGTTCAATTCTGTTCTGAAGTTTGAAACAAAACATTAACCATTCTTTGAGGGTGATGTATCTCATCCTAAGCACACAGAAGTTACAGGGTCTATCATATTCATGCAAGTACCTAGAGGAAAGGCAGATGGATTTGAGAAGGTGATGATGCAATTTGGATTTCAAGTGGAATGGGAGGCAGTTGATGAGAAATATCAGCACAATGCTGATTCCAAACCCACAACCCCAAGTGCAATTGTATTGAAAGATTGCTCTTTTTTAGGCATAGCTGAAGTTACATAGGGCTGGAAATGTTAAAAAGAGGGATGAGTATAACATTTCCTTTATATTGATTTAGTGCATTTTCCTACCATAAAGAGCCAAGTAAGGAATCTAGAAGGTGGTGAAACACTGACTTCACAGTTAGAAGGGAAAAAAACCTCCATCACAACCAGGAATAATCTTGTAATGGAGAATAGAACACCTTTCAAAAATCAAGAGCTAACATGCCTTGAAGCACTATAAGCTACCGTGCTTTTGACCTAATTAGATTTTTCCAAGCCTCTCCCTGAACTATGTGAGGACATGTGAATTGGCTCATGCCCCAACATTAACAACCCCTTTGCTTAGCACCCAAAGGTTCAAGGATCGATCCAAGAGTGGTGCATGCTAAAAAATTTGGACATAGGTAATTATAGTTTGGGTCCCCCCCCCCCTCTCTCTCTCTCTCCACACACACACACAACAAAAAAAAAAGGAAGTACATGAGATCGCACCTTATTTGCTTCTCTTGTATTATGTCAGGTTGAACCTAATAGGCTATCCATTTAGCATCCAAATTTGGATAACAAAATGATGACTGCACTTACTAGAGTTAAGCGTCACACTGGGCCCTAAGTTAGCTTAAAAAGGTGAACAGTTCATTTTAGACCCTTAATTTTCATCACTTGGTTAGAAACCATTCCTTGATATCTTTTAAACTTCAATAAAACAAGAGCAACTCAACATCGTTATTATCCAAAAAAAATTTACAGAAGTATCATAAAAACTCATAGCATACCAATTTACTGTCATTCATCATAAGGTCAATCTTGTCACTTTTAGTGGGCCTTTCGATATAATCAAATAGATTGCCAAAAAAAAAAATCATATTCTAGGATCCCAAACTATGTGATTGACTAAATCTTCCTCTATATGTCGTGGGTCAACAGTTCCTTCCCCTTCTTCAAACTCCCATACATATTTTTCATATAGAATTCTCTAACCAACGACAAAACAAGATCCATTTTGCATCATATATAATTGGATCCCTTGGTTCGCACTGAAGAAGTAATGTCACTTGATTATTATCAAACTTACTGCAATCTTTTTGGTTTGTCAGGATCTCACAAAGTGCTTTCTACTTCTAATTGATCATGAACTACATTAGAATCATTTTCAATGAATCCATAAGAACTAATCCAATTTTTCATTGGATCTAGGTGAAGACCGAAGATCTTGAGTGACAAATCCATCAGAACAACTCAACATAAAAAATATCATTAATTTCTTCACGCTCATTACAAGTTCGAAGTACCATTTGCATAAATAAGAATCCCCTTCCTTATATGATTTCTTCTTCATATAGACAGATATAGAATCTATTGGGTAATTACTTAGAAGTATATTTGTGCAATTGTCCTTCCTATCTGATAGAAAATGATCCCATGATCCTGAACCGATCTTACCTGAGATCAAAATTCCCAAGTTTGTTTATGAAGAGCTGATCTAATTATATTAGTTTCTATCATTGATTTCTTTCTATGTAATACTCATTGATAGGGCCTCATAGATAAGTTCTACAAGATCTCATGCATCGGAACCCATGGTTTTGGACCCAAACATAGTACGGAGCATTTCCTTTTCCAAACAAATCTCCTAGCATATGAAACAATGAAAAATGCTTTCACTATTGTGGAATAAAAAGACTTCCGTATCCTAATGCATGTATCTAATTTATTTAGAGCTCTTAGAGCAGGATCCACTTTTTGAGGAATATAAGTTGAAGTAACAATAAGAATATTGATAATGACTCATTCACATAGAGATCCTAAATGTTTGGAATCCATTTTATGTAAGGAGATGTCGCTTTTGTTAA
Source organism: Elaeis oleifera (assembly GCA_000441515.1). Taxonomy (NCBI): domain Eukaryota; kingdom Viridiplantae; phylum Streptophyta; class Magnoliopsida; order Arecales; family Arecaceae; genus Elaeis; species Elaeis oleifera. The sequence goes on along the minus strand of KE504652.1, from coordinate 2,171,434 downwards.
TTAGAATTGAAGGGTAATATCAAATTGGTCTATTTTTTTGTGTCGCATATATAGTTAGCACATTCATCACAGTCACAATTAGTAGCTCCGTATCTAGGTCATCATCAATACCAACGATAACGATATCATCAGTATCAGCGATAACGATATCATCAATAAGATAAACCTTTCAGCTTGTTGTCCACTTATTGTTTGGATGCACTCTCTTTTTTTTTTTTATCAACCATAGCAATAATTGACTCTTTATCATTAATCAAAAGTGAAAATCTCCAAATCTAATGATGTTGCCCATTGCCCGATAGGAATGCCTACATCCTTCAGAAGTGGATAAAGGAGGAAAGATGGGAGAAGAAATGAAAGGAAAGGGGAATTTTTTAAAAAAAGAATTGTTTGCATAGCCTATCAAAAAGAAACAAAAGAGGGGAAAAATTCATTAGAATTACCCTTATGCCATCGCAATTAGCTGACTCCCCTAACCATTAACACCAATAAAGATGCTGAAAGTAGCAATGTTCTGTACTATGCCCTTGTAAAACTTGCAACCCACAAAGAATATTCAGACTCCCTTCCCAAACCTCCAACAATAACATGACTGAAGAGTTGCCACCTTCAGCAATTTGTTCCCTTCCATCCATGATCGTCCCAGTCATGCAGGATAGGGATCCAAATATTGACAACCTTAAAGGAGATGAAACCTAAACCTACAGTAAAAGACGATGGTGCTTCATCCTGCAGCCTCTCATATCCTCCACCGTCCTCTCCAATTTGCATCATTAAGCAAGTAAAGAGGAGCACAACCTCATCAGAACACTGCCCCTTTGCCATACCTTGTTCCAAAAATTGCAACATCTGGATCTAGACTAGAAACTAATATGAGCAAATATATTCCTGAACTCCTTAGAGATAGAACCAAACAATCTGCAATTATAATGGCCAGATTTATCCATTTGAATTAAATAAATCTCCTTTCCTTCAAAATTTTGCGATCCCATCAAACTGATGGAAGCACCCCATCATTAATAAATATTCTTCTCGACTAAAATCTTTCAGACATCGGCCAAAGCAAAAACCAGAGAATGAGCACAAATTTCACCTGGAATAAACTAAACGATAGCTAAAATTCCAGCCAGCAAACAGATCCATTTTGACGGAAGCAGCAACAAAAAAAAAAAAAAATCCAGAAGCCGATTGCCGCTTAAGAATTCAAGAACCAAAACTTTCTAGCGCAAATCAAATAAATTCGCGTAAACAAAAAAATCGCATCATCTGCTGCTCCAAATCTGGCTCATATCAGTCAGGAAGGAAAAGAAAAAACAAGAACAGAAAGGGAAAGCAATGAGTTAGTTACTAGGACGGCGCGGTGGGCAGGAACGGCGGGCGAAGGGCAGAAGGCGGCGGAGGAACACTCGAGAGGGCGGCGTGGAGGAGAAGGAGGTCGGTGGACGAGCAGGAGGAGGAGTAGGCGCCGTCGAGGGGGAGCATAGGCGGAGAAAGGTGATCTTGGCCTTGAGATCCTCGATCTCCCGCTTGAGCTCCTCCTCCGTCTCGCTGGCCTCCTCGTAGCACTCCTTGCACGTCCCCGCGTCACCCTCCTCGTACTCCTCTCGGCAAGACTGGCACCACATCCTCTCTCTCCCTGTCACCGCCCTCGCCGCCGCCGTCGTTGAGGGGACCGATAGAGGACCGACCGGGGGAGTATTGTGCCGCTTTCTTGATGGGGACCGCACGGGACAAAACGAAGAGACAGCCTACCTTAAACAAGCACTAGGTTTTGTGACTTCTGACATCATGGCTGTGTTGATCCCTTTACACGTATATAAATATTTATATATATTTATAAATCATTTTTTAGCCCGAATATAAAATAAATACGTTTACAAATATATAGATATTAAAATATTATTTAAAATTTATACATTTAAACAAGTACATAATAACTGTTTAAATATGACTTTTCAACGTGTTAGTACTCTCCATAATATTATATTTTTGTAAAAAAAATTATTTCCTACACTATATATATCATACCATTCGTATGCGTAATCAACCATAATATGTCATTTTTATAGATCCTATCCATCAAATGTTTATCTCGATGCATTGTATAAGAATGAGCGATTGTAATATATGATATATATAATCATCGTAATATAAGTTTAGAAAATAATTTTTCGTACTAAGGATGGCAACAAATAAAACAGTGCTCGATATGCGTTTATATCTTATCTTGATACATATTGCATATGTGGGATCTATATTTAATTATATTAAATTTATATTTAATAATAACATAGTAGTATAATTATGATTATATTTTGTTCAATCATTGAGGTAACTATTCAGTTCTTTTAAATATTAGAAGAAGATTTATCCTTGTTCACCATGCTAATGATCATAGTAACTATAATTATTGTAAGAGAAAATTAAGGTCTGTGAAATTTTGTAGGCTTTCCGGTAGAGGCAAAAAGGCCACAAAGGAGGTGCTGGTATTTCGAGGATTTACAATATATTGATCAATTTTATCCTTATCATTCGATTATGCAAAGTAACTCAATTTTTAATTTTTAATTCCACAATAACACTGATAAATTATGCTTAAATTTTAAGTATTTTATAATAACTACACTTGCATTTTTTTCTAAATATTTAAAAATATGATAGATTTTAAATAGGTAAAAATAATAAAATTGCTAGTCATTGATTGCTGAAAGGCCTACTCTTAGGATTACAATTACAATTAAACTTATGCATCCTCTTTTATTGCTAGATAGTTGACTCTCTAAAGGATTGATATTTGTTATCTTCAACTAACTCTATTTTGGTCACTTTTCCTTAATGGCTGCCGCAGTCAGTTTTGTCTCTAAATTATTCATCACTTCTCATGTCTTGACTTTCTCCATTATCACTGTTGCAACTGATCCGGTCTTTACAATTGCGTCAAGTCGATAACTTCTCATAGCAACACAAACAACATCGGATATGATAAATTATTAATTTAACAGTTAACATCTTAGGGAGGCGATACTTGCAATTATCCTATGTTCATCATAATTTTCTTTGATACCAGCCTCTATCTCAAATGACTCACCGCTTGATCTTATTCCAGTCGACGCTCTTTAATTACCACTTGGCCTACCGTAGCTGATGAGGGTTTGGAATTGAGTAACACGGTCCTCTCTTATCAGCCAATGAGGGTTTGGATTTGAGCAGCGCACTCCGCTCCTCTCTTATTCGCACATTGTCTTTTAAAGGGACATAGATGTAGTTAGTAGATTGCACATGGGCATTTGGATCAAAATGTGAAATTTTAGTTGATCGTCAAGCCGTTTATTTTGATTAGAATGTGGCACAAGCGGATGTGCTATCCGACACTTTGGATTTAGTAATCTCTACACTCGACCTATAAGAGCATAGTGCTTAGTTTATCCTTTGTATCTCGGCGAATCTGCTTCCATTACTGATAGTGAAGCTTCTGTTATTATTAGTCAGTCTCTCGTACCCAAGGCTACAAGTGGATCAAGTTAACTCGTGATTTGACCCAATCCTTCCCGTTTAGATCTAATTAGATCCATTTCAAAGGACCCACGGGCCGGACCGGGTTGTAAAATTAGATCTATTTCATTTTTTGAATCAGATATGAGTTAAATACGGCTAGATTTTTTAATTTCTAGATCAATTTTAGATCTTCTACTCTATGACTTGATCCAACCTAACACGAACTTAATATACCAGTAGGACCCAAACCTTTTTGAGCCTCTAAGTTATGATTTGAGACTTATATGAGTTATATTTTAACATAAAGATAGGTTAAAAATTATATCTTAATCTATTTTGAAAGCAATATTGTTTATTGTCTATCTTGTATGGCCAATAGTAATAGAGTATATGAATTAAATAAAATTAGCTATGTTTGATCTGGATTTAAATTGAATCTAATCCAGATCTAAATGTTTGGGTTGAGGCCAAGTTATGCATGTATCAGGCCTGACTAAATGACCCATTGTGTCAAAAATTTTGACCTTGGATCTGAACTCCATCTGACTCAATCTTTTACTGAACTAGGTCTAAGTCCAATATTAGAATCTAATCAAAAAATTGAATCAAATCAGGATAGCTCGTGACTCTTTCCGACCTGACCCATGACACCCCTACCGGTATCCTTCATAGCCATCATCTAATCATCCATCAAACTATTTTAAATTTGAAAAAATCATGTAGACATATTCTCAACTTTAGGCCAATCTCAAAGATATCCCAAAAGTTTCAAATAGATCTCTTAAGTTTACAAATCGTTCCAAACTAATCCCATCGTTAATCTCCATTAACAGAGTGACATCATATAATCATCACATGATAGTATAAAATTGTATTCTCATCAAACTACCTTTCATATCAAAAGATCCTATTACACAATGGTGTCAAGACTAACCTTCCTCTATGCAAATCCACCGTTGGATCCTCCATGTGTATAGATGTCAAAGCAACTAGTGTATAATTAGGATCATCCATCTATTTACATGTATCTCAAAAGCAATTAGTAGATGATCTAGCTTATTCATATGCCTATGCAAATCTCAAAACAACCATACAGATGATCCGAATCATTCATCCTTTTGCATAGATCTCAAAATGATTAGTATATGATCATGATTATTCATACACTTGCACAAATTTTCAAAGCAACTGTGGAGATCCGAATATTAATCCATCTGTAAGGATCTTATAGCAACTACTCCATTGCCTGCAAAAATGGAAGTAGTAACAAGGAATTGAACCACATTGCTATAGAAGGTGAGATCCCAAAAATTTGATGCCAGATGTTGACAAGCCAAAGCCAGAAACCAGGACAAAGAGCAAGCCAATAGTCATATTTGGCGTGTAGCAATCCTTCATCAAGGGATCTTTGGAGAAGATGATGAGGAGAACTTGAGACTTGGGGTCTCGGGCCAATTAGAAGCCCTAGATCAATTGGAGCCGCGATCGGAGTCGAGAGTGGTGGATGGTCATTGTCGAAGTGGCAATGGCCGGTGAAAGAGGGCGAGGGAGTTGTGGCCTCACGAAGTGGTAGAAGAGGCAATAGTTATCATAGCAAAGGCCGATGGAGGTAGATAGGGACTAAGCTAGATAAGTGGAGTAAGAGATAATGATGCAAATCACCAGGACCGTGATATTTGAGAAATAGAGCAAGATTGGATACATGAGGGTTGAAGGAGAATGCAGAGTAATCAGGAAGAGGCTCGAGATCATATAGAAGAAGCCCTTTCTACAGAAGATATCGCTAGATTGAGATCGAAAAAGGAGAATATCAAGTTTTGTGCAGGTTGATGAATAATGAAGTTTGGAGTATTTTGAGATATGCGTGATGGATGATCCAATTATTCATTTATTTGCATAAATCTTAAAGCAATCGCATGAATGATATGAATATTCATTCGCTTGGATGAATCTCAAAGTGGCCTTGTGGATGATTCAGATTATTCATCCATCTGCACAAATCTTAAAAATTAGAATAGGCAAAAAAAAGATGAGGGCATCTTCGTTAATTGAAATGGTTTATTAATTTCGTCTACCGGTCGGAGAATGGTAAGATTATTTTGAAATATTTCAAAAATTTGAAGGACTAATTTATCATTTTTAAAGTAAATATATAAAGATGTTTCTATAATTTTTTCTTAATTAGAAAAAAAATGATCGAAACATCCATATTCTTTTTTTAGTTCATTCGTTTTACTCTCTTATTCTTTGTTATTTTTTTAAAAACAATTTACCACGCATTGCGTACATCCTTTTGCTAGTATATTGCTAGAATAAAGTTTTGATGGTTTATTAATGAACTTTTATAGGTTCAATAATTGGCCCCAAGGGAGAAATCCTGGTTCTGCCCGTGCTTTAAAGCCTCTCACCTCGATGGAGTAGGCAATCTATGGTAGAATGGGTTATATCATGCTATCAAAGTTGCTCGTGAGTCTCGTGACTCTATAGGATGACTCACCCAACAAGTCGTCTTGTGACTCTATGGAATGATTATTGTCTCTATCCTGGCAAGTTGAGGGATAATCTGTTGTAGAATGGATTATCTCTCCTAGCAAGTTGAGGGATAATCTGTCGTAGAATGGATTATAAGCCATGCTATCAAGGTTGGTTGTGAGTCTTGTGGGATGATTATCGTCTCTCTTCTAGCAAGTTGAGGGGTCTGCTCCATGTTAGCTCATTGAACCTCTGTAATATTCTTGAACTTAATTAATTTGGATTGGCATTATAATCAGATCCATTAGAAACCGAGTTTAGATTGTGTTAGTTTGCTATTAGGGAGGCCTGTCAATGTAACCCAGGACCTCTACCCAACTTAGACCCAATATAGAACTACACATGTATGAGTTGGGTATGGGTCAAAAGATAGATCCATATATTCATGCTTAGGTTTAGATCTCTAAAAAATTATCCAACTTGAACCTGATCGTACATACATTGATTTGATTTTTATTGATCCGACCCAACATGTCCTAAAAGTTGATCCATACCTCAAAATTCTCCCAATATGTACTATACACTTGAAACATATATCCCACACATTGTTGTTGCTTGTATTGTTATAATCTTGTAACTATTTTTACATGTTCGGAGGGTCTACGATCTTTCTTAATATATTAAGTTTGAATTTTTTTTCTACAAAAAAAATCCTTACATTTTATGCTGAATGATTAATTATTATTTGAGTTTATATTATTATAATAATTTTGAGGGTATAAAAATTGAATTTCTGAAATAATGGTTCCTGCTCGAGACTCAAATTTGGGCTTGATCCATACTCGATCCAACTTAGACTTAGATTTAATCGAACACAAACCTTATTTGATGCAATTCTTCAATAATCAAGTATGGATTGAAAATAGACTTTGTCTAATTGGTCAGGTCTGAATTAGGCAATAGCGGGATCAAGCCAAACGGTCCAAACCCAACCTGGCCACATCCCTACTATCAGCCTAATTGCACCCTATCTGGATGCCTACTTAAGCCGTAACAAAATTTATATCCCTTAAATAATATATTTCTCCAAATAACATTCACTGCCCAAGAAATGGTGGCCCAATTTAAAATTTCGGCTAGAAGCCAGGAACGGGAACAAGAAAATCCCCTTCATACGAACTCCCTAACATTACCCTTCTACCCCTATCCCTCTACTTGGCCTATGCCTAGGAATGGCACCAAAAGAAGCGCAGATATCTAAAAACCAGGAGTGCTTTTATCAGCGTGGTGTCAGGCGCCCATTGATCTATGAGACCTGACCTGTCCCCGTTCTTACCGTCCGCGACCACAAACTGACCCACGTTCAGCTCGCCCCTCCCTTCCCCAAATTCAAAACTACCTCATCCTCGAAAGCTAGGGTTTTCCCCCCCCTTCCTCCCCAACTTCTAATTCTTGATCTTTGGCTTCCCAAGATCCGATCTTTATTCCTCTTCTGCCCGCCTGTAAGCCCCTTTGCTTGAGAGTCCCCCGAGAATTTGTTCTTTGGAGGTTTCTTGGGTAATTTATTGCGGTGTCAGGCCGTGGATCTGGTTTTTGTTGTCTTCTCCATGGGCTGGGTTTCGGTGGAACCCTAACTCGAGATTGTGGGGCGAATTTTTAGTTAGAAAATGGCCGTCGAAGAGAAGAAATGTAATGGTTTTGTGAAGCTCGAGGACTCGTCTGGTGAGGGTTTGATCACCTACAAGAGGAGGAAGCGTGGTAGGTCAAGTTCAGATGCTGGCCAGGTAAGGGAGTTCTGTTGTTTCTTGCACTTTTTATGCTAAAATTGGATCTTTTAACTTTACCGTCATGAAATTGGGTTCGGAGTCGTAGTTTTACCCTCTTTGAGATCTGGTTCCCTGGTTTGCTTTAGTTACTCGAGCTCTGCGGGGATGTGGTAAGTCATTCGAATGCTGTTATATTGTTTAGCCGTACAATTGAACTTGGAACTCAATGATCTTGTTAAGATTACTTTTTGATGCAACAAATTGGAAAGAGAAGGGAAAAGGGATGAAAGTTTATGTATCCAATAAGAAGCGATCATAGGCTGGTTTCTGAGAAAGAAATGAAAAAAATAAGTGATGTTTTTCAAGTGGGAAATTATTTCTATGTAAAGAGGAGTAGTTGATTTTGAAGCTTTCACATTGCAGTTGACATAATTGTGCTGTACTGTCATTTGTGGAACCCTAGTAGGTATTTAGAAGCGACATGGCAGCCTATGCATTGTATCTTATGACCTTCAATCCCAAGATGGTGAAAATTAATACGAAATCCTACTTGGTTGAAATTCTTCTTTGTTCTTGGTTTATAGAAACCTCTGAGAACATGCAGATCATATTCTCAAAAGAATACCATCCTTGAGTTACAAATTTGGTATCATTCATATTGAAATGTTATCTTGGTCAGCATAGTGGACATGACATTCATCTCTTTGGATGGTAATGACTTGATAAATTCCAACCCAAAATGTTAAATCTTATGTTGATTTTGATCAAGCATTTCCTATGATATGCTTTAGGACTTGGTAAATCTCAGTTTATGAAAAATGCTGTTTATAGAGAGCAGGGATGTACCTCAGTGCCATCTCCAATACAAGAATAAGTGTTTTTTTTTTTGTGACTGTGTAATTGTCAATATCATTTGTCATGGGTCATGAACATGTTGAAATTGAGCGACAAGCATCCAACTTCTTCACCTTGTTTATCAAGCATATTTTACCTGACTAACATTGCTTAAGGTGCAAGCCTTTCATTTTGTATGGCATTGAGTCTCATTTTTGTTAAAAATATGTAAGGTATTAAATCTCTGGGCAATTAGAGCGTGTCATATTAAAAGGCTTTTCATTTGCTCAATGGCATATTCAAAGGCGTGGTTTCATATTCCTAGGCTCCTTATTATCATGTTAGCTTTCTCCTATGGAGTCTAGGATATGTAACTCCTTTTGGGCACTCAATAGCTCTATATTGAAGCTTATTGAAGCATGATATGTATTGAAGGGATCATTAGTTAAGACACCCTTTGGGTAATCAAAGGCTTTGTGTCATAGCTCATTTCACCATGATAGGTATCAAATGGATCATCATTTGAGGTTAATACATGTCCTTTGCTCTCATTATTGTAGGGAATGTACATTTCCTTTGTTTCTTTGAGAATTTTGTTAAGTTTCTTGTCTGAATCAATTAGATCGCTTCTCTATGAAGGCTAGCAAATAACGATCTGACTTGTTAATCTGATCCGTACTTGATCTACCATAAGTAGGTTTAGATTTGGTCTAAATATGTTTGGGTCGTAAATAGGTCGATCCATTTTGATCTGTATATTAAATGGGTTGGGTTTAGGTTCCACGTTCATAATCTGTTTAACCTGTTTAATATTACTCAAGTCGGATTCGGTGGAACATGTTTAATTAAACCTGCTTGCTTGTTTAAGTTATATAATGGATAGAACTGGTCTCGTGCCCGAATTCAACTACCTTGGATCCGACTTGTGTATGCTTTATTCGTGAAGCTTGGTTTTTAGATCCTTCATCTCTTAGGGTTAGGATCAAGGCTCTTAGTTGACTTCAATTATTTTTTTTGAATAAAAAAGTGCCCTCCTTCGAGACCCTTCAAATGAAACAGGGGAATCGGAGGTGGGGCCCCTCCTCTGTGGCTCCCTGGTCCTTTGTCAATCGTCTACCGGCCTCTCTCTCTCTCCCCTTCTCTCTTTTCCTCCCTTACGCTCTCTTTCTCTTCCTCTTCCTCTCTCTCCCTCCCTTACACTCTCTCTCCATTCGTTTCTCCATTCTCTCTCTGCCCCACCTTTTTTGCAATATCGGTACGGGACCAGCACGGAACGGCATGGGGCGTGTTGACCATGCCGCTAGGCAACCAATCGGGGCCAGTGTTATTAAAGGCACACATCAGGTGCAAAAGGTGCTAAGCGCAAGGGCCATCACCTCTGTACCTTCTAGGTGAGGTGACAGTCCTCTGGCACAGCCTAGGCGCCTCAGGCACACGCCTTTGTATTGTTTAGAGGTGCAGAATTTTAGCAAGTATTAATTTTAGTTCTAAGAAATAGGAAAGATCAATTATAGTACATAGGAAAGATCAATTATAGTACATAGGAAAGATCAATTAGAGTAAATAGGGATTGAAAAGGCACCATTGAAAGTCAAATGGACCTTAAAATCTACATGAGGCTCTTAGAATCACCTAAAAGAATCAGAAGGCAGAAGTTGAAGCGTCTCCATCAGACTCCATCTCATCTCATCACCTAAGAAGCACCTCCATCTCGTCTCATTACCTAACACCATGTAAGTCATCTCTCCTCCGATTCTCCTCTTCTTCTTCTTTGTCTTCTTATTTTTCTTCTTTTGACATGCTCTCTTTTCTGGCCAAGTTTGCTCAACAATGTTTGAATGATCTGGTGTTTGTTAAGTATAATAGGGCATTGATGCATCTATTGAGCAGCTTATGACTTATAAGCTATAACCGATGATCCTAGCTAACATCAACCACAACAAGAGTGAGTTTCTGAATAAGACGCTTAAGAGCCTAGCTGGCCGTGTCCCCAATCTTTGACAGCTTCTGTTGTCTTAGATCGAGCCATGTAATGAATTAGTTTCATTTTGGGTTTGAGAAGAGTCATTCAATCTATTATCCATTCTTGTGTTGTGTTCTCAATCCCGACTAACTCCATTCCTTCATGAGGTCAGTCCTTCGCCAGAGCAAGACTGAAGGGCAGGTAATCTTTGTACTAGATAGTGCCTCTCTCTCCGGTCGAGTTTCTTCTCCTTTCTTTTCTTCTGCTTGATAGAAGACGTATTTCTGGTCCAGCATTCCTTTGTGTCCTGAATAGCTTGTACTGCTTCTGGCGAGCAGATGGTCTGTGGCTAATTAAAAATTCTTCAGGAAGGGCATTTCACTAGATTGCCCCTGCAATGAGTAGGGTTGTTACAAGCCAAACTCTGACGTCAATAAATAGGCAGTCTCAATCGCCTCTTTTAGGGTGAAGTCTCTTACTTGGGCATTTGCCCTTATTGTATTTGCAATTCCCATTACTCTTTCTGGTGACCTCATCAGTTTTCCTTATACCCTCTTGCGGAAATGCTCGCACTTACCATAAAGTGTGGCAAGCTTTTGATTTCAAAGACGGGCTTTCCATTCTTTGCGGAATCCTACTTTGACATTTTTCCACCTTTTATGCTTGAGAGCACCTAGATACCTCTTATGAGATATATTAGATGAAATCACATCAACCCTATATCATTAAAAGATATTGACGATTTCAATGAGTGGTTGATTGGAAGAATGAAGCGAGTTCATATAGATGGGTATGATGAACAAGAACAAGTATTTAGTGATAGTGATGATGGTTTGACATGGGATCTTATTGCTGTAGCTTCTGGAGATTATGAGCCTGCTTATCGCATTAGAGTTAGTGCGAAAACATCTTCCAAAGAGGGAGCTTCAGTTTCATCATCAAGATCAAAGTCTAGTAGACCATCCCAAGTGCAGCTTGTAAATGAATCAGAGGAGGAGACAAATGATGAGTATGAGAAAGATATTGGAGAGGAACAAGAAGAAAATGATGAAGTTGGTTTGCTTGATGATGAGGAGGAGGATTAGCCAATTAGGAATTTAGAAAACACTTATTTGATTATTTTGGGTTAGAGCTAGTTTTTACATACTGGACTTCTTGCCTATAGCTAGATTTTTTTCTGTTTTACTTTTAGTAATAGGATGCTAGTTTTACTTGCTGGTATTCTTGCCTATAGCTAGTTCTCTATTTTTCTATTTTTGGCGACTGACTTCTTTCAGGTGTGCGCCTGTGCCTTGTACCTAGGCTCCAGGGAGCCGTAGCGCCTTGGTGCGCCTAGGGCCTTTAACAACACTGATTCGGATCTTGGTACTGGTACAATGATCATTGATTAGGATTTTCTTGTGGACACAGGGCAGTGGCTGTCACTATTCACTGCCTATGGCAATGACAGCTTTGAATCTCTCCCTACCTCTAGGTTAGCGGCCCTTCTCGTCTCTCCATGGCCACTTCTTGGTTTCTTGTTTCCTCTAGGGCTTCGACGACGACGATAGGCTTCAGCACTAGAGAGGAAGTGATTCTTGGAGTCAGCATTGAGATTCAGCAAGGGCTTCCATGACGAGGAGTCTAGCAAAATGGAGGTCTCCTCCTCGAATTAAGGTCGTCTTTCTTTCCCGTTTCCATTTTGAAATTTTTCAGTTCTTTCATTTTTTTTCTTTGGCCTTACCCACCCTCTCCATTTGTTATTAATCTTGGCCTCATCCTCTTCGTCATTGTTGATCTCGGCCTCACCCTCTCCGCTGCCATCAATCTCGATGCCGTTGACCTCGGAGGCATCCTTTCAATCGGTATGCCTCTCTCTTTCTCTCTCTCTCTTCCCCTTCTCCTCCTCTCCCGACTTTGTCCTCCCTTAATCCTGCTACGAAACCCTCTGACGTCAGCACTAGTAGGACATCCCCCTCAAGCCCTAAGCCCGTAGCTAGGGTTTAGGGTTTCTCTTCTCCCTCCAAGGGATCGATTTTTTCCCTCGAAGGGTTGTCTGTCCACCTTAAAGGTCTAATCGTCGGCAGTGGTGGCCAAGGGTTGGGAAACTCCCTTTAGAAAATACAAATTTTCTTTTCGCAAGAAAAGTTCCTACCAAATTATTTTTTCTTAACTGCACCATTAAATGCTGTTTTGTGTTACCATTATTTTTCTGCTATTTGTTGTTTCGCTGATCACACTTTCCGATTCATCTTCGAACACCAGTGCAGATGCTCAACAGGTTAAACTTATGACTAAATAGGTTGACCTTACCTGTTTATTAAATAGGTTAAATAGGGCAGGTTAGATTACCTACTAATTAAGCATAATAGGTTTAGGTTTCAAATCTTGACCTGTATAATAAACAGCTCTGGTTTAGGTATAGGATTTTCTGACCAAACCTGTATCAGACCCAACCCATATATGACCTGAAGTGACATGATTGCCACCCCTATTCTTTATTATTTATTCTTGTTTAAGCTCTTTAAGAACCATTTTGCAAGCTTTATCGATTTCCTGTGGATGTGATAAATTGGGTTGGTCCTGATTGATGGCCATTTATACACACTAGATATCTATTGTTGATCACTTTTTTAAGTTCCAAGAACCATTTTGCAAGCTTCATCCATTTCCTGTGGATGTGATAAAATGAGCTGGTCCTAATTTATGGGCATTTATAGACTTAGATATTGAATTGTTGATCACTCTGTGGGCTTTAAGTTTGATGGTGTTCATGCATGCAAGAATTGCTGACCTGAGAATTTTTACAATGGCTTGTTTTTCCGCATTGTCAGTTGACAAGTATGGGGATGTGATGCAAATAAGAATGCCTATTATGTACCCAAAAAAAAAAAAGAGAAAAGAATTCCTGTTAGATTTAGGATTTGTCAGTACTTGGGCTTTATAATTCAGCTGTCTTTCTAGAGTCACCTTGCCTATTTTGAAGCTAACTTCTAATCCAACAAGTTTTATGTCTATCATTATGATGGTGTGGAAAAGGAAATTTTTAGAATTTTCTTCCCAGCTGTTTGGATGGTAATAAGTTTTCCAGATTTGAAAGAATTTTGGACTATGCATTTCCTGGCCATTGATTATTTACTTTCAATTCCAGATATTTCTGAAACAATCATACAGAACATTAGCAGAAGAGCTAGAAATCTCTACAAGAAAATCTGAATATATATATACATTGATCAAACGGAGCTTCATTTGATCATTTTCTGTACATTTTCTTTCCTGTAAATGTTTTTTAGGCATGGTGAGAGTAATCTTAGCACCTCTGAAGTAGCAAAAAGGCATAAAGCTTGTTATTTCACATTGTAAGGTGGTTAGATTGGCACATTTTTTTTCCTTAAATACCCTTACATATAGAGAACTCAATCCTAATATTTCATAGATATTAAAGGGCATAAGGCCTGTCTTCTTATATCATTTGAGATTTTGCTTTGCTTCATATCGATGATAACAGAACCATCAACGGACCATGCCATGTATCATCACCGCAGTGCTAGTCCCAAGCTCTATAAGAAAGGATGGTTGATGCTAAGTTCAGACCTAGAAATGAATCCTAATTTTATATATAGCATGCATATTATCAGCAAAATAATTATCATCTACAAGCTCAGGAAGAAATGGATAGTTTATATTAAGTTGAGACCTAGAAATGAATTCTAATTCAATATGATGGTGTAATCATTATCACCAAAATAATTATTATCTAACATATTTGTATCATAGGGTGCTGTTGAAGGAAAATGAGATGAAGATAATATAATTACTGTAACATTTAATGAAGTTATTCTCTTCTTATTTCATGGAAGCAGCTTTAATGCACGAAGGGCTTGTCTGAGCCACTAAGTAGGATAAAAAGTGATGGAGATTGGGGAGGCTGCGAACATTAATGGGGGAGAGGGGGGAGGGTACTGCATATAGGCGCTGTTTAAGCCTATAAATAAATTATTAGCCATGGACCACAACATGGGCTAATGTAGAAAATGGTCCCCTTTGCCCTAAGTGTCTTGGGCTTGTCATGGCTAGAGTAATACTTCAAGTGACAAGACAGCTGTATTCCTCAAAACGGGCTTTAATTATTTGGTGCTATTTAGGGCTGATTTTACCTTGTCCATGGGCTGTTGAACATGATCCCAATTGTTTATGCCTTTTAGAGCTTAAGTTTATGAGCTATTATTGCTTTCCATGTAGGTTACAGGGTTGCCTCATAATATGGTCAAGGCTTTGCAAGAGTAAAAGGCTTTAAAGATCATAGATGCTAAGAAACATTTTAAAGGAGTTCCAGTTGTTTTGCTTGTGATGTAGCATTTCTGATGGCATATTGCATTTGGGCCGATAAGGAATTAGATAACCATTCTCTGAAGAGCATGGCAAAAAAAAAAAAAAAGAATAGGAATACTTGCACGAGAATCAGCAGATCAGCAACCTTATGATTAGCAAAAGTAGAGGTGGCCTTAGGGTATGCTTGGGGATAATGAGATTGGACTTGAATCAAGGTGGTCATCCAGGAGGTGGGGTGGATTCAAGAATTAGTGTCGAGCCAAGAGATGGATTGGACTCAAAAAGCAGTTAGGGGTCAATATGGAAAGAAGCAGGACCAGGACATTTAGGAACTGGATGCCAATTTGGGCTAGATGAGGATACCAACAATCATGTTATGTCAGAAATCATATCTTAAGTTGTTTTAGTGATTATGTTAGTTTGACTCATTATGACAGGCTGATATATCATGATCCTTCAGGTGTGTGCATAAATGATTATGGACCATGATAATTTTTGTGCCATTCAATTCAATGCTGGCTATTGGCAGGTAGAGACATCCATCATCATGGTATTGTTTGGTTGCCATAAAACTGAGTCACAATCTGTGGGCTAGTGGGGTTCAGTAACAAATGGATCAAGCATTCGATAGGCCA
The DNA here is from genome assembly GCA_000441515.1 of Elaeis oleifera. Lineage (NCBI taxonomy): Eukaryota > Viridiplantae > Streptophyta > Magnoliopsida > Arecales > Arecaceae > Elaeis > Elaeis oleifera. The sequence goes on along the minus strand of KE504652.1, from coordinate 2,155,958 downwards.
TAGAAGTCTGTTTGTAGGCACAAAAATGTCAACCTCTTGGTAATCTGTGTAAGAGGAAAAGAGATGTTAGATTCTAATTATGATCAAGTAAGTTTGAGGAGGATGCATAAGCTCTAATAGGGCTTGTAAGGTTCTTAATGAATGCGAGGGATGAAAGTGGAATTGGGTGACTATTGAGCGGGACAAAAGGCATTTAAACCACAAGGAACATCTTGAGGCAAAAGAGGGCCAAACAATTGAGAAAGAAACTTCACTGGGCCACACTATAGCCCCATATGATTGAAAAAAGAGAAAAAACAAATTAGGGACTATAGGGCAGTGATCCTAAATAGATTCTTGCTGACTAGTGTGTTAGCAGATGGAGATTTTTTTAGGAGGCAAGGTCCTTTTTTTCCTTGATTCTTGAAGGGAAAAAGAGTTTCAAAGGCCACTTGGACAAGGTGAAGTTTTTATTTTTTAACGCTTTTGGACATTGCCCTAAGATCTAAAAGCTGCAGACTACATAATGTGGCAGACAAACACGGAAAATGTTTGAAGATTAAATTTTGATTTGCCAAAGGATTTTAAAGGCAATGCCCTTAATTGGTAAAATAGGTGACCTTTCCAACAATAGTCAATGAACAGGTTGTCCATTTGTGGTGACCATCTAGTGGGAAACCTAATAGGAGTTTTGTTGTATAAAGGATAATTAAACGGTCATATTCAATACAAAGAATCCATGATTTTTGCTTTGATTCCGTGACTTTGGGAGTAAGTTGGTAGTCTAGTCTAATGCAATAAACCACTAATTAATAGGCAATAGACACTTAACATTCCTCTCACTAATATTTAAGCTTAGTCCATAATACAATCACTTGGTCCATTATGTAATATGCCTAAATTCCATAGGAGCTTTTTTCCCCTTCCTCTCCCTCTCTCTCTCCCCTCTTGTGCATGCATGTGTGCGTGCCTACGTGTGCGTGTGTGCATGCGCGTGTGCATGTGAGTGCGTGCCTACGCGTGCGTGCGTATGTGTGTGTGTGTGCCGGCGGCCGGGCGTGGGAGTGTGCGTGTGTTGGGCCCGGTGTGGCTTGGGTTTAAAATGACTCAAATTGGTTTTTAAACCATGCATCAATATATGGATGATTTCTTTAAATTAGGCTGTTCTTTTTTTTGTTTTGAAACCAATCAATTTAAGAATAAGTCATAAACCTCTTCTTCATTGGAAATTCGTAGAATCTATTTCTGCTTATAGTTTTCCAGAATCCATAAAATATTCTTATGTGTACATTGATAACAATTAGTTGTTATGGTTCTGTTAAAATAGCTATTAGTTTATTCAATTTTTGGCCATGGTATAGGATTGTTCCACAATTATTCCAAAATTTGCAGTGCATATAACCTTTTTGTTGGAGGGGGTTGCTTGCTAAAAACTTTGGTCTTTGTTGTTTTGATTGAAATTGTTGAATGGGAAAATTCTTTTGCTTATATCTTTATGTATTATCGGAAGTTTTATTTAAACTTAGGGCTTGTTTGGCATCACTTTTATTTCTTATTTTATTTTAAATAAATCATATAAATCGAACAAAACATGTTTGGTGCTATTATTTTATTTCTATGTTTCAAAAATTATTCCATTAATTCTAAAAAAAAATGAAAGAAAGAAGTTTACTTTCACTATTTTAGAAATGTGAAACTCATGTCTTTTACCACTACCACTGGCACCACCACCACCATTGTTGCTATTACCGTCACTATTGTCATTGTCGTCTCCACCATTATCGCCACCACCTTTAATCGTTGCTATGCATCTCCATTACCACCATTGTCATCATCATTGTTGTTGTTGTTTCCACCACCACTATCGTTGCCAGTGCTACCAGCATTGTCTCGATCGTTATAATTGTCACCACCACCATCACTGTCATAATGTTGCTGCTGCCACCCACCATTGCTACCACTACCATGACCTTTGCCACACCACCACATCATAGGTGCCGCCACCACCCTCATTACCGCCACCACCATCGTGGGCTCCGTTATCTTTGCCACCACTATAACCACCTTGACCATCATCATCATGTGTATGTTTTTAAAACATAACATACCAACCATGTTTATGTTGTCAAAAAAAATTACAAATAGAATAGGAAAATAATTTCTATTGTGAAATAAAAAAATGGAAATGATGCCATGTGCCACTTTAGTTTTTGATCTATTTTGGTTATTATAGTTTCAAACTTTGTTCTTGCATATTCCTCACAATCTGATTAGTAGAAAAATGTATACAATACGCATATAATGTTTTGTTTTGAATATTTTGTCTACATCCTTATTTAGTTTTGTTTTGTCTATGTGTTCAATTGATCATGTGTGTGGATTTGTAGGTTTCCAACATGCCTTTGCATAAGGGAAATTAGGGATATTGGGTGGGAGCATGGAGTGATAGTTGATGGAAATAGGTTTCACTGGAAATGCAATTGGTGTGGCTTGGTTAGATATGGTGGTGGGGTGTCTAGGCTTAAGCAACATATTGCTGGTACTTGTCATGTTCAAAAATGCCTAAAGGTTCCAGAAGATGTTGCAAAGAACATGATGAACCATCTGATAGCAAAGCAAAAGGACAGAAGGATGAAGATAGCTGCACGCGATGGTATTGATAAGATGAAGTCCAAGTTTCATCATGAAGAAGATTTAGTTGGTAAGGATATTGTAAAAATTGACCTAGAGATGAAGGGAGGAATGCCAGCCAAGTATCTAAGAAAGCTGCTAAACAATATGGGGTTGCTAGTCAGCGGTCCAGGGCTACTAGTCAGCGATCAAGACCAACTACTCAGCTGTTTAATATTGGCATGGTTAAGGTATCTAATGCTATTATTGGTGGATCCTTTAAATTCATAGCCATGATCCATGCTTGATATAATTAAATGAGATGAGTTATTTATATGTTGTATTTCATGTTGTTCTGGTTATAGTTGTTAGCTTCAACATGTAAGTTCTAGATGTTTTGAGATTTAAGATTTGTTTGAAAGACCCAAACACATCATTCATAATGCTCATGACATTTTCTTTTACATTAAATTATTATTAAAACATTATTAACTGAAAAGAAGTTAACCTACAACATAGATAAATGTGTTATCTGCGAATGTGCTTCTTTCCATTTCAATACATGCTAATTTGACATAATTCCATATGATACACACTCTCACTTTATGGATTGGATCACATCCATGTATAAGATGATCCACAATGCTATACATCTACTACCTAAATACATAAACATCAATCGTTCTAATTCTCACTCCCTTGTGCTGATCTATGATTTTTCCTTCATTTTTGTTCCTATTTCACGCTGTTGATAACTTGTTCTTTCTTATTATAAAGTTGTTCATCCTACCCAAAGTTAAATGAAAAATGGGTGTGAGTTATGAGTCACATTGCCACTCTTTTTTGGTGTACAACTTGCCATTCCTTTATTAAAATAGAAGTGGCTCATTTGTTATAATAATCAGAGGCAAAGAAAAAATAATTATTAGACATTATTAGGTATTGACCTCATATAATAATGCAATGATGACTGTAATGTATCACTTGAATGGACAAGCTGTAGGCGCTGGGCACTAATAAATGAGGCACACTATTCTAAGAATGTTGCCTTTTATGCAGCATTTTTGTCAGTGTAATCAAGTAGCTGTACCTGATTGGGCTGCATACTTGTAACTTGTGTCAAATTTATGTTAGTTGTTTAACTTTATGTGGTTTTGTGTGTTTAGGGCTTGCCAATCTATTGAAATTGATTTCAGTATGAAGAGTGACAAGAATTTTGATTAGGTTGGATATTGGTTGATTAGGTCTGAGTTGGCTTGGATTCGGTACCTAAACCTACACCCTATTTTTAATTAAGTTGAATGGAATAGGGGATTCAACATGGTTTACATGACCCACCTAGACATGGCTGGCAGTTTAAAAAAAAAAATCCAAATTTCGGAGTGTACCTTGTAAAATTAAGTCTGAGTAGAAACCCAAAGCAAATTCTTAAGACCCTTTTGGTTGCGTGATAACTGCAACATATGACTGGGCTATCTTGCTAACCCTCCAAAGAGGTTGCTTTTGAGAGGTTGAATTTATTCAATCAATAGGCCAAGAGGTCAGATAACTCAGTTTGTTCCATCCCATCAAAAAGGTGGATGTAGTGAATTTGCAGAGTGCTCTTCTCTCTCTTTTTCACGCTCTTTTCTCACCTTTCTTACTAGTCCTGAAACTTCAACCAAACATTACTTTTTACTAAGAATTAAGGGAATCTTGGAGGTTTGTAAGAGCTAGGGTTACTTGCTATCCTGCAGCCAAACGGGGCCTACATAACTTGGTTGAATATTAGTCTCCATTGAATTTGCTTGCACCTAGGTCATGACTAGGACCTAACATGTGCTATTACAATTATGTTTGACCATTATGAGGTAATAGAATTGAAAAGAGGGGGGACTATGGCTTCTGTCTATTACTTGGTGTGGGAAAACTGATGTATGTACGACATAGAAAGAATAGATGTCAGTTCCCTTTGCTCTTTGGTGTTTTTGTAGGCCTTCAAGTGTAATGGTAAAGCTCGAGAAAAATGTGAATGATCTGGGTCGTCCATAATACCACATTGTATTTCATTATATCTCATTCCATGTTATATGTAATTGTAGTATCTGGGAAAACATATCCCCACTCAATTCTTTAGGAAACAAGTTAGGAAATGAATTTGATTCAGCCTCTTCAAAATGGGGAAAAATGTAGAAGTTGTATATAGGATGTAAGGGGAAACAAGAAAGGAAATTCATGCATTACTTATTAGGAAACTGATGAGAAACAGCTACGGATTCGTTTCTTATTTATTTCTTCATGGTTTCTCTATGGTTTCCCATTTGTTTTCGTTTGTCCTCATCTGTTTTGGCATATCATTTTGCATTTGTTGCTCTACATATTTTTTTTAACCATCCTTTGCCTTGGACATCATTTTCACATATGGGGGAAACATCAGAAAAGAAAAGTTTCTAGGACATCATTTTCGCACAAAGGAGGTTGATAATCTCTATAATGGAATAAATTTCTGTCAGACAAAACAGGTTGTCAATCTTTGTAGTAAAATTACCTTTTTGGACCAAGGCTATAGGTACTTCTAACAGATCCTGATTTGAGGATGGTCACAAATCAGGAGATTGGTTGGAGGATGCTGGACATATTCGAAAACCAATTGGCTACTTGATTTATCTGGTATTTCATTGCCAACTTTTTTTGTGTTTTTGGTCGATGCAGATAGCTTTTCATGCATGCTCCTAGAAATGTCATCTTGATGCCAAGGTCCATACTTATTAGTATTTTGAGAGTGGCTCTAGTTCAAGGCATGCTTCTCATAGGAATGATCTTTTTTTTTTTGGATAAAGTCATAGGAATGGTCTTGAATTGATTGATTCTGCTATAAAAATTGGCAGGCTCTCAGACAGGAACAACTAGATTTTACAGAATTGTTGGTGGCATTACAATTACATGGTGGAGTAATAAGCAAATTGCGACGTTTGTTTGCAGCCTAGAAGACAAATATTTTGCCTTGGCTTAAATTATCGCTAAAAGCTTTTCCTCTTAGGCATGGCCTTTCTTGCAAGGAATTAGCTTTAATATAAATAAAAAAATATTGTATATTGATAATTATCATTGTACTATGAGAGAACCAAGCAAGGTCTACTAGATGGGTATCAGGGCTCGTATCAGTCGATGACTGGTTTGGTATGGTATGGGTTTGCATCGCACTATGCCGAAGTGTACTAAAACAAGGAGAGGGAGGGGCCTGGGGGGAGAGGAAGACGGGAAGAGAGAGAGGCGGGAGGGAGGGGGAGAGAGAGAGTAAACCCTAACCTAACTCGGACCCTTGTAGAACTAATGGTCCGGAGAGAAGGGAGAAAGAAGGACAGGGAGAGGGGGAGAGAAAGGAGAGGGAGGAGAAAGAGTGAGGCATATCTGGGTTGGACCATGATTTAGGGCATCGAATTAGCCATTGGCATCGATCATGGAGAGCGTTGGTGTCGCCATAATTGGGGGAGCCTTCGATCAGGTCCTGTGGAGCTTTGAAACTCTGATCATGATGGAATTGGAGGGGGGAGGAGAGAGAGGGAGAGAGATGTCGAACAGTTGAAGTCCAAAGGGGTCACTATGGGGGCTCATGGGTCCAAACCTCCTGGTTCTTGGTCGATTCTATTCAATATAGCTTGAAGCTTTGAACCACCCGATTCAGCATGGTTTGGCTAACCCTAGGACTAGGCATAGTGGCCTTCATCCATGATCAATTTGGGGAAACAGTTAATCACATTAATATTTGGGTCTCAAGGTTATGTGGCTGTTGTATTTACCTAGTTAAGGGCCTGTCTATTTAACCCAATGTACTTGCATCTTACACTTGGATATAGGTATGAGTATGATATTTATGAATGGTTCCATAATAAGTTCTTAGAGAAAAGATTGGACATTTAGACACCAACCCCAACCATGCGCTCATAATATTCACAAGATTGAGCAAGAACATAGTTGTTCAGATGCTGCTATGAGCTTGGAGGCTTTCCATACTAAATTTAGAGGAGGGAGTTTCAAATTTATGTGCCATTTGATGTGATTTGGTGTAATACCAGTTTGTTTATTGTATCAGAGTTGGTATGTTTGATTCACTGCATATTGGCCTTAACAAGCTGGTTGTAGATCCATAACATAGCATATATATACCTATTAGTGGATGAACCTATGCATAACCATAGTCGTTTAGCCACCAACAGGTGGCCGCCTGTATTAGGAAGTTCATTGGAGCCATTCATGGTTGAACTCTTCACTCCCTTCTCTTCCTCTTCTTTTTGTTGTCCGATTTAATTTCATTCTTTGTTATCTTTACACATTGTATAGTTTTTCTGAGGGCAGACTGTGGCACAGGTACCTAGTTGCCATGGGTTCAAAAAAAAACACACCTATACATATGTGGGGTAAGGCCGTGTACGTCTGACCATCCCAAACCCTGCAGTGGTGGGAGCCTTGTGCACAGGATATCCTTTTATATACTTGATCTTTCTGAATCAATACTCGTGCTTATTTGCTATAGGGGAATAAGTTTAGATTGATTTGATTTCTGCAGTACAACAGCTAATGTCCTTCAGGGCTCTTTAGGGTCAGAAATTGAGCTGTTATCAGCTGTTGCAATACCTAGTCTTCAAAGATACTAGTTTGGTTGATCCATGATTTTAATCGTTGTTGGTGTATGATTTATTGGGACACATCAATTATTTCGTACCTGAACATCTGTTTTATGCTGTCTATGACAGCATCTCATTGCCAAAACTTTGTGCTAAAATGATGAATGCTTTCTCATTTGGGATGTAATTAGCTCAAATACAGCATATATACAGCTGATAATTAAAAAGTGCTGTGCGTCATCTTTAAAAGAAGAAGTTTATATTCAAATTTATGGAAATGTAAATGCTTCATGCAGGAGATACATGGATGTATATAGGACCCCTTAATTGATGCATGAGAATGAGAGTTTGAACACATCTTGTATCATCCTTTGTATTTCCCTGTGTAGAAACATGCTTAACGTACTACTAGCTTATTGCCAACTGACTTCTACCAAGAGTTAAAATTTTAATTCCTAATCTAGTTTCCATTCCCATACTTTGTTGTGTGGTCATCAGTCAAGTAAGTCTGCGGTAATCTTATTTGGACGATTTCATTTCCATTTTAATCTATATTGTGGTCGGTTGACATTGAGCAGGATATGAAGGAAGCTCGTGATACAGATTTGTACAGTAGCACCTATGAGAAAGATGATCATGCTAGAATAGATAGTCACTGGAGACAGGTACTGGAACACTTGCTGCAGTTGCCAGATGTGAGAGAAGGTAATGGTATTCAAAGCTGCATCCATGATGCACTCATTTGTGGTTCTGGGTTCCCCAGGGAATTCAGGATGGTTGATTCTCCCAGTGACACTATACAGCCAAAGGTATTATTGATTTTATCTTGTTGCCTTGGTTATCCTCATAAGTTTAGATTAAATAGTTTTATAATTGAGTATGCATTCATCATTACCAGGATAGACCTGATGGCCATAATGAACTTAAAAGTCAGTCTCAGATACTGGATAGTTCTACATCAGATGGATCAAAAACTGGGATTTCAGATGTAAATGCCAACACTATAAAGTGCCAAAATGTTTCCTTGATATTCTTCGCTCGGAGAAATTTGCTTTATTGTGCGATTTACTTTGTGTGACCTTGCAAGATGACAAGGGCAAAAGATTTTTCGACTTCAGCCTGATAAATTCAAAGATGAAAAATGGGGATTATGAGAAATTGCCTGGGTCATTTGATCAAGATATCCAACAGGTATTTATTTAATTATTCATCTTGTAGTCAGCAATCTTATAAAGGTGCCCTTTCGTCGATGTATATTTTGGTGATTTCTTGATGTAAGTTATTAAGTGCTATATTGAGATTTCAGAATGCATTTGCATACGCCTTCAGGCAGGTGCTTTTGGGAATGCATTTTTTCAGAAGCTCACTGCATATTGAATGCCTTTTGTGGGAAGCTTCAATATTGTAAAAGACCAATAACTTGGTTGTTTCTATTCACAATCTTTGGTTGATGAATGTTATGTAAACTTTATTGGTTATGTTGGTGTTTTGTCGTCTCTTTTGCATGCCTTTGCTGAAGTTTTGGTTGTTTGCAATTGGTACATCAAATTCTAGGTTATCATATTGTTTATTTCACTTTGTTTCATGGTTCAGCAGCATCTGTATACTCTTTGATCTTTCATTTTGAAGTAGCTACTACAAATCTTGTTACATGACATCCTTCTCTCTTCTACAAGTAAGTTATTGATTCATCAATATAATGGCCCGCAGTATTCTGTTTGCTGATGACTAAAACTTCTTGATATATCAAGACATGCATTTGTTTTGAAATCCTGAATGCCAATCTTTGGAGGATGCCTGATTGTTCAAGATCTAGTCATTGCTATGATATTATAGATGCTGCTAATTTGTTAAGGTGATAACACAAAAGGAGATATGGGGATAACACGGTGTTCACTTGCCTTGAATTTTTGTGACTTACAATTGAACCATAGAGTACAGTTATTATGCATGATATGATAATGTTTTATTACTTTGATAATCATTCTTGTAGCTGGAATAATATGTTATTGTCTGGGACCGAGGTTGAATCTTGTGGAACTAGTTTTATATCTGTTTTGGGATATGGTTGATTGTGTAGAACATTACTGATTCTCTCTCTCTCTCTCTCTCTCTCTCTTCTTTTTGATATATCTGATTTATCTGGTTCAAATGGACCTTAAATTCAAAAGTCCCTGGATCAAGGGGAAACTCAAATGACCATGTAATTGTTTGAATTAGTTACAGGCATTCATTAGAGATTTGCTGAATAAATATCTCAGGCCTTGTACTGCAGGTATGGGATAAGTTACAAAAAATTGGCCGAGAAATGGTTCTTCTTGCAACTGGTCTTTCAAATGTATCACGGGTGTCTTACCAGAAGCAGGTATGAGTCATGGACCTTTCATAATTTATACTGCCCATACCACATTGATTCTTTCATGTGCTATGTGGAAATAATGGCTTGTTAAAATATAATATTTGCCGGTACTTAAGACAAAAGGGGACTTCCTTGTACTGTCTAGGCATTTTACATCAATTAATTCGCTGTTTATATTTGATTTGTGCTTGTGATATTCTGCACTAAAATTGCAGACAAGATTTGCTGATCTGAAAAGTGTACAGGTTGGACAAGTCTTGGTTAATGGGGCTGGTGAACATAAATCTGAGGCAAGTGGTATTTAATTGAAATTATGTTTCATACAATGCGGACTGTCATAATGCTGGCTACTTTATTGCATAGCACATTCTCACTTTTCACTCTTGCAGGAGACTTGCCGTGTAGTTGGTGAACAAAAGAATTCTACGGAATCATATACGACAATACAGTTGACTTCATGTGAGTCAGACCGTTCCACTAAACCAGATCAAACTGAGGCCTCTGGTTTGTACAAAGTTTGCATTTGCAAGAAATGTGGTGTCGATGTGAATGGTGACCGCAGCCTCATTTGTGATGGATGTGAGGCAATGTACCATTTCTCTTGCATTGAGCCAGCTGTTGAGGAGATTCCAAGTCGAAGCTGGCACTGTTCTGCTTGTTGTACAAACAAGAGGGAACCATCTGAACCTGTCTCTGCCCATATCCAGCCAGACAGCTTGCACCAGGACTGTGCAGTCTGTGATCGACTAGAATTTTCAGAAACACAAGAAGAAAATGATAGTGGAAGCAGGACTGTGCTTGCTGATGACTCCAGAGAGAGCTCAGTTTCAAGTATGGAGTCTGATGAATCACCAGAAAAGTCAAGGACCGCTATGTCACGGTTGTGCAAGCTATGTGGAACTTGTGAGGACGAAGATAAGAGATTCCTGATATGTGGTCATGCTCACTGCCCTTACAAGTTCTACCACGTCAGATGCCTGAAAACTAGTCAGATAGCTAGTGCACAACAACAAACAAGCCTTATTGGTACTGCCCATCTTGCCTCTGTAGAGCTTGTCTCTGCGATAAAGATGATGACAAGATTGTCTTATGCGATGGTTGTGATGAGGCCTACCATACCTACTGCATGAAACCACCTCGTACTTGCATTCCTAAGGGCCATTGGTACTGTGTCCCATGCAATGTGATCAGGGCGAGGGAAGGGATGAGAAGGTATGAACAATGGGTCTTACAGCAACATAGGAAGAATGATGTCAGGCAAGTTAGGGAGGCCAATAGGTCGATGGATTTGCTACTGAGTGCTGCTGAGAAGCTGAGCTCGGAAGAGCGGTTGGTATCAGGGAAGCAAGATAAGTAGATTATCACACTGCTTGCAGCCTTGTGCTATACGCCTAAGGATTCTGATTGGGAAGCAAGTAGATTACCACACTGCTTGCAGCCTTGTGCTATACACCTAAGGATTTTGATTTTGTGACAGCCAACTTAGAAATCTTTTCTGTGTCTTCCATAGAGATGCTTGGGCCGTTTTCTTTCGTTGTAGCTTCAATTAGATGTTAGCTTAGAATGATTTATCATATAAGAGTTCTGCCAAAGTGGGTATTATTCCTCGAATGAGAATCCTAATGCTCGACATGCATAATGGCAGGAACTGCTGGGGATGATAAGGGAATTGGAAGAAGCTGTGTGCTATGGATTTTTTCTTAACACAGTCCGATAACAACAAGAGGGTCATGTCTCTTTATTCTTTTCCCTAAAATTTCTGCTGTTGCAACAAATTGCTGTATCTTTTCTAAAAGCATTCTTGGTTGACACATCACCTTTGTAGTTTCCAGTATAATGTACTGAATTTTCCAGAGAAGAATGCTAGTTTTTCTACTCAGATGCCTACTTTTTCACTATAATGCACAAGTGCATTTGTCAGTGAAGAGTGTTAGTGTTCCTACTCAAATGTCTAGTTTTATCTTGAACTATAAAAAACCAGTAAACAATTGATTTGTCCAAAAGCTAGATTATCTTTATTTACATATAACCACACTTGCTTTCATTGATCAGTATGTAGCTGCAGTTTTAGATAAACTAGTTAATGGATAAACAATTTCAGTTCTCCATTTTTGAGGTAAAATGAGAGCTGGAAGCCCACAGGGAAAACATTTCTCTGGAGGGAGGAATAAATATGAAGTTGAAAGAGATTAGAGAGGAGGGTTCAACAATTTTGCAACATATTTGATGCTCTGTAACGATTTTTCATTGCACAAAATTCCAATCATTGAAGGTATGGCTTTCTCAAGGACCATCCCTTGATATTGTTCTTTCATGAAAATACTGTTGTTTCTTTCCTTCAATGTACTTAAACAGTCTTAGATATTCTTATTAATTTTAAAGCTTTCATGTCTCCAAGCCTAAAATGCAGTGCAATAATCATTTTCGATTACCAGGAAATTAAATTTACAGTTGTTGGCATCTGCGCTGCATGTGTCATAATGCATGGATGGCTGTGGACTTCTGAGTAGAGAAATTTTTTTGTTTTCTTTTTTTTTTTCTGACAATAAATATAGTAGCTTTTGGCTGATGCAACTTTGTTTCTTCCTCTATAAGAGAGATTGTAAGTGAACCAAGATGGTGAATTTATTAGAGTATTCTAAACCTGTGGAAGGTGAAGAGATGCAAACAATGGAGAAGCATGGAGATAAAACTTATTTATTTTTTAAGCCGTGCGGACGCACAGATGCATCTTGGGGACTGGATGTATGAAATCTTCCATCTTGGTAGGGGAGCTACAGTAGTAGGTGAATGATGCGTTAATTGTGTCGAGGAATATGTCATGACATCGAATCATTGTTTGCATCGGCAGAGCACTTGTCGTTTGTAGCCTTTATTTGATGCCTCTCTTTAAGCATTTTGTCCAAGTGATGGTTTATTACTAATCTTTCTTAAATTCAAAATTCATGTTTTCCAAACGTGAATTCCAATTTGGTCATTGTCGTTTTACCACAAAACTCAAAATCAAGATTTTTATATTCAAGGAGGGACATGGCCGATTGTATTCATTACAACATGCACGAACTTTTAACACAAGGAATCATATTCATAATAAGGAAAGCAACAGCACATCAAGATGTGACAATGAGTGCAAACATACACCTGATATGAATATTTAACATGATTATAAAATTTGAATAATCACCAACTCGATCCATAATTTAACTAATCTAAGTAATAATTTAATGCTCATCTCTAGATGATCTCATTCCAAGATCTAGGTTTTCAAAACCAACCCTGGTCCTAGGAATTCTCTAATCCAATCTTGATCCATGCTATTTATACAAATTAAAGGAGTAATATGCTAGGATCACCAGGGTCCATATTGGATGCTTCCGGTTCAACCTTTGCAAGAGACGATTCATATATATAAATATTTTACCCTCTTTATCTCCAATAAAATATTTACCACGGGCATCGGCTGATTGCCTGTGTTTGGACATCAAAACTATTTCCCTACAAAACTACCAATCTACCGTTTCATATATAACACGCCAGCATCAAACGAGCCTGCCTCGAACGAAACCTAAGCACAGATGCCAACAACAGTAAATGTAATTTCGTGAAGATAGTACGGGATGCGGGGCTGTTCATGATCCTCGGCATTGGACCATTTGTTGCGGCCGAGTGGGACTTTGGGTTTGTCTTGAGATATTGATTTGCTTATCTTTTGCAGTTTGTTCCTCAAGGGAGTGGTTGTGATGGAGCTTTGTCAGGGGAGTGCCCGTTTGGCTGCATTATGTGCCTGGGAATGTCTTTTGCTTTTTTCTTCTTTGCAATTTTTGGGGTTTCCTGCTTTAGATTGGGTCTGATGAAGTGAGATTGTTCTCGTTTATTGGGTACGGAGGCATATGAAGAGCTTCACATCATATGTAGTGGAGATGATGAAGCGAGAGGAGTTCTTTGCCTCCCAGGGGAGGCATATCATCTTAGCTCAGGTGAGTGTTTTCTGGCAATTTATTTCCTTGTTGTCTTGGGACTAGTTAGTGTGTCTGTTATGGTAATCTCTGAATGCTTACTGCCAATCCTTGATGCCACTTGTCTAGCCACGATGTGCATTATGTAACTCTTCAATTAAACAGACATTCTAGCTTCTTGCTATCAAGATCTATTTATTATTATTGTTTGTCATGTTGAGCTTCTACATTATCCTCAAGTATGCTTTACTTCGATGAGAAATTCTTTGGGTACCGTGGACGGTGCAGAACTGCGTGCGCTGTCTGTAGTGATTGGCTCACGTGTGGAGACAAATTTTTTTTTTTTTCGCATGCCGTGCTCTGACCCCATGTGTGAGCCAATCACCACGGGCGGTGCATGCTTTCTACATTGCCTGCAGTGCACAAAGAATCTCTTACTTAGACTATCGGTAAGAAATGTTCGATATGTCTTGAAAAAGAATGCTTCTTGGTATGGTGTTGTTGTTCGGGCATCTGATGTGTTGTTGTAGTACTGTCATTCTGTCTGATTAACAAAGTTGGATGGTAACAGTCATCTGTGTCATGCGGTTGTTTCTTTGTTGCAGATTGAAAACGAATATGGGGACATTGAACAGGCTTATGGAAATGGGGAAAGCCATATGCAATGTGGGCTGCAAGTATGGCTCTTTCCCAAAATATTGGTGTGCCTTGGATTATGTGGCAACAATATGATGCTCCTGATCAGTGGTAAGGGATGCCTTCAAACATTATTCTTTAGTGTTTGCATAAGATATTAGTCTCCATAAGTTTCCATGTCAAAGATCAGGGTTTTGTCCCTTTGATTTGCACTATTTGTTAAGCATATTCTATTCAAACAGATCATGACAAAAAAACTGCCATCATGTACCGCAAAATAATCTTTAACTGCCAGTAATTCAAATCTGAAAGGAAAATGATGTGAGGTGGCCATTATCCCTGCATGACCTGTATATGAGGCCATCCCAAAGAGTGTAGCCGTCTTACTCCATCATGTTAAATGAGAAACTGTTACCTTGTAAATCTAATTGTCTGTGTAACAAGTGTGTCAGATTTATCTTGTGTCATGTAGGCAATCAATTTCTGTGCTGGTAATTGCCTAAGATATGTCTGATGATCATCAGTTCATATTGAACCGGAATGCACTTATGAGATTTTTCCCCTTTCAATGTGTTACCAGCAAGTTACCTGCGCTACGCGGTGGGCTGAATTTAAAAATATTTAATTAATTTAAAATAATAATATAAATTTGATAATAATTATTAATAAATAATATGTTGAATAGTTAAAAAAATCAGTTGTGCAATATTTTACATCATTATGTAAAATCATATTCTACCATAGTAGCCCAATTAATTAAAAAATAATTATTAATTTTTAGTAGCAAGATGAGATGAATATTCGATAAATAAATATTGATAGTCCAAAAAAAAATAAACTTAAGTTAAAATTTATCATATATAAAAAAAATAACATACTGCTACTTAAACGAAAGGAGTTAGTAGGCAGTCTCGGACATTATCTGTTATATAGGTTATGCTGTGATACATAAATATTTATTTTTATTATTTTTGTAAAAAAAGGAGCAGATCATCATTCCTCTTCTGCTTGGCTTGCTCCACCCAAACTGAAAAAAAGAGTGAATATAATTTAATTAAATATTATCTAGATATTAAAATTATGAAGCGCATTAAATTCGATTCGAACAAGAAAAATACATAAATATAAGTCGGAAAGATAAAGTACCTTTGCCTCGATCTTTTAGGAGGCGAGATTGCCAATGCATCCTGGCACATAATCCATCATGTGATGAAGATACCTTTTATTTGTGAGGTGGAAGTGGATAAAGCTGTTATATTTTTTAAAAAACTGCTACCTCATCGAACTCGATAATTGCTTGGTTGGAGTGGTTTCTATAGAAAGGCTACGACCTATTTCTTTACTAGGAGATGAAAGATTAGGCTCCTTAAGTACTTGTGATGCACATGAGGATTCCGCTGCACAACTTTTTTGTATAATATCCCACTGGGGTTTGTCATTTTTGAATATATTGGTCACTTTCAAGTTATATTCAGGATCATTAGGACCCTGCTGACCAAGCAAAACTTGAAATATATATGTGCGGCCATGTATTTTTTCGCAGCAGCAGGAAGAGTAAAATGATTGCATCTGTCGTCCATCGCAAGATAGACCGCAGGGATGCTGATCAGTTGCTGAGCCATTTTTTCAAAACAATAAAGTTTGCTACACCCATAGAATCTTCGACGACAATATTCAATTTATACCTATAAATTTAGTATGAAAGCAATCTTAAGAGTACTTATTTTTTAAATGAAAAGTGTACTAAGGTATAACGAATATACCACAGAACTAGAGGCTGGTCATTCTTGCTACATTGATTACACCAAAAGTTGTCACCATAAATCTTCACTGCAGCTCGACAACTGGAACATGCTTTATATCACCATCCATAAGACGTGTCGATATCTTTTATTTTAGCCTTGCATGTGAATTTCACACTCTGGAAGGATGGAAAAATTTGTTAAACCATTATATAAAGAATATCATATTCGTTCGATCAATTTATTTATACCATAAAATCCTACTGCTTCAAAGATAATAATTCGTACAATATTTTTCTATTAGAAATGCTTTCGTCATGTGGATGCGCGGTAATATTGTGCTCATGCACTGTAAATTTGATAGGTGGTATCGGCATATTGATCCTGTACTCAAATTCACAATCATATCTATATTATAATAAGATTTATTTTTCATTCAATATAGCATATGCAAATAAAAAAGAGATATACAAACCTGTGTCGATACTCCTCTATTTCCTTTATTTCTAGAGATATATAAAGTCTTGAAGCCGAAGACGAAGATAGGCATATTTTGTCTAAATCGAAGAAAATATATGGGATAATGTTAGAGCTGATAATTTGATAAAGCAAGCCATAACCTATAGGATGTTTATAAATTATCTTTATAAGTTCTAACTGTCATTCCCGAGAAAATAGAAACAACAGGTCCTTTCTGCTCTGCCTGCTCAATTGCGTGGTGGTCAATAGCCTCGGCTAAGACAGCCCAAAAGTAACAAATAACCTCTGCATGCTGAAAAATATTTACGCATATTTAGGAGCAATGTACTATACGATTATCAAAAGATAGATTGTGCTTGTATATGCTACCTCAAGTTCTCAATTTCCAAATTCCTTCTATAAACCAATTTCTGCCTCATGTATACTTGTTCGAGAGCTCCAATGGTCAGTATGTGACTGACAACATCTGAAAATAATTTGATAAACACAGCCATAGTATCAAGTTGTAGAACCACTAACAAAACAAACTTAATTAACACGTACCTACCAAATAAAGATCATTATGATTCGGTTGGTAATCCATCGAAGTCAATAAATTAAATTTTGAAAGAGATATGTCAGAGTGAGGATGATCAACCTGCTGCACGCTTGTCCATTTATTAATGTAGATAATATATTTGTGCATAGCAGCTCTGTGATTTTTTTTATTCTATGCAACATTAAATCATTCAATAAGATGGATGCTCCCTTCAATCAAAAGGGTTTTGAATTGCACTAAATCTTCTCTACAAATAGATGCTTGGATAGTATCTCCCTGTAGTTGTTTAAAAAAAATAATAAGAGAGGTTGTGCATAACGAAACAAATTACCGTCACAACCTTCTTATCGATAAAGATACAATCGACACTCAGTAGCTGATCATCAGCATTGGGATTTATCGAATCCCAAATTCTTGCAATCCTGACCTTTAGTTTCAATTTCATTTTTCCAATGATAGATCCGAGAGCATATTGTATTCCATTATTTCGATCATTCTGCACGGACAAATTTAAAAAAAAGTGATGTACGGGGTTACAATACTGATGGTTATATGATCATATAAGTATATAACAATTTTTAAATGATGAAGAAGCACCTTGAGACAAGTCTGAAATTTTTTTTGAAGACTATATTCTTTGTATAATTTTATATCCTTTATAATCATTTTTATCAAAATCTTCAGACTGTTACATGAGGTAACACACGAGAAGGCAACATAGAGCTGACCATGACTGAATACCGGATTCAGCGAATATAATCTAACTTTATTCAATGTTTGACCCTGACTTTTGTTAATAGTCATGGCGTAGCAAACTCTTATCATAACTGCCTCCGTTTAAAATAATGGCCATTTTGTTCCTTCACCTGCATTATAATGCGAGGAATATATACCCTGGCACCGATGTTAGCACCTGTTATGACCTCCGCTTCGATGACTTTTGCTGGCAAATTTGTTACTATCAATCTTATACCATTGCAAAGGCCCGTACTTTGATTTATATTTTGCAGTAGCATTATTGGTGCACCCTTTTTCAATCTTAATTCATGATGCAGAACGCCACTAAATTTTAAAAATTAAAAACTCAACTGGATAAAGAACATCCTCATATGCAGCATCCACTGATACCGATATATTGAATCGGAACTTAAGTACTTCTTTTTTCGCTAGAGAGAAAGAAAAGTAGGTGCATATTTATTTCATCAACTATTTTATTTGTAGGCGTAATGATAGCTCTCTCTTTTATGTACGCATGATCGAAGAAGTTTTTTTCAAAATCAAATAAATTACAGGAGCAATAATCCGAACATGATCCGTGTCAGTTTTTATGAGCAGATTATCCGGAATTGCTATCCACGTTGTTATGGCAGGCCTGTCTACATAGAAGTCAGTGTGCTGTTTCGTTGAATGAAGACAACTTTAAGAAAGATTTGTGTCCCAGCATGTCTAAGACGCTTGCTATTGAAGCAGCATGCAGCTAGTAACTTGAAGGGTGCTAAGGTTACCATTTCCAGAAGTTCCATTGATGAAATCATTCAAAATAGGGACCCTTAATTTATAGCATGCAAATACTAGTGGCATACTGCCTGTCCCTTGTTTCTGATTCAGAGGGTCAGACCTGTTTCATTTGAAATATTCTCTAGTCCCAGTTCATTTGGATCTCCATGTGAAAATGAACTTTGTTGCTCAAGGATGTATTTTGGCTTTTTCATTATAAATGAAAAATTTTGTTTTGTAATTCAGATTTGCTGGGCAAGTATAAGTTATTGGTGACTTTTTATCTGCAGGTTTCTTAGTCTCGAACCATTTGTTTATGTATTTTTTGATCACTTTAAGAGCAATAATAAATACACTGAATTCCTTAATTATTGTAAATACTTATAATATGATATCTGAATTTAAATTTTCATGCCCAGCTGAATTGCCAGACTTGTGTCTGTGCTAATTCACGGGAGATCAATAAGCTCGGGAGAGACAGCAACAACAAAACCAACCAGCAAGAAGTAACTTCAGTCATAAATACTTTATAGGCACTACATTAATCAATCATAAATTGTTCATAAAATTTCAATATAATCATGAGGTTAGCAGGTAAGGAAAGGAATATTGTGAAATAATAATTCCATAACTTGAAACAAATTTACCATCCTGCCTTGAGTAGCAATTTATGTTGTTTTTTTTAAATTATTTTTCTTAGTATTTTTCAGAGTAACAGGTGTACCAGTTTCTTCAAGAAATATAACCTTGGTTGTTAAAAAGATCTTGATAATGTTTTTCTGCATTATGGTGGCTCCTTCCACATCTGTTAACTGTTAATTTCTATCACAATAGAAACTATGTCAGCTACTGGAGTCTCATTGCAATTTTAATCATAATTATCTGAGCCTACATTCTGACCTTAGTCAAAATGTGGATTGGAGATCCAGACCTTTTAGGTTAACATGGACGATTTGCCTGGGGAAAAATGGAAAATTAGAACAAAGGATCCCATGGTCATCTTTCTTGGTCCAACTTAAGCCTTCCAAGGTTCTCAATCGCCCACAATTACTCAACCCAATCAATCACACAGCCCTGGAGGCCAAACCAGAGACCGTTTTCTTGATTCTTGATTCTGTAATGCGTCATTTTGTTGGTTATATTTTCGAAAAGACTTATTTTATCAGGGCCTAAATGTTGCAAGCTTGTTGTTTACTACCTGTCGTGTAATAATAATTAAAAAAAATCATTATTTTAAATATTATCCGTATTTATATTTGTTTGGCTTTCTTGTGTAATAAAACAACATTTGACGTGACCAAAACCTTGATGGCATCGCTCCTCAATAAGCCATTATTTGCAGGGCCTATTGAAAGAACGGTTGGGATCGGGGGGCTCTGGCAAATCCGAGCGTTTGTTTCCGAGCCGAACGTTGCTGACAGGGAGGGAGACCGTTACTATTATCGTTTTTTTAAAAGTTCAAACTTTTGACCCTTCTCTGAAGTGCAGAGGAGAACGAAGAAAGAGAACGAGATCTAAGACATCCAGAGTTTCCATCAGAGCCCGTAAATTTCCATGTTCCTGAATCCCGTTTGTGGTTTTTATGCAATCCAAATGCCTCAAATGTGATTTTTCTTGTTTTTATTCTCACATTTGGTAGGTGCAGTTTTCACGAATATGGTTGTTTCCCATTGGATGAAGAGTTTTTTTGTCCCTTCCCTTTGTCTCTTAGTATTTAATGAAGATTACTGAAAATATGGTCTGTTTAAATATACCTTGTGGAGTGAGATCATGTGGAGATTTTGATGGCTAAGAGAAGATATTTCTCTGCATCTATGTCATTTTATGTGTGACGGGACCTGAATACTTTGTTTATTTTTAGAGACAAACTTGCAGTGGATCAGATGTGGTTAGACTTCGTTTGAAGCCCCCAGTGAAGTTGAATTTTTATGCTCTGGTTCGGACTTTTTGTTCATATTTCTCTTTCATCCTTTTGTCTTCTCTATTCAGTTATAATTTAAGTCTGATTGTTATTTTTGTCCTTTTTTTAAAAAAAATTCCTTTTTTTGAAAAGGATGTTTGTGTCACTTTGCATTTGTTGTGATTCTTGTTCTAATGAGCAACTAAATCACACGAGAGCAATTCTTTTTTCAAAATAAATAGGTTTTTTTTTTAAAAAAAATTACATGACCTAAAGATATCTGATTTCTGAAGTGAATTTAATAGTTGTTCACATTGGGCCTGTGTAGGATTGGGCAGCGAGGAGCACATCAAACAATATTTTTCTAAGGAATTGAGCAGATGAGTGATAGCTGATACTGATTCCATGGGGAACATTGTTGGTTCATTTGTCTCAGGCTTTATTAAAGTTGTCGGTGGCTTGCTTGGAGCTCCATTAGATTTTCTTTCTGGAAAATTTTGCGGGTAGTATTGGAGCTAGTGATTGAGTTCTATTTTACCCATATTAGTTGTTATATGTTTCATTAAAATTTTTTGACATTCAAGTTTCATCTCATATTATCTGCTGCTCTTATGGTGATTTAGTACTGAACTTCTCTTCAAGATCACCTTAGTGCTTTGCTTGTTTACTATGGCGTGCAATTGTCTCTTGCTTTATGGAATACCAAGAAATTACTTCATGAAAATGCTATTATCAGTGATTTAGCAAACAATAAGTTGGATTTTGAACCCATTTAACATAAAATGAGGTGCATTTTATTCTTTTTCATTATCGAAAAGGCTAGATGTTCAACTGATATTGGACCACCACAATTCAAATATTCTTTCTTGGGAGATAATTTTGTTTCTAGGATGATTAAGCACTTCTGAGAAAGTTTTCTGGCATGGACACTAGATGCCATTTTGTTTTTTTAAAGGACTGGAATTGCAGTTCTGAATATTGACAGAAAGGACTAATTTAAGAATCTATAGTTTATCTAGCTATTTACATGGTACCAATATATGTCAATCTAAATGAAAAAACTAAAAAAATTACAAAATAGTGAGTTGTCTTGGAGGTACTCTTAGTAATAATTGATGGCTGGACTAGTAAATCAGGTTGTTGGAGAGGGGGTGGAAAGAGAGTGAACAATAAAACTAAAGACAAATGCCAAACTCTTCTTGCTTAATCTATCAACAGATGCATTTAGTTTATACCCAGAATGTAATTCTAGAGATTCTTCTAGTTATTTTTTTTCTTCTTGCATTGCTTTTCAAGGTAGAAATTTTCGATAATTATACAATTAGCTTATAGATTCATATTTACCAATGACTGATCATTTGAATGGTGCATCTCTTTTATATTTCTCAGTTCTCTGAATGTTATTTACCAAAGAGCTCTAGCTAGTGATCCTATGAAGCCATGTATCTGACAAAAGAGTATTTTGACATATAGCATTTTTATTTCTTATGCCTCTTTCACACCTTAAAATCTTTTATCAGCTCAGTATGTGGTTCAACATGGGATTTAGTTTGTTACATCGAGAATTTCTGCATTGCCAATCTTTTGAAGATGCTTGCTGTCTTAGTCCTCCTTTATATTGGTGAGTATATATACTCCATGGATTAATTTACAGCTCCCAAAAGATTACATCCACCTAATATTTTCTCTCTCTTATGACATGCAGTACTATTGTTCTTCTACCTTCTATACAAAATTGGTATCTGTCACTGCATTGGTAAGGGTACGTGCAAGATGCTATGGGCATGTTTGACATCATGCTTCTCGATCTGCAAGTATGGATGCATGTCTTTATGGTTTAAGTCCAAGAATTTGAAAAGAATGAATGAGGAGCACCTAAGAGATATCGATGACTACTATGATTCTACTACAAGCAATGATGACTTGGAAGATACAATATCATATACGCATAGACCAAGGTCATTAGAGTTTCGAAAATTATTCTCTCAAAGATCAAGAGAACGCAGAAGGATTCACTTGGAGAGGTCTCTAAGGCCAAGGAGTCACCGAATAAGAGTTGGGATTAGCTACATGGATTCGAATGAGAGAGACCCAAGAAAGCATCATAGGCATGCAGATGCACTCCATAACATTAAGGTTACTCACACATCCAAATTTGTGCAGAAAGGCAATCCAAAACGTATTCACTATAGGAAGTGGTGAGGATCCAAGAGATGGGAAGTTTTCTCATTCAAGCTCTAGATTGTACGATAATAATAATGATCTTTTCAATGTTACCTGTCCTCATGTTTACATTTGTCCTCCATATTTAAGATTTGGCAAGTTATTGGCTCATTTTCTTGGTGGTGAGAACAAGTTGGTCTGTGCACACAGAACTGAGCAACTACTGGAACTATTTATCATCATAAATGAGAAAGTACTTGGAAAGCCACTGCAACGGCTACATAAAAACAATAATTAATTCTATAATTGTTGTTATTGCTGTTGTCTCTTGGGGGAAAATTGGGCATTAGTGTTGCTGTTATTGATATCATTATTTATTATCTTCATGTATGAATGCGCAACTTTGACAGCTTGTTGGTTGAATGTCCAATGCTACCTTTTTCATCTATTTTAGCAGTTGGCCACCAATATAGCTCTGTATTTCTCATCTACAGAGGCAATTTTCTTTTTCTTCTGCTAAATCTTTGATGTTCAATTGCTGAATGGTCCAATGCTACCTTTAATGCCCAAGTCTGCATGACATTTATATTCTATACTCATGTTTGTCTCGGTTGGGGTTGAGTTGGACATGGTTTGGGCCGGATATGGATGTGGTCAAAATTTTGTAACCCCGAGCTCACCTATTTATTAAATAAGTCAAAATTCCAGATCCAAAACTGATCAGATAACCTATCCCAATCCGCAGAACTGATTTGATAAACAAATTGAATCAAATAAATGGGCTAAAAGTTTAATTGGGTTTTTAAGAAGTTAAATGGGTCTTAACATGTTAAGCATGTCGGTTTAAATAGGTTTGAAATGGATTAAATAGGTATTGAATGAGTCAAACGGTCCTAAGTAGGTTAAATGGATCAAGTCATGAGAATCCAATTAAGTCAATCATTTTATAACTTGCTTAGATGGACTGATCCATTTATGATCCAAATCTATGTATGTTAGTTGAAAATCAGTTGGAAGTCAAATTGATGGGTCGGATAGTAAATAGCCACCCTAATTTTAAGAAGGGAGCAAAGAATCTTTCAAACAACAAAAAAATTCCTTATACTTCTCTAAAACAGTTTCTAGGAGCCATGATCTCATATATCTCAGCTGTCTGCATGGGCATTAGCACCATTTAAGATTTCTATGACTTTATGATGTTGGAGTTCTTCCTTTGTCCACTGATTTTCTTGTACAACTACAAGATTGACAGGATATATAATTTTGCTTTTGACCAACTAATGCATATGCTAATTGAATTATTAGGTTATATAATTGATTTTCATTAAGATATTTTACTTGTACATTTTGGTATTATTATATGATTTCTATACACTGGATTGGTTGACATTTATTTAGCCTGGACACATAAGTGATATGCTTAATTATTTTGTATCTGCTAATTTAAAAGCATATACAGGTATCTAAGACTACCAATGTGTCAACAAAAAAAAAAAAATACCTAAGACTGTCACTAGAAATTATCTGCTTTTCTTATTTTCTTTTTGCTTGGTGGGTGGAAATGAATGCAGAAGTAAAGAGTAAATATATTGACTAATGCTCATGTTGTGCATATTGTTTATGTCATTTGTGAGTCATCATTGAGAAATTACATGCAATTAATGTCCAGATGCAGTTACATCTCTTTTGTTCTTCCGAACTAATAATATTATGAGATTGAGATGGATTATGTTTCTTCCTTGAAAAGAAAGTTCTAGATTGTTAAAAAAGTACAAATTTTAGATCAGACAGAATATATTAAATTTATCACAGAACCTCCTAATATGTGTTTATATTCAGGTAGTATTGCCATATGTTCACACACATTTTTTATATTGCAATTTATATAGATTTCTGTTAGAATTTGATGCCTCGAGATTCAGCCCATATTGAGCCCACAGCCAGGTTCGCGGT
>KE504652.1:2057110-2090879 GCA_000441515.1 Elaeis oleifera | reverse complement strand
AAATTAATTTTATAAAAATTTTAATTAATTAATAGCGATGAAATATTTTATTGTCAATAACCATATTTGCGACAAAGAATTTATGTCGCTAATTTTTTTAAAATTTAATTTTATAAAAATTTTTATTTAAATTAATAGGGATGAAAATATTTTCATCATTATTAATTTAATATTTATGAGTGATAAAAATTTACGTTAGAAATTGAGATATTTATGATGAAAAATTTATATCGCTAATACTTTTTTAAATTAATTTTATAAAAAATTTTAATTAAATTAATAGTGATGAATATAATTTATCGTAAATAATTAATTTCATAGTAAATTATCTTTTTTTACGATTAAATTTTTTATCATAAATAGTTTTAAAAAATAATTTTTTAACGATGAAAATTTTTCGTCGGTAATATTGATTATTTGCGATGAAATTTTTTTTTCATCGTAAAAAATTATTAATGATGGTACTATTTACGATTAAATATTAGCGATGAAAATTTTATCGCTAATAACTATTAGCGATGAAAATTGATTATTAATGATAAAATTTTTTTATCGTTAATATCCTATTTTGTTGTAATGAATGTTCTTTTAAATATAAATTAAATTCTGAGCAAAATTTACCAATGAGAATTGATATCAAAGGCCTGGTCACAAAGAATAAGAATAGAATTAATTATCCCAGTTGCACGTTATGCATAAGTAACCATATGAGGATTTAAAGTAGGTTATAAAACTGGAACCAAGGCTCCAAGATATAGTCTAACTGCTGAGTTACTGATTAGATAGATCAAATTTACATTAAATATATTTTAAAAATTAAAATATTTAAAAAATCACATAGATCTATATATTTATACTACTTTTTTTTTACAATATAAATATAAATAATCATTGTTGGAAGTAACATGTCATCCAAGCTGAAGATATAAGCAATCAGAAAGCCTCCTGATTTCGGATCTTGCCGATCCAAGCTACCAGCTTTACCTTCTGACCGAATCTTCTCGAATAGTGCAACCGAAAAGCCTTCTGATTTTGACCACTGATCCTAATCTCGGCCGACAATCCCAGCCACTAGCACTAGAGAGACATCCCTGCTAACCACGTCATTAGCCGATCCAAAGTCCTCCAGCCGAACTCAATCCGATTCAAGAATCTTACGTCTCTTTTCAATTTAAAACTATGAGCTAGCTCCGAATCCCAAATCTCGCCATGCTGTATTCGAATCGATCGGAATGGATCAGAAATATTATCCTTTAAACGGCCTTCATCTCTATTTTTAAATAGAAACCTCAAAGGGACCTGAAGATAGGTACATTCTATTTATTGCACACTTCTTCTTATCCACTTCAGAGATTTGATTTGAGCATCAAAAAATCTCCATCAGAACCAACTCTGACTAGGACTTATTTTGCTGGTCTTACTGTACTTGCAGATTCTACTTGACTCCAGCTACCCCGATCAGAGTCAAAAATCTGCCGTAACAATCATAAATACCTAATATTTAAAAATTTAAGAAAGTTATGTATGATGTAGGAATATATAGACTTTGATATATTTAATAAGCATAAACGATAAAAGTAAAATGTGATATGTTGATTTTATTTTATGGAGGAAAAGAGATGTATTCTTTAATGAAAAGAATCAGTTATTGAAATATGAAATATCACAAGATATGCACATTACTTGATTTAATAACATCAATAAATTTTAAATAAGTACAATAAATTATCATTATTAAGTATTACTAAGTGTTATTTTAGTTGTTGAGAAGTTCTAAACCAAACAACAAGACAGGATTTCAATCCCAGGGTTCAAGTGTTATCAACAGGATACAGCAATGGCTCACCCAACCTGTTTTAGTTCTAAAATTTCTACCCAAATCGATTTGAACACAAAAACGGACATGGCCAAAGATTATCTAACTCATTTTCAGTTATAAAATTCATACTCGAATCCAATCCAAATCATATATAGAAATGAATAGGGTGTCTGAAAATACCATTTCTTTTAATGAATAATATGGTTATATTTATTATTAGCAAAACAAGCATTATATCATTTGACAATGGAGGGCATGTGAAATCCAACAGGTCCTAAATTCATAATTTTTTGATCGTTGGATTTTGTTTGTATGTGTCCACACGTAAAATAATGATGATAATGCCATCATTAAGCTATACATGAGTTGTTTATTCAAGAAGAAGTGAAAAAAGGATTTGGAGAGTAAAATATCAAGTTAAATAATCGGCGAGCCTAACTTCTCATTGTGAAATCTTCTGAATATCTTAGGCAATTCGTGCATGGTGCCCTAAAAAAGCACAGGCACCGTTTGGCTCTCTTCACAGGCCACCTAAGATTATCGTGATATATTAATTATTTTTATTTTATTTTTTGGGAGGCGTGGGTTGCATACCAGGGCATGCATCAAATGATGAATACACACATGAAATGTTAAAAATTTGAATTTAAACTAGATTAAACTAGTGGAGCCCATGTGTGAACAATATTGGACTGGATTTTCGACAGAAATCGAGATTATTAGCCTGTCCAGCCTATATTCTCGTAAGAGTAATTCTTTGTGCACCGCAGGAGGTATAGAAAATCCGATGTGGAGTGCACTATCTCGTCCGATTGATTCATATAGTCACCACTTTCTAACATGCATTTAATGCCTGCAAATTGGCTGTTTCGTTTAAAAATTTTATATAACGAAAATATCCCTATCTTTTGAAAAAAATTATGATATTATATAGTGTAATATAGCATAAGATGTCATAATATGGCCTAAGATATCATAATATGAGGGGGATATTTTTGTCCAACCATTTTTCAAGGTGCATTTAATGCCGGTAGATCGATTTTTTCGCTTGAAATTTTTGAATGACGAAAATACTTCTATTCTTTAAAAAAGTTATGACATACCGTGCATATTATAGACGTATGATGTTATAATATGAATATAGAATGTCATAATTTTTTTCAAAAAATAGAGATATTTTGTCATACAAAATTTTTAACAAAAAAAATCAACTTGCAAGCATTAAATGCATATTGAAAAGTGATGACTACGTAGACCAATTGGACAAAATGATGCACTTCATGTCGGATTTTCTATACCATCCGTGGTGCACAAAGAATTTCGCATTCTCATAAAGGTGTGTCCTATTTTTTGTGTGTCTCATGAGGGGGCTCTGTTGGCCCACAAGATTGTTGGGCTGGGACACATCTGACTAATATGGGCTTACTCAAATAGACTACTTCATGAATGCAATACTCAGTCCAATCTTACTTGATTTCCTGAATAATCCTAAATCTTTCTCTCTTATTTTTTTTCCTGAAAAGAGACCCTAAAACTTTCTCTTAATAATATGAAAAGGTACGTTAGGACTACAAGTAAGAATCTATCCGTAGAAAATTTGAACCATCTAATTTGCTCTAATTCATATGAGTTGTTGGTTCTTTTACCTGAATGAAGCCCCAATGTGAGTGAGTGCGTGCAGAATCACAAGCCATCTACCTCCCAAGCCTACGAGGCACCGCTTAGGGATGCTCACCTCACATCTCTTTTGCACCCATGGTTGAGACTACGATATTCGCATACAACTATTATGCTTCTTATCTTAAATTCAACTCTTTTACATTCTTAAATCATATACATTTAGATGTCCATATGAGGGAAAAGAATTCAAGTTTGCCTTAAGATATTGGATTATCGGTGCTCAGATTGGACATCTATTAGGAATCTTTGATGGAGCACAAGTCCGAGGTTCATTCATCTCATGCCATTGTTTGAAATGCTTGAGAGAGAGCTAGAGTGATGATTATTTCATTGCTTGTATCTCGATAGCCATGTGTTGGTTGCCTTGTGTCATGGACTCAAGATTCAAAAACTTAAGTTGTGGGCTAATAAACCTATGTGACATCTCTTTGATTCATCAATACAGAACTATGACGATTTTCTTTATCCTTTCTTGCTAAGAACGAATTCTTGAAGCCCTACAGTTCCTTCGTTCCCAACATTCTCATAGCCTTCGTGCCAAGGAAAGACTAGCTAAACCATTACACAGAAGACCAATCGAATCTCGATTCGAGGACAAGCAAAAAAATTCAATCTCATGATACTCTCATCATGATTTGGCTTTTCCTCGAAATGGGAGGTCTACTTATGGCTTGTACCCTACTCGATTGTGTTATCCCTCAATGAAAGAGGCACGTAGCTGATGAAGATAGTAATGCATAATGGGCTTGCCTCTGATACCACTGGAGACTAATTCATGGCCAAAAAACTCAAGCTATTGGGTGGAAGACTAGTCCAAGCTAATAAATGCACATGGCATTTCTTTGATTAGTCGATGTGGGAGTATGACACTTGGTCATCTTTTATCTGAGAGCTCATAAGGAGTTTGTTAATGCTCATTTGCTAATTTATATAATGGTTAATGTGAAAATATAACTTTTTTTTTTTGGGTACAATATATTGCATTTTGTTTGTCTTACAAATTAGAGCCCTCAAAAGATAAAATGCCAACATATCCAACCCAAAAATAGAAGATTGCTAGCTACTACTTGATGAGGCCGTGTGACTATATGCTTTTGGCCTTTTATAGCATCTCTATACATCTATTGCTCATAAATGATAGATCTCAAGAGATCAACTTTATTCTGAAAGTGAAATAATATAAATCAAGTATGTTAGCAATGTGTTTGATAAGCCTCCATGGCCATGGGAGCAAAGGAGTAGCAGCAACTTTGTTGCCCTTATTATTAGGATGTCATTTTCAAGGGACCATGTTAACTTCCATGACAAATTACTGATTTTCATTTTTTTTCCCCAATAAAGTCCTAATGCATATGTTTTAACCATAATATAAACAGTACATTCACTTCCAATACCCAAAAAAGAACAAAAAAAGGAAAGGAGGTTAGTTCACAAGGTAGGACTCTATTAGGACATCTATAATCTATACGGGACGTATAACGGTCGATGTGCCCTCTCTCCCTTGCTTAGCTAACCAATTTGTCACTTCATCAAAATGACTATAAGAAAATCCAATATGCCTAATCATCACACTGCATGATTTTATACGTTGAAATAGAATAAACAAATTGAGGCTCTGAGACCCCCTTGATAGAAGTAAATATTAGTAGCTTAGTGCATATTCCTAGAAAAAATTGAGCCACACAAGTTATCTTAAAAATGTTTAGGTCGTAAGTCGAAATGGTGCGGTTATGGAAAAATGAAGCAGACAAAAGCTATAAATGATGTTAAATATCAAAATTTATAAGCACCCATGATTAGCATAGTAAGAAAAGAAGCATAAATCATCTTAGCTTCTTAGTTCTTACTAATGAACTGTGATATGTATATGCGCATGAATTTATGTACATATGTGCCATGCAATGAGAGGCTGTTGAAACAGTTACAGCAGCCGTTTTAATGGTTATAATACCATTACAACAAGGGAAATTAAACCAAAATTGACCGAGAAGAGATGGAATTGATGGACATTGATGGGGCAGAGCACAGTTGGGTTCTATCGGGCTAGTTTGGAATGGAAAATTAGGTAGGAATATGGAATTAGTTTGGAGTATAGGGTTGGCTTTTGAGTAATTTTTGTATACTGTGATGCAATAACAGTGCATCGCTCCTTCCCATTGGACCACGTAGATATGTTATCCAATACGAATTAAATGCGTTAATTATGTAAAATAGAGATATTTTCATCCTTAAATTTTCAATGATAAAAATGTCCTTCTTTTTTATAACTTCCTGTATCCAGGAAGTCATAATATGTCTTCAGAATATCATAGCAGACCATAGGATATCATAATTTTTCAAAACAGAGAGGTATTTCCATCATTCAAAATTTCAAATCAAAAAGCAGAACTATAGGTATTTAATGAGCATAGGAAAGTGGGGTTACGTGATTCAATGGGATGGCGCAGTGCACCACGTCAATTTTATTGCACCGCATGCAGTGCACAAAATATTTTTCTAACTTTTTTATATACTGGGCTAGCTCAAAGTCTAATCGATCTTATATTTGCTCCAAATTTGGGTGCTTATAATGTAAACTACCAAACATTTTTTTATATATTTAGGGATGGGGTGGGGGAAGAAAACATAGGAAGATGCTATGATAGTCTCGTCACCTTTTTTTTTTTTTCTTCTAACTTTTTGGGTAAGGAAAGGGGCAGAATCCCCTATTTCTTACCAACATTCCTGGGCGAGTCATTGGAAAATAAATGAGAGCACCTTCAAAGATTTGAAGGATGTTCTTTGGAATAATCTGGGCACATTCCGTCGTGTACGTGGTTCATTTCCATCCAGGCGTGCAGAGAACACGCCTAAAATGTCTTAATATGGTAGAAAAACGCCACTTACCATGCTATGTGACTCTAGTGGAGTCCAACGACCATTTTCTAAATGAATACGTGGCCATTAGACTAACTTGGGAAAGATGTCAACATGACAATGGCCTCAGATCTTTTTTCGGCAATAGTTTGACAGCAATTGTGTTTGCACCTGTTAAACAGTTAAATTTTAATATAACAACATCTATTGGAATAATACACACACACATAAAAACTTTGCTATGGCTTATTATTAGATCATGCTTTAATGCGTCACATTTGGTGTACTTCCATTTCTCACCTAACAAATTGACCAGTAGGTATTCTTCAAACGACCAGCATAGATTGATTTATGGAGGAAAGATAATTGTATGGATAATTTCTAAGATAATATGTAAATAATTGCAATATAAGAAATAGATACAAATATGCCTGGTACAAGTTTGAGATTACAAAATTGGCGATCTTCAATAAAGAAATGATCTTATGCCATATATAGCCAAGATAGTTCAACATATCAAGTGTAGTTGTTTTAAGTATAGAACTTAAATTCAATTAAATTGAATGCAATTACGAAAACTACTTAGTGTTCAATGAGATGCACAAATATTTGATATTAGAGTGAGGATCCACTTTGACCATAGCAATATACATATTACTTGAACTTAATACTCATGATATTAGGAATTCTCCTAATAATCCGAACTGATATCATCATCTTGATATGATTGTTACGTTGTCGGCAGCTACCATCAAAATTGGTGTGCAAAGTGATCTTGCAGAATCCTAAAGCTTATTGGATGATGGCATTATCAACTAGATGAAATGCATATCAACGTGTGTAATTGATTGTCCAATTTTTGTACTAGCATGCATAAAAGGACACGTGAAAATTAATATGATGCAGACCATATTATTTTTATGCATCTCTCTAACATGTTAAACTATTATTTTATCCTTTTTGCCTTAGTTTGTATAAAATTATTTATCTTACTTTGCTTCAGAACCTATTTTTTACGATTTTTTCTTGGATATCTCCCAACAACTTCGCATGAATCATGCGTGCTAATTTATAAGTGTGATGCACGTAGTTGCAAGAGAAAACTTGTTCCTCCTTGCGGAAAATTCTTTCATTAACTGCCACAAACAGGTGTCAAACGTCTTAAGTCTTAATTTAGTCTCAAAGTCATCTTGACTCCCGCCATCTCGCACCATTCGCAATGCCCATCCACTCCAACGTCACGTGCGAAAAGCAAACCTCAACAAATATTATTTTTATATTTAAAACGCGCGCTCCAAACCCTCCCTTATCCGCCTCAACGTTGTCCTCCAAGCTCCACGTGGCGACAACCTACCGGCCGACCACCGTGCTCTCTTAGTTCCTGCCGCGTAGGAAAAAGCACCCCGCCCAGCCCCGGCCCTGTCGCGAACGCCAGCGGTCGGCAAGCCGCTCGTGCCACATCGGCGCGCCAACGTGCGCTTCCGTCCAAAAAGGTGACGTAAGCCATGACAGAATCACCTCCGCCGCAATCCCGGCCACTTGTGCCTCCCTCGCCTGATTCTCGCCACGTGGCCCCGTCCAATGGTTCCTAGTGCAGCCCGCCCGACTCCCTGCCGTCACTCCCACGTGGCCTTCTCGAAGCCCCCACGCTCCACCGGTGTCCTCATCCACCCCCGCTCCCCTCCCCTTTCTATAAATCCAACGCGCCTCTTGGTTTCAAGTTCAAGCTTTATCCTCCCACCACTCCGAATAAAGAGGGCAACAAGAGAGCATAGATCGGACGGCGAGGAGGGAAAGAGAAGGAGAGATGAACGCCCGAGATCTGCAGCTGCCACCGGGGTTCCGCTTCCATCCAACGGACGAGGAGCTCGTGACGCACTACCTCTGCCGGAAATGCGCCGCCCTGCCCCTCGCCGTGCCCATCATCGCCGACATCGACCTCTATAAGTTCGACCCCTGGCAGCTCCCTGGTAAAATAAATAAATCGATCTCGACCCTCTGATCCGAATCATATGATCCTTAAAATCAGTAGCTGATATGTATGCCTCTTTATATATATTTACAGAGATGGCTTTGTACGGGGAGAAAGAGTGGTATTTCTTCTCGCCGAGGGATAGAAAGTATCCGAACGGGTCGAGGCCGAACCGGGCGGCCGGGTCGGGGTACTGGAAGGCGACCGGGGCGGACAAGCCGATCGGGACGCCCAAGCCGGTGGCGATAAAGAAGGCATTGGTTTTCTACACGGGGAAGGCGCCCAAAGGATTGAAGACCAACTGGATCATGCACGAGTACCGGCTCGCCGACGTCGACCGCTCCGCCCGCAGAAGCAACAGCCTCCGGGTACGCATAACCCTAATTGTAGGAACTAACCAAACAACGTGCAGCGTGAGTACGTGGCAGGCTTTTGTTAGGCCCGAAATATCATTCTTATTTTACATGATTTACCTTAGTGGTAAATCAGCTGATCCCGTGATGTGCGGCCAGTAAAATCCTGCCACGTACGTTAGTTTGAAGGCTTTTGGGGACTTGGACTGGCCGGTTCGTCCAGAATCGATGGACGGCGTCCTTGAACTGGAAATCGACACGTAGCCCAAAATAAGGTGACGTCGTGGGACGCGTGTGGACCTCACCATGTTGGAAGATAAGTTGGTGTTCTCGGTTGATGTCACTGTAAGGGCCCACCACCTATGAGGTAGGGTACGGCTGGTGACGAGGACTTCTAGCCGGGACTTTGGCTTTTGTACAGGTGTCCTAATTTAAATGGTTGCTTGGCCGGATATTGCAATGTACGACCCTGGTTGCACTTAGACTGGGCCTCGACCTGCGAGCAACTTGCCAATAATCTTGCTCGGCGCGTTGTTTTCAGGATTTGGAAGCATTTGATTCCGTCTGCTTTCTTTCCGTAGTTATCCCCACACGCCTTTCGTAAAAGCCAAGACAACGACCCCAAAAAGATTATTTCTTTAAATCGCAGCGCTAGTTAATGTATTTTTTTATACCGACGATTGAGTGGCACGTGTCGCTCGCAGCTGGACGATTGGGTCCTGTGCCGGATCTACAACAAGAAAGGCGGCGCGGAGAAGGCGACGGGTCGGACAGAAAGGCGGCCGGTTGGAGTATGGCCGGGCGACCGGAGCCGGAGCGGAAGCCGGTGTTCGCCCAGCACGTGCCGGAGATGGTGTACTTTGACCCAGCGGACTCGATGCCGAGGCTGCACACGGACTCGAGCTGCTCCGAGCACGTGCTGTCCCCGGAGGTCACGTGGGAGAGGGAGGTCCAGAGCCAGCCCCGGGCGGTGCGGAGCCAGTGGGAGAAGGCCCTCGAGGTTCCGCTCATCAACGAGGGTGCGACTGCCTCGGCCGGTGGGATCGGGTTCTTCCCCAGCTCGAACCGGGATCGCTTGAACCGGGTTCAGAGACCCGCTCCAGGACATCCTCATGTACCTGGGCAAGCCCTTCTGAACCGGCACATGACGGAGTACGCACTGGTAATGTACGCGGTGGTGATGGAGTCTATGTGTTGACTCGGGGTGACTCAGGCGAGCCGCCGTGGAATCGGAGGAGGGCGTGCGACTGTTGGATGGTGATCAGATGGCGATGATGTGGCGGCGATGAGACCTCGTGGCTCCGAGTCGTGGGTTGGTGTAGGTGGGTGCCTGGGTTTAAGGATGTGTCTGTATACATAATTGTTGGTTGGTGTAAGAGGCGGTGAAATGCTCTTGCCGTTTGTAAAGAAATTTTTGTGTAGTTGGGCTTCTATAAGTGCTGTGAAGTATAAATTATTATTATTGAAGTATACATGCAACTGTTCCGATAATTTTCTGGTCGTTTAGTTCTAGAAATTTCTCACACATCAAGGATGCCGCCCCTAAGTTTTGAAGAAAAATTGTCTGTAAATAAATAGATATATTCCATTCCCTATTTAACTATTTTCTATTTAATATAAATATAAGATTGTATCCGGAATAATCCCACTCTCAAGAAAAGCTATCATGAACTATTCTGCGAAAAAATTCGTCCTTGATATTCTTTCAACATTTTTGATAAATAAAAGCATCTCAAGCTAAAAGTTGGCTTAAAGGTTACAACAAACAAAATAGAAACAGTCTGCTCATAACTATTTTAATATACATAATTATTTTATTTATTTTTCTTTTCCTCTAGATTCTAAGTTGTAACACTGCCAAAGAAACACAGCAATCAGACCAAGTCTCCTCCCGTTTTATAGTGCATCTCCTGAGAAACCAAATGAACGTTTGTGCAAGTAAATAATTAAAATAATAAGACTTCTTCAAAATGCAGCTCCAGTTCCCTTGGTGTCAAGATCTATGAAAGCACTTGTTTATTAGAATTTGGTGCAGTTAGGATCATAATACCTCACCTCCGTGCAAGTTGAACAAAAATAATTTTTTTGCTAACTAGTCATACTGCTTCTCGAGTATGATATCGATGCTCATACTTTCTCCAATGATTGGTCAGTATTTTAATAGCCCTACATCACATCTAGGCTCCAATCTACCAACTGAAATATGGAACAAAACAATGACAGCATAAATTTCTAAATCATGGGAATCCACTCCACGCTAGGATAAATGATGACACAAGCACTGGTGCTCTAAAGGATATTTATAAATTGCATAACCACATTCACTATCCTTTGACACCCGGACATAGGGTCACAGAATATTGCCTTATCTAATTATTTAGATGAAGAACCGGGCCGTGCCCCCATGCCTGTGAACGCCACGTACTTCTCCAGAGCTGTCGATGGATCAGAGCCAGGGACTGAGCCTAGAAAAATCAGGGCCTTCCCTGAAGTCCAACAGTTCGAATATGATTCCCATTGGCTTCTCTATCTTGGATTATAACAAGCCTGGTCCACCATTCTATCTCAAGCATCAAAAATCCTTATCAACATAATGCCTCACTAATTACAACAAATTCCTGCCAATAAAGCTAAACATTTATCCATTAACCTACCATCCACCATATAAAGAATCCCAAGCACCATCCTGATCACTATGTGCTTTCTGGTCGCTCTGAATCATTGCCATGTAAATCATGGCCGAACTCAAATTTAATCATGTCCTCCTTTGCGAAGTATCTCTGATTATTTCTGAAACAAAAAATAGCAAAAAGCTATGTGAACGAACATGGTCTTCATAACGAATATAAAAGGGAGAAAATTGCAAAAGGGACGCCCTGATGGTCGAACGCAAAACCAGCTTGCCAAGGCAAACGAAGTGCTGGGTGCTCTAGAACAGGAACCCTTGCTCCTGGTCTAGTAAATACTATATCCACAGGAAAATAAGCCTAAAAGTACAAGTTATCGACATGAGGAAACCGTCCAGCTTCTACAGCATATAACAAAATGCATGCTGGTGCCCACAATAGCTGTTCCTGCGATCATGCTGCAAACCCCTGCTGTAAAATGAAAATGGAAGTAGGCCTCAAGTGCTGATTTTGGGTACTTGAACACCCAAATCTGGCATATCACACCAAGGATTTTTCATACCAAAGATCAGATGTAATCTGCCCAGCAATGTCTGAATTTTCTCCCAAAGGTCAGGAGGAAAACCATCTCAAGCATCAAGCATCACAACAGAAGCAATCAACACTGTTTTATTGCTTAATATTTCTTGCTGTAAACATGATAGCAGTGACAAGGATGGGGGATTGGTGAAGCATAACTGGCATACAAAGGAAAACAGGCTTCCTCTGGAATCCACTGACCAGATCATGTGGAGCGCGCATGATGGGTACGAGAAGCCCAAACTCCAAAAACAAGAAACCAAATATAAACAAGATTGCCCAATAGCGTGCTGGTCCATACTTGATTCTTGATAGTACAACCTGTCATTAAAAAAGACTTAACAATCTTTCATCTATGATATAGAGGAGCACACCAACTTCATCTAACCAACAGAATGTAATAATTATATCTATTGAACAAATGAAAAGTGTCATAAATATTCTACTATTTTTCTACACTAGCATGATAAATAGAATGGTATCTAATAGAAATAATATGTTCATTCACAGGTTGACCAAGCATCATTGGAGTGCCTTGTTACTTGATTAAAGACCAGTGTCTCAATCTCCTATTAACCATACAACCTTGTGCTCCCAAGCATTAGATTAAACAGACATAGCACAAGAAGCCAGAGATTGGAAACTAAATAACATTAGGGGTGCCAATTGGTTATAGTAATGTTACCGGGTGTCGGACAACAATGACCTGTGTTTGATCCTGCCAATGCTCTGATTGTGACTACGCTTTCTCCCACAATTCTCTCAGGGCACAATCTAGCACAAATATTCACCTCTGGTCATTGCCTTGTCCACCACTAGATACATATTAAACCCTTGACCAAGTTACCACTGGCTTCCAAATGTTGCTAACACATAGGATTTTTAAACATCAACCGTAAACCGATGTAATATTATCAACCAATGTAGACAAAAGCAAGGTCTTGATCTTGCCAATCTCAACCCCTTCCAAGCCAAGATCCACTTCTTATTCCTTTACCAATCCTGAGCTGACTCCACATGCTTCTTGCCACTATGCTTCCTAATTGCATTTCCTCCAATGTTCACTTGATGAACTAGGCAAGTTATGCAGAGCAATCCAATATCCTGGGCAAAGTTTTACTGGAACAAAGATAGATGAAATACAGAGCATAGACAACATTAACTAAAGAAACTTGGTCTAGCACTTAAAGACAATAATAGATGACTCCTGGTAATAAAACCTGTTCCCTGCCCCAAACTGGATTCCGCTCCTGTTCACATTAATCAGACAACTGCAAATTGTAACCTCATATATTATGTCACTCCCTTGTTGTTCTGACTCCTGTTTAAGTTCTTGGCTTCCTGTATTCGCCAAATTAATAAAGCAGGATGTACATTCTTTTATATGGTCACACTGGCATGATGGCAAAAGTTGTATGACTCTATAGCTCTATATAAATTCTCTACAGACTAATATGGTTTTATACCCCTCTAGCATGCCATTGAAGTGAGCCACCACGAAATCTCTTGCCCGAGGAACACTTTTTTCCCATTTGTTGATTATATTATTAGATGTTTTTGAAAAAGTAATTTTTTTACAAAAGATCTAGCACAGGAATAGGAAGTTCTCTCCTTAAGAAGCACAAATACACGTCCGCCAGTTCGCCTTACGAGCTACAGATTCATGGAGCACAAAACTGATGCCTGACCTGTCATAAGATTCCAACATAGCTGATCTTGATCCACTATAAAAGTTCTGAATGACACTTTGTTCTCTTAATGCCAAACCATCTTAAGATATAAAATCAATTATAGATTACAGGCAAAGAAAGCATATCAGAAGTTGGGCCCAGAAAAAAAACATAAATCAAAAGTCAAAATCTTCATTTAACAAAAAGGGATCAGGTGTTCAAGAATATAAAATGAGGGATTTACTTACAAACCGAAGGAAGATCACAACCGTCAAGGCGCATATACCTCCAAGAAGAATATGAAGACCATTTTTGCAGTTTTCTGCACACCAGTGAGAAATTTGTATGTGAAGCAGCACAATGTATCAGCAAAGTGAACAATTGTTATTTGATCAATGGCCACTGAAAACTTACTATGCACCAATTAATCATCCATTCCACAAAATTATGAGATGTATGCAGATTATACCTATATATACGACTATACATAGGTGGAATGATTTTGAATTTCCACTACAAGTTTAACAGTGATATTTGATCATTCCCTGGAAAATTGTGACAATTCAAACAGAAATCCCAGCCACCATTATCAGTTGAAAATTTAAATTGGCACCAATCGAATGCATACCTTTCCAACGTGAGGAGCAATTAACCATGCAAGGGTAACAGTAAGAAGGCCAGTAGCAACTAAAATTCCTGTGCCCTCAATAGCCCATTTAGTTGTTGGATTATCGGTGTGCACCACATTTTCTGTTGGGTTATCAGGCAACTCGTCTGCAATTTCTTGTGAAACTGTTATGGAATGACTCTGAGGATTGAACCACAATGATATCTCACTTAGTCTTTGTCTTCGGATAGCAGCAATAGCATCAGGATCTACACCTGAAGCTGTCTCAGTAGGGACATGAGTAAGCTCCCCGTAGCTGTCCTTCCCTTAATGCTTCATAGTCCTTCAAGGAAGCCATGACCTTTCTGAAATCTGCAGGCCTTACATTTTTAGCAACATCTCCACATATCTCACATGTAGTGGATCCATGGTTTATAAACCACTTCAATGCACAGGCATAGTGTGCAAGAGCAAGATCATTTTTGCAGGAACATCCTAGTTCAATTAGTGTGTCTTGGTGATGATATGAGCCTGTTTCTACATCAGTGCTACAACAAATATCTCCCTTCAGGGCTTATGAACTCTATAAATCCAGGAATCCGTCCGCAATTCTTGGAATCTTCATCCTTTTCAGCAATTCTCTTGGAAGCTTTATCTCCATCTTTGTTGATTTTTAAAATTTCTCGTGACAGGGGGACAATGTCCAAGAACCTAAGGCAGCATCCCCCCTTCTGTCTGATTCTGCACTATGGCACACCCTACAAAGCAAGAGACCTGCATCCCTATCTGTGCTACAATTTGATGCACGTGATGTATCTGTGCTATGTCTTGATGTATGTGATGTATATAACTTCTGACCACTCATGGAAGTGCAAGAATTTGTATCATTCACTTCACCATCATGAAACTGCATATGTTCTTCTGTGAGGCCCATTGGATAAATTAGACTCCTCTAAGGTCACCAGAATATTATGAGCTTACTCCTAAGAAAGTGGCCCACCTTACAGCAAAGTTATGGTTGAAACAGAATAACAAGCTAGTGGTATTCCTACATCACATGAAAATAAGGCAACTGCACAGCCTCTATGACAATTTGGACAAAGTTTTTTACTAAGCTGAACATTTAGGATGATCTGTGCTTCAGTAACAAAGACAAGTCAGGCATGCGAGTGACTTCAAAAGGTTGAACGAAATCAACGACTGACAGGCCAGTTCAGAATCCAAAAACTGCACCAGCAACCAATATCATGTTTAACTATCACAGTCCAGATTTATAATTACAAAACTACAACAAAAAAAAATCTTGCATTTCCTCAAAAATTTTGCAAATTTAAGAAGATTGGCACGCGCGCGCGCATGCGCGCACACACACACACAAAAAAAGCCCTTAATTATTCAGAGACAAACATAGGGGGAGAGGGAGGATGGGAGATCAACTGTTTTAAGACTCCAATATATAAGCATTATATCTGGATCTGGTCACTACTGGAAATAGTGATGGAGAAAGACTAAATCTCACTTCACACAGATTAACCGATCAATTGCAAATAGATTTTGGAACCAAATGATGCAGTCTGTATCTTAAGTTTGAATCAATTACCCAAAGCCCTTTTAATGTATGAGCATAAAAGGAACATTTCTGATCCCACAATATACTAATTCAAAGAAACCGATATTGTCAACAAACATTTTTGTAAAACTTTTAGGACGAATTATCAGAAAGACAAGTTGGAGAACTGGATGAGCAAAGTCAATATAAGTACCTGGATGGTTAGATACCGAAAGAAAGTATGAGTGCTTTCTCCCATTCCCCCTGACAAGAGATTGCAGAAGC
This sequence comes from Elaeis oleifera, assembly GCA_000441515.1. NCBI lineage: Eukaryota > Viridiplantae > Streptophyta > Magnoliopsida > Arecales > Arecaceae > Elaeis > Elaeis oleifera. The sequence goes on along the minus strand of KE504652.1, from coordinate 2,074,882 downwards.
CCAAGTCCAACCAAAAAAAGGGGCCAAATATGAAAGAGAGTACAACAACAGTTCATAGAGTGTTGGTTTCAAAATGGATAGCAAGCTCCCCATAACAAAAGATCATAAAACCTGCAAGCAAGTTATCCTTTGAACATGTACAATAGGACCAAGCAGAAAGGCAAGTATTCATATTACCCGCAAGTTAAGCAAGAGATCTACAAATCTGATAAAACTAGACAAGGAATAGATCAGTATCCCCAATATAGTATAGGGCCATATCAAATTAACATGAACTGTTGTGGAGCATATAACACATCCAATGGCCTTCTTTAACTGATCTGTGCCGAAAGTATACAATAGTGTTGGAATGGAGTCAGTCTTTAAATTATGACTAAACCTACAAAATTCCTGAAACCATTAAGAGTAAAAGAAATTAACTATTCCCAATCATAAAGATCCAAGGCCAACCTTTTTACAACAACTTATACACATAGAAAGATGTGACTAGTTGGTAGGGGCTTGCTTGTAGTGCGACTGTGCAATGCATTGAAAACAATAGTATTATTTATAGTCCAACTAGCTGCAAATCTCCTGCATTAACATTACTAATTGCAATACACGATATAGATCATAGAACTTTAGCACAACAATGACTAGTATAAGCCATTACAATTACAGTACCCCTAAAATCTGTCGTAATATGAATGTATTAAGGTCATGTCTTTTGGCTATTATTTATGAACAAAAAACAATTGAACAACATTAGAAACCTTCTCAGCACCCATAGAGTTACTAAACCCAGCCACAAAGCTAGACATGAACAAAAACAAACTGTCTTGAGCATCCCCTTCCGAAGAGACAGTCTGAGTTGCTATGCTTGGTTTAATTATTTAAACAAAGACTGTTAGATTTTTTTTTTCCCCCAAATAAAACTTGTTATTGATTTCATCTAGTCAACAAATGAATTTAAGGATTTCGACAAAATCGGGTACTATTAAACTTGATGCTAATAAAAGGTCCCTTGAGGATAAAGCACATCCTATTGTTGTTGCTTGTTCAAAAGGCAAATAAGCTGCATTGGCCCCCAATATTATTTTAAAGAGTGTATCAGATGATGACAACAAACATGCTTTATCAAGGGCTTACTCTTCTATCCACTTTAAGCATGGGTCCATGGATGTCTTTACCCTTACCGTACAAGTTAGAAGCATCTCATATGGACATGCTTCTATCATCTTTAATGGGGTGACCATGCAATAATAGCCATTTTCAAAAAATTGGCAGAGCGTGTAATTGTTTGTGCATGCACTACCTTTCCCGTACTGCCTGCAATCTCTGTTTGTGATTAAGAGTTTGATTTTCGTAACTTATTTATGATCCCTTATTTAAAAAGAGAGGCCAAAAATACTGAAAATAATTTAGCAGTCTTCCATTAAGGTATCTTGTTTTTCCTGGGAAAAAGACCTGAAAGTTTTCCCCTTAGAAGATTGAATCTTTCAATCATGTTTCTTGAAAGGAAATACCTGAACATGAAATCTGCTTTATGTAGAGGCTAAAATGTGGCAATTTTCATATGCTCCCAAAAACAACAGGAAGAAAGAACTTCAGTTTTTTCAAAGCATCACCACATGCCTTTTCCCTTTTTCTTCTTTTCTCTCCAACCACCAAATTATCTGCAAACAAACATCTGAACAACATTTTCTTATTTTCTTTTTCCTCATACAAAACCTTGATTTCCCTGTTAAAATAAGAAACCTTTTGCTCTCCGAAGCATGGTGATACAATCAATTTTTTGTTTTCAAATCTTTCATTTTATTTTTTTGGCTTCCATTGCTTTCCCTTCAAAAAATGAAAAATGCAACTAGCTTCAAGGTTTTTCTGCAAATGGTATTACAATTCTTGGCATACACCAGGTTTTTTTTCCATTTCCTTATCAATCGATCTAAGCACTCCTAATGAGAAAAGAATAGTTGTTCCTTGTCATTCAAAAACTCACCTAGAAAATTGTGCATGACCTTTCATTTGAAATATTTTTTCATATTTTTCCCATATCTCAGTAAGTTGTAACAAAGGAACCAAAAACCGCTTATATAGTACCTTCACTACCAAACGAAACTAAACTAAACATAATAGCAACTTTTTCATTCATCCAGCATGAGCAAAACCTTGACTCTCCTTGCATGTTACTACTCACCCCAGAAACAGCCATCATTCCTTGCTACTGTCAGAAATGTACCTACAAAGAACTCGGAATCAATTTAGACCTCTTATGCTTCTCAGACGCCTAACAAAAAAATATCTGTCACATACCAACACAGGAAGAACGCCGTGCCTTTTGTGGATACCAACGTAGCTACCAAGAGCTATGAGGGTACAAACCCACCGTAAAGGACGGCAGAGTGTCATTTCCATCCTTCACAATTTAGTTCCGTTGATACGCAATAAAATCGCCCAAAATCACAGCGAGCCTTGATCACAGAACCCTACAAATATCAAAAATTAGGTCAGGGAATCGTAGATTCATCGATTCCCTCTCAAAATCCATTCCGAAAGTACTTCAACAGCTCAACATGATTACGTGGGATTATAATTCAAGGCCCAGGAACTAAAAAACCACTCAAATTATACATAAATCAGTGGATACTTTCCTCCTTTTGTGGATTAGGAACTAGAACTCGAACACATTTCTGAGGTTCCACAGTTCACATAATTAAATCACAATAAACGCAAGAACAAAACCTCAACTGGATCGCTGCTTCGCTCCACTGTATGCGTCGGACAAAAAAAAAATTCCAAAACGACTCATCAAAAAAAAATTATTAAATCCCTATCTAGGGTTCCAATACATGCCAAATTCACGGCTTAATGGAGTACAGTAACATTTCAGCGATTTATTTCACACAAGTAAAAGGAAATTCGAAGGAAGAGGGAATGAACTCACCGTTCGAAGACTCTGCAAAGAAGTCTCCTGACCGAACTCGCCCGCAATCGATGCCGCTGGAGGAAGAAGAAAAGGACGCAGCGGAGACGGAGAATCTACTTGGCTCCTTGGAGTGACATGGCGCACCGGGGAAAGGTGGCCGGTTAGTGCCGCGTGGTTACCATGAAAGCAATGCTGCCTTACGGACGGATACACAGTCATTTCTATGCGAGCGTGAGGACCCCCTCCTAAAGTCCTATCTATTGATGCTGTTGTACCTAAATGTCCATCCACTAAAAGAATATAAGATTAATTGAAAATATTCAAAAGGTAAGGGAGATGGTAGATTCAAAGTTAAAGTTTGTGTCATAACATTAGGAAGGTGGCATTGCTTGATTAATGGATTTCCCCCTGATATCTCCTTTTTTATTATAATATTGACTTAGGAAAAGTGTAATTGTGGTAGCCACATGTTTGGTGTAGAACCAAGGGCAATGGGACAATGGATGATATCTAAGAAGAGGGGCTCAACAGTTATATGAGATGTTGATGTACTTGGCATGGAGTTGCACTTTGTAATGTACCAAAATGAATGGTACCCGAGTATCATGGTGGTGGTTGTAAAAGCCAGGTTAGGCCACTAGGCACTAAGCGGCCAGAGAATCTAGTGCTTTTAAGAGTAAAATTTAGGCTTAATGCATGATTAAGTGTTTTGACTGAGTCAAAACTGGATCATATGTGGTGACATACAAGGCATAAGGGATATGAGATGGTTTTGGGGTGCATGGTTGCATGATTTTAGAAAATCAATATAATTGCACCTTACCATCATGGACTTGATTAGCAAAATATAGGTACCATGGGCCGTCCATTGATGCGAAATTCTCCTGTTATGTATTTCGAGGACATTTCCTCTTGGAATTGCAAGTGAGGTACATTCTCAACTGAAAGTGTTTCAAGCGAGCCAAGTTGTAGTATGATAGAATCTGGATATTTTCTAGCATGTCATGCAGCTAAGGTTCAGAGGTATATTGTTGATTATATCTAGTATCTTAAAAATTATTTAACTCCTTTGCTTATCAGCCACTGAGAGGTAGGGATTATATTATATATTTGTTTGTTGTCTGGTTAGAGAGATAACTACCAATCATCGGCCAACAAAGGACCTTCCATTTCCATATTCTTTTTGCACTCTTTCTTGTCCCAAATATAGATGAGGGAAAGACTTGAACCCAAAGTCAATGTCATTTCATGAAGCCGTTACCTATAGTATTTGGTATTCTCAAATAGAGCTTTATTTGAAACAACCTGATAAATCTCCATCATGAAAATATTTGTGATTATGCTAAAACATGTTGGTCTTAATTATGAGCGACCAATAGACTTTCTAATAACTTTGCAAAGAAAAATTGTTATAATCCACGAGCTAAGGAAGATGGATATTTTTTTGTCATGAAAATCTTGCCATACAAGCATGATCCAATCAGCATCCTTAGTAAGCAACGTATCACCTAAGAAAGATGGATGATTTTTTAATAAATTATAAGAACACAATCTTAATTTTAGTCCAATTTCACTTATACTCTCTTAAATTTAAAAAGTATCAAAGTAGCCATTCCAAATTTTAAAAAGCTCCAAAATAATCTTACCGTTTTTCTCCATTAGCGGAATGATGTAATATGACCATCACAGGATATCATTATTTATAAAAATGATCAAAATATCCTTATCCCCATCTCCTCCCTTCTCTTCGATTAATCCCTTCCTTCTTCATCGCTGGCATTTTTCTTTCTCCTTTCTTATTCTCTCTCCCCTCTTCCTCCTCACCTACTTCTCCTCCATAGTAGCTCCCTCCATCTCTACTCATTCCTCATCGATGACCCTTTATTCTCCTTTCCCTCACGTACTTCTTCTTCTCATCCTCCTCCAAGCTCGCTCATGAGCTCTTCCCCTCTATGATGGCTCCCTTCACTTCCAACTATTTTTTACTGACGATCCCTCCTTCCCTTCCTCCTCCTCCTTCAAGCCATCTACCACCTCTATCCTTTCTTACCGATAACCTATCCTTCCTTTCTTCTTCCTCTTCACTCCCATCTCCTCATTATTGTCTATTTCCTCCAACGCTGCCCATGAGCTCTCCCCCTCCACGACGTTTCTCTCCACCTCCACCCATTCCTCGCTGATAGCACCTCTCTTCTCCTCATTTTTCTCCTTATCCACTTCTTCTCGTCATCCTCTAAACCAACCCATAAGCTCTTCCTCTCTATAGTGGCTCTCTTCACCTCTATCCCTTTTTGCCAACAACCCATTCTTCCCTCTCTTTTCTTCTCACCTCCCAGTCCTTATTATCCTCCTCCTCCAAGCTCACCCATAAGCTTTCTCTCTCCACGATGGCTCTATCTACCTCTGCCCTTCCTTACCGGTGATTCTTTTTCTCTTTCTCTTCTTCCTCCTCATCCCTTTCTCCTCTTTTCTTCTTATCCTACATACATTACCTTCGACATTGTCCTTCTCTTTCACACCGACCTCCAAGACCCCACCCTCCCTCTCCATGGCACCTCCCTCTATCTCTACCTCTTCTTCACCCATCTACTATATAAGTAAGAGGCATATTTATTTATTAAAATAGCAAGCTCGCATTGTTTGTTGGTAAGTGAATGACAGAACCATTTTTGAATATCTCAAAAACTTGAAGAGCTAGTTTAACACCTTTGAAAGTTGAGAAGGTGTATGTGAAATTGGGCTAAAATTAAGGAGATGTTTCTATAATTTATCCCATTTTTTGTATGAAAAACTGATCAGACAAGCTTGATCCTATAACATCTCTTTTTTTTTTTTGTAAAGATCTAATAAGCATCTTTAATAACTAACATATCATGCTTGAGCAAAATTAGTAAATGCTATTTGACATCTTTCTTTTCTTAACATGATTTTAGATGATCAGATAATTTTAGCGATCACATAACTTTAGAAGATTACAGGATTTTAAGGGTCACATGATTTTACATATCACATAAAAACCTGTATTAGCCTATGTTTTTTTTGTTAGCATGATCCTGAATTGGCCTATATTATTTTTCTTGTATAGAGTTTGTGCACTAATATATATAATCCTAAGATGTACCGAATGTGATTAAAAAATATATATAAAGTATTCTCTCTCTTTATTTTTTCTTCTTTTATAAATATTTTAACATGATATCAAAACTACTAATTATCTAATACGCCACTGCCATCCCTTCTACCTTTATTGTGGCCATCTTTGCCATGTCTAAAAGCCTTGAAGATCTCCTTTACCAATCTATCGATCTTTGTTTCTATGTAGATTATCTATTTTGTAGATCTTCTATTTTTTTCTAGATTAATATTCGAAGATCTTTTCTTTTTATTGAATCTGCAACTCCTCTCCACTATTTTTCTTAGTTTTAGATCTTCTGTCATCTCTCCTCATTATCACTCGACCTTTCTCTCCATCTCCATTTCACTTGCTATCTTTGCTCCTTCACCATTCAGTCGGAGGTCTTTTGCTCCTCTTCCATAATGCATTCATTTGTAAGGATCGTTGACCTTTAGTTATTTTCTCTCCGAGTGCCAGCTTGCACTGCAACCACAGCTTTCTATTTGTCTCCTTATTGCCACATCACATAAAGCAGTCACAATAATTGACATGTCATTTTGCCATATCAACATAAATAAACATGACATCCGACCACATCATTATTTGTCCAGTCATAAAACATGTCACATTAGCTGTTTTCCATATCACTGCAATGTAAGAACCATATTAGCCGCTAATTCGATACCCACAATCCATATCGTTAAAGATATCGGTAAGTCATATTAGTTAGTCATGTCACCAGATATGTCAATTGGCTATTCGGCAAACACACCAGTCAGCCACCTTAGTCAACCATGTTAGTGGATACATTAATCAGCCATATTAGTGGATACATCAATCTGCCATATCAGTTGGCTATGTCAACATTGCTGAACATATCTATTTGCTGCATTAGCTCCTTGATCTACCATATCAGTTTCTAAGTTGCTATATGAGTTCCTATTCTATCATGTTAGATTCTATATTATCACATCAGTTTGATATATCAATCTATCATATAGGTTTTGAGCTAAGTCAGCTCCAAATTTGCCACATCAGCTTCTGAATTGCTATGTCAACTCCTAATCTGCCACACCAGATTCTATACTATCATATCAACTTAATATAAAATGTGTCATATATGCTTATGAGTTGCTAGTTAACTCATGATTTGCTACATCAGCTTTTGAGTTTATGTAATAGCTCCTAATTTGCCATGTTAGTTGTTGTATTGCTATATTAGCTCTTGATCTATCACTCCAATCTTTGAGCTACCACATCAGCTCCTGATCTACTATCACACTAGCTTCTGAGCTGTTATGTCAGCTTCTTGTCTATCATGTTAGCTTTTGAGCTGCTATTTCAGTTTCTAATATGTCATGTTAGTTTCTGATTACATTTATAATTTAGTTTACCAACTTAAGTTGACAAATACAGTGCCACTTTGAGTTTGAGGGAGGTATTAGTATGATTTTAGACGATCACATAGTTTTAAGATCATATGATTTTGGATAAGACTGCAAATGGGTTGGGTTAACTTGTGACCTGATTTATCCTGACCCACTTAAATCTAATTTGATCCATTTTAAAGATCCGTAGGGCCGAGTCAAGTTATCAAATTGGACCAATTCTATTTTTGGTTGGTTGGTTATTGAATTTAACCCAAATCCGATTTGATTCGACTCTTTTGATTTTGGATCAATTTTGGATCTTATACTCCATGACTTGACCCAAACCCATATGATTAAACCCGAACCTATTTGAGCCTCTAAATTATGATTTAAAATTTATATGAGCAATATTTTTAACATAGATATATGTTTAAAAACTATTTTATATTTTAATTTATTTTGAGAGAAATATTTTTTTATGTTTATATTTTATGGTTGATGGTAGTTAGCTATGTGGTAGTTAAAACGCTGTTGGCTACGTTTGATTCGGACTCGATGCAGATCCGAATTTTCAGGTTGGAGCTGGGTTATATATGGACCCAATCCAACTCGAATAATTTGTTGGGTCGAAAGTGTTGGCTACGGATTCGATCCAAGTTGATCCGATTTTTATTAGGTTGGGTTTGAGTCTAATATTAGGACCTGATCAAGAATCAGATCGGATCGAGATCACTCATGATTCGATCTGATTAGATCTATTTATATCTTTCTTAAATAATTATATGATTTTAAAGATCACATAATAATTCATATTACTAGTATATATAATCTTTGAGATACAACGAATGTGATTAAACTAGAGATATGGGTCCTTTTCATGGGTTAGAGAACTAATACTTGTAAAACCGTGTTAGCATACGAGTACAATGTCAATCACCCTTCTCCCATGGCTTGTGATTTTAGTGCAGGCCTCCGCAATGTACCAAGACAAGCAATGATACACCTGTGCTCCACAGCGAAAACCGGCCACAAGGTGACATGGCATGATGGCGATGGTCCCCAAAGTTCAACAGATCAGATCCGTGGCACATAGTTTTTTTTGGGACAAACAAAGAAGGTAAGCAATTTCCCATCATCATCAGCAGCAACAGCCTTTTCTTCCATCTTAGAAGCCTCCAATTCCTTATTACATGCTCCTCCAAACCGGTCCTTAAAGCTGCAATAATCTTCTCTACTTTCCAACAAAATGCCACCCATCCCACCAGGTCGAGTATCCAGAGCTAGAACAACTGTCGGCGAGTAGAGGAAGGTGACACAACAGTAGTCGGCAAACTAGCGGGTCGTCATCGTATAGTCCCCAGTTAGACCGCGCTCGCTCTGCGTGAAGGATGACAGCTGTAACGTCTTCGATCAGATCTAGCGGTGGAAAGGGAGAGAATAATTCATGTCTTCACACCACGTGATTCGTTGCTGTTGGGTCTCCTCCATTCACCGACACTCCTACGTTCCACATTTGACCTCAAATGTTTGCCGGTATTAGAATCATTCTTTATTCTTTATTTTATCTCAAGATATAGACCAAGAGGTCAATTTCCCCTGGTCAACACGTTTACACGGCAAATCTGGAAGCAACTTAGTTTATGTTGACAAGATCTAATAAATATTTAATTTTATATTCAAAAAATATACTATCTATTTTTTAACTGATTTATAGACAGATGTAGTATCTAACATGATATTTTATGAATAAAATGTATCCTCAAGCCAAAGAAGGATCCACCTTTCTTTCGCATAAACCTATCATTAGATTATGAATTAATAATTTTAAATTATATAATGAAATAAATAAATAAAAAAAATCAATCATTCTCCTATGCAAAATATACAATCTGAATCTTTTTTATGAAGAGCATGATTTTTATTGTTTAAATGCTATTGATTGGTATAAAGTTGGATTCTATCATGCAATGGGAGTAAATTGACACAAAGTAACAAGTGAGACTTCTGAACTATGATCAAATCCACCAAAAGAAATCTAAACTAAAACTATGAAAGCAAAATAATAACCAGGACACCTGCAATTAATTCAACTAATTCAACAAACTAATAAAATCAAATATACAAGCAAGTAATACGAGGAAAGGTAAGGGCAGTTTCGTCATTCCAAATTAACACTGGCCCGTCTGATCGGCCTCCGTGTAAATCGGCAGGCTCTCCGGCCTCCGCGAAGGATTTGCTTCTCATGCTCCCTCAAAGTCCTTTATTTTAAACGAAACCTACAATAAAATACGAACTAACCCCTTAACTTGATGCTGACGTCATGGATTTCCGTCGTCCTTCGCGCCGGATAAAAGTGATACAAAGGAACAGCCAATCTCTAACCTCCTTATAAGCGGCCACTCACTGAGTCAGTGTCACTTCCACTTCGATTCGGTTCCCAACTTCCCCGCCTAAATATTTATTATTTTCCTGGCATTTAAAAATAAGAAGTTTAGTGCGGTCTTAACCCACTCGTCTCTTATAATACTCTCACGAGGTGCTCCCCCTTCTTCCAAGCCGGGGGAGGGGAGAAGGAACCCTTGAAGCTCTCGCTTGTTTGTTCCCCTCGCTTCAGATCCACAGGGTTTCAGCTGAAAAGAGGTAAGGATTGGCTTTCTCTGGTTCGGATCTCTTGGATCTACGCGTTGATGCTGGTTTGGTCTTTTTTCCTGGATTTTTGGTTTTTTTTGTGATTTTTTGGTATATTTCTTTAGAGAGTTGTGGATTTTGTTACCATTTAAAAATTTAGTCTTGCAGATTTAGATCTGTGTTGCGTTAGTTTGAGTTGGATCTGGTTCGGACTGAGTGATTCTTGCTTCAAATTTTTGAAAAATAAGTTTAGCTGACACCTTGTGTGATTTCTCTTTTTATGATGCTATTATGCCGAGCCTATTTGTCAGAAATGGTATGATCTCTCTCTCTCTCTCTCTCTCTCTCGCTCGCTCTCTCTCTGGATGTTACTATGCTGAGAGTCTTTCTCTGTCGTTACCCTTTGATGCGAAGTTGATGTAGATCTCGACGTGCTTAAATATATAAGTTGCTCAGAGATAGTTCCTTTTTTTTTTAAAAGAACTTTAAAATTAGTCAAAATGGTACGGATCCGCTCTTTCTTCCCTTCATATTGGAGTTTGTTAACTTTGATAAATTAAGGGGCTTTTGTCTATTTGTTTCTTAAATTGCAGTTTATTTGCGCCTTACCAGGAGAAAATTCCGTAACTTTCTACCATCACCATCGGTTTAATCTGCAGTTTGCCACTTACTTCGCATTTTGTTTGGTGCTTGGTCTCCGATAGTGTTTGTAGATTATCTTGTTTAAGCGTTGAAATGTTTTGTTTCTTAGTTACTGTTGGGAATCTGAGAACTATTGAAGCTCATGAATTTATGGCTGTAGTAGGTAGGTGTGACACTATCGGTATCTTTTAAGGCTTGTTTCATAATACTGTTTTTTGTTTCTGTTCTTCCTGATAAATTTAGGATGTTTTGAGTAATGGCATGGCCAATTTCTCCCATTAAAATTAGTGTGTAAACTGTCAGCACTGATAGGCTCAGAGTCTTTAATTGGTGATTGTTTTGGAGAGAAGTAACCATATCATTTCAGTGGCATGTTCGTCAAACTCCTACTCTATCTTTCTAGATCTGTAAAGTTTCATTACAGATCTGCATGGAGTTTCATATATCCTCTTCTACATTTCAATTACATACTAGATATGCTGGAAATTAGTGACTCATGTTACTGTGTTTTCAAGAAAGAGTAGCAGGAGCTTGATTGTTGTTTTATTTATTTATTTATTTTTGCATCCTTGTTTTTCAGATAAACTATCTGAAAGGTTTTTGCATGTAAGAAAATGGCATTTGGGAAAAGCTCGCGGGCAGATGCTAGGAGGACGTCATCATCCTTCTGTTCAACAACAACAATTGTCGTGTTTGTTGCTCTTTGCTTAGTTGGCGTATGGATGATGACATCCTCAACTGTAACCCCTGTGGATATGTCTCCGCCAAGTTCCAAATCTGATGCTAAAGATCAAGTTCCTGAAACTGATTCTAAGCTATTTGAAGATAACTCTGGTGACATAACTGAAGATTCGGAGAAGTTGGTGCAGAAGACTCATGAGGAGAATCCTGTGAAGGGCAATGAGGATAAAACCAATGTTGGGGCAGAGGACACGTCTAAAACTGTGACTTACAGTGACAGAAATGGGAAGAGTGAAGAAGAAAAGTTCAAGAGGGTGGAGATGCAAGTACGGAGACAGACACTGGCAGTCGGGCAGATGGGGAAGGCAAGAACAGGGAACAAAAGTCAGATGAGCAAGATAAGAACTTGGCGGAGAAGTCCGAGAAAGCTGAAAATAGTGAACAACAAGAAACCAATAGCGAGAAGAAATCTGAAGAAGAGGAGAAATCTGATGGTGATGGGAAGGATAAGGGTCAGATACAGGAGAAGGTGGAGCAAAGTGAAGGCCAGGAGACAGGACAAAACTCTGATGATAACAATGCTGGGAACCAGGATAAGGATAAAGCCTCAAATGAGGTGTTCCATCTGGGGCCCAGTCAGAGCTTTTAAATGAGACCAATACCCAGAATGGGGCATGGTCTACACAAGCTGCAGAATCAAAAAATGAGAAGGAGGTCCAAGCATCTGCCTCATCAAAGGGCCAACTTGTAGGCTACAATTGGAAACTTTGTAATGTCACTGCTGAAGCAGATTATATCCCTTGTCTTGACAATGAGGAAGCTATCAGGAAGCTTTCAAGTACCAAACATTATGAACATCGAGAGAGGCATTGCCCTAAAGAGGCTCCAACCTGCCTTGTTCATCTTCCAGATGGATACAAACGACCAGTTGACTGGCCTAAGAGCAGGGACAAGGTTTTTGTTTTGCCATTCCGTTTGCCTTTTAATGCTCAACTATTTCTTCCATTAGTCCACTTTATTTGTTCTGTTAATTTTGTGACTAAACTGCAGGTATGGTACTCTAATGTCCCACATACCAAGCTTGCAGTGGTAAAGGGGCATCAGAATTGGGTGAAAGTTTCAGGAGAATACCTCACATTTCCAGGGGGTGGAACTCAGTTCAAGAATGGTGCACTCCACTACATTGATTTCATTCAACAGGTTCACTTCTATCCTTTATACGGTAGCTGGCTAGCTGCCTTTTGTTTGCCTCCTGATATTTGTCATTTTTTGGCATATGAGATCCTGTTTTCATGTCTTCTGAGTGCTTGAAGTTTCTTTTTATATCTTTGGGTGGATAGTGTTGCTGCTCCTATTGGCTCTAGTATTGTACAATCTTTGTCGCTGATGTTCTTATTATTGTATTTGATAGAATAACTCCCAGTTGTCATTGCCGTTGTTCCCATATCTGCATGTGCATGTTTAGTTATGACTTCTGTAAAATTTTATTTATCTGTTTCTCTTTCATGTTTGCTTGATTAGCTACTATGGGCAATGACTGGGACAAAATTGATAGGGTGCTTGTAAAACATTCTTACAATTGTGGCATGCGTTCCTATTTAAATGTCCTTTCAAATTCTCATAGTTCAACTTACTTTTTTATGACCCTTATTTCTTATTTCTATTTTACTTTTATGTTTTGCTTTTGCATGACATGTATACTTTTATCTTATTATTACAGTCACTATCTGATATTGCATGGGGAAAAAAGCCGTGTTGTTTGGACGTTGGCTGTGGTGTGGCTAGTTTTGGGGGCTATCTCTTCGATAGAGGTGTGCTTACCATGTCATTTGCACCCAAAGATGAGCATGAAGCTCAAGTTCAATTTGCTCTCGAGCGAGGAATCCCAGCTGTATCAGCAGTAATGGGCACCAAGAGACTTCCCTACCCCAGCAAAGTCTTTGATGTTGTCCACTGTGCCCGCTGCCGAGTACCTTGGCACATTGAAGGTACTTAGTGTTAGACTTTATTTAGTCTTTATTTATTTACTCTTTACTCTGCTTTCAGATCTTAGAGGAGGTAACTTGTAGGTGGCATGCTTTTGTTGGAGTTAAACCGTCTTCTGCGTCCTGGTGGTTACTTTGTGTGGTCTGCTACTCCAGTTTATCAAAGTCTTCCAGTAGATGTCGACATCTGGAAGGTAATTTATTGTATGTGTTTGCTTGATTGAAATAGGTGCAGAGAAAAAATCATGTGCTACTAGTAAATTTCAAAATGCATTATAAGTTATCTCATAGAAACTTTTGAGGAAGTAAGATCTCAAATCAACTCAGAAGTTGAGTTGATATAATACTGTCTGATCCTTAAATAGAGTGAACTTATTTTTGTTTTGGATTGATAAAACACTTACATGTTCAGGTAAAACAAACACAAATGACTAAATATGAAGTAAAATCTACCTTCCTAATGGTAAACTTTTTACTTCAAATGTTGTTAAAATATTCGGTTTGCCGCACCCACATGAGCACCTTCACCTGCCTCTGCTTTGGATTCTGGCAGCTAAGCTTTAGTATCCATTCCTGATGAGTTATGTTTTACTTCTTCTGCATAAAACACATTTAATCAGAAGCAAACTTCAATATATTGGTTTCACCGGACATGTTTGTTTTGCTAAATGATCTTGAGCATGTGGAGCTTATCTGGTACAATTTGTAAAGATAAGAATCCCACTTCTTGCGAATGAATATGGTAAAAAAAACTCTTGGCCAACTACCTGTAGGAAGTTCTAACTTATATATTGTGTGGATTTTGATGTCAGCCATGTCTGCCCTTACAAAGTCCATGTGCTGGAAAATGGTAAACAAAACGAATGATACCTTCAACCAAGTGGGTTTAGCAATCTTCAGAAAACCTTCTGACAATAAATGCTACGAGAAAAGAATGGAAAACAACCCTCCACTTTGTGAAGAATCTGATGATCCAGATGCAGCCTGGTATGCTGATTCCTTACAGAACAATCTATATATTTCTTTGGTTGTTTTGTTTTATTATCATGTATTATATTTGATGCCTAGATTTGATGATGTATTTCATGTTTGTGTAGGAATGTTCCCTTGCAAGCTTGCATGCACAAATTGCCTGTAGATCCTGATGTGCGTGGGTCAAAGTGGCCAGAGCAGTGGCCGTTGAGGCTGGAGAAGGCACCTTATTGGCTAAACAATTCTCAGGCTGGGGTTTATGGTAAACCAGCTGTGGAGGACTTTGAAGCAGACTATCAGCATTGGAAACGAGTTGTAAGCAAGTCATATGTCAGTGGAATGGGAATCAACTGGTCTCATGTTAGAAATGTCATGGATATGAGATCTGTATATGGAGGGTAAGCAGATACCATCCTTCTTTCAATTGTGCAATCAGTTTGGTTTGGGAGGGGTGTGGCGGCTTTGTTTTAAGATTTAGATTTCAGTTTTATTTACATACAAATTTTATAGCACCCGATAAATTATGACAAATGGGACGGACTTCTGTTTTTCATAGTTTATTGTTTCACAAATTAACTCAATCTTTTCTACCATGCAACTTTAAATAAAAGTGAACTGATCAACTGTCTCTCAGTTTTGTCTGCGAGATGCTGCAAAAAGCAGTTATATTTGACTGTTCGTTTGCGGTCTTAATTAATGTCCTTATGTTTTTCATTAGCTCATGTCATATGCAATATAAATTTTGCGTAGTTCCTGTGAACTTTGAACATCAAGCTGTAGGGCTGTTTCAAAATCATGCTTGGCATGCCTAATTGTGCCAATGGTTCTCTGCAATTTAGGGGCTAAACATGTTGAGTAACTGCATATGAATGACCTACGTGGATAATTTGTGGTCTCGCATGTTCTGAAGAGAGTTCATTGTCCTGATGAAGAATTGTTTTTCATTCAGTTGTTCTTGCTGATGATATGATCCATGCCCACATGTTGTGTTTGCTATTTTTAAGGCCACCTAGTGTAAAGGTAGGGCCTTCCTGCCTTCCACTGAGGATGATCTGGAATTTGGCAGCATGTTGATGAAGGGCTGATGTTAGGTGATAGACTAGTTTTAGAACCTTTTCAAATCATGAAATTAAGTTACTTTTGTTTTTTGTTGATGTATAGTGGAAAGTGAAGGACCATCTATCTATTTTATTACCTACTGATCTAATATTTTCTGAATTCAGATGAGGGATAAACAGACACCTTTTCTAGACTTTCTCCTCTTGCTTTCAGTTCTAAATTTACTTGTATGCTTGTTTTGCAGCTTTGCCGCAGCTTTGCGAGACATGAAGGTGTGGGTCATGAATATTGTCTCCATTGACTCCCCTGACACACTTCCCGTTATTTATGAGCGTGGACTGTTTGGAACGTATCATGATTGGTGTGAATCGTTCAGCACCTACCCAAGAACGTATGATCTTCTCCATGCAGACCATCTATTCTCAAAGCTCAAAAAGAGGTAAGCATTATAATTTAACTATTCACTTGGTTTCAACATAGCAGAATCAATTATTGAATATTGGCCAGAAAGTTAAATATTCAATAATCATTGAACTTGCTACGATCCTTGGCCTGCATGATTTTCTCCCCCTTTTTATTTGATGGAACCTGATTTTGATTGGAACATTTCATATTTGTTAGTGTCTTATCACTTGGAGGATACTTCCCATCCCAATTGCAGCTCTTTTACCCAAGCCTCTCAACCCTTCTATCAGATGGTTAAAGTTCCAGTGGGATGTGACCCATCCATGATGTTATATGATGATAACCTTCTAACCAAATGATGATCATCTTTCTGCCGTAGTCGGTGAAAATATTCTCCAAATCAATACTGTATCTTCCTTTCTTAATACTTTCTAGTAGTGTTATATACAAATGCCACTTCTGGCCACATTGAAGTACCTCATTTCAAAATGCATTTGTTATTTCCTTCCACTCCTGTTAATTTGTTATGATGTTGACTCTTTCTGAGTTATATTTCCCTCTAGGTGCAAATTACAGCCGGTGATTGCAGAGGTGGATCGGATACTGAGACCAGAAGGCAATCTGATTGTAAGAGACAATGTGGAGATAATCAATGAAATAGAGAACATTGCAAAGTCTTTGCACTGGGAGATCCGGATGACCTACTCAAAGGACAATGAGGGGTTGTTGTGTGTTCAAAAGACAATGTGGCGGCCAAAAGAGTTAGAGGCAAGCAAATCATCGTTGTATTAGAACCATCATCTATGGTAGTTAGATTATTTTTGGCTGTTCTCATATAATCGTGTAAAATTTTGTTGTATGCTTTATCTTCCTTGTATCCAAGAAGGGAAAAGCCTTCTAATTACGAGTCAATTGTAGAACTATTTATTCTTGAATCAATGAAAACATCATTCTGGAAGACTGGGACATCTAGTGCTGCTACAGCACCTGGATCAACTATAGATACTGCCAATGTGAATATTGTCCATTGTCAGTAACTTTGTTTGGGTTGCACTTGCTGTTTTATAAATCTGCATGCATGAGAATGGAGGCATACAACCTTCATTCATTGTCATAATTCTTTGTTGTTTCGATTCATCTTTGCATACAACCTTCAGACTAATAGCTAGGTCCTGCTGTTGGATACGGCTGGCTTTCATCGAACTATTAATTGTTCTGACTATTAGGCCTCCATGGATTGATCTTTCTTTGCTCGCCGATCATATCTCATTTTGCTGGTTATTCATGTTTGCATATCTATATTGTCAGGCGTCGGTGCTAGAAATTGTTTTATTTTGCAAAGTTGATGGTTTATATCAAGGAGAAGAGGAGCAATGTTGTCACAATCATCTGATAAATTTGGCCATATGTACCTTGCATCATCCAATAACAAAACAGCATATCATCTAAAAAATAAAAGGTATATTGCCATCCATCCTTGACTGAAATTTTAAATGAAAAAATTCACTTTTACTATGTTCAATGGAAAAATGTTCACTTTTTTAGATGGTATACTTCTCTGTTATTGGGTAGTGTAAGGTGCATGTGGTGAAACTGTTACAACCAATAATTTCTCCTTGAAACAGCTCCATTATTCGCACTGTCAGTGCACGGTGATTGGTGGGCAAGCATCTGAGGGCGGCCTTTGTAACCAATCCTTCGCTACTACAGAAGACTGGTGCTCTAAGTGAGGAGATGAGTGCTGCTTCGGAGCAGCACTCTTGGTTAATGCAACAACTAATGGAATCACATTTTAGAAATGGGAAATGGATGAGATTGTCACAAATTGTAATGTGTAGCAGACAATCAAATGGTGCTCTATGGCGGTGCTGATCTGGATCTCACGCCTCCATGTCCATCACACTTACCCTGGTTTATTTCATTAATCACCTTGTAAAACTTGGACGGCATGATATATATATATATATATGTGTATATATATATATATATATATATATATATATATATATA
>KE504652.1:2033958-2047820 GCA_000441515.1 Elaeis oleifera | reverse complement strand
GTAATAAATTATTATTTGCCCTCACAACGTTTAATGTCAGGCTCTGCCACTGGACGTCCTTGGACCTGAGTTGGCATGGGCTCTGGGGTGGGAGAGGGGTGTTGGGTGAAGAAGGAGAAGAGCCGAGGGTGGAGAGGAAATGAGAGGACGGTCATGGCAGGACTATGGCTTGGGCAATGGCAGTGCATCAGCAGACAACAGCTCAGGATATGGCTTTGTCAATGGCAGTGCATCAGCAGACAGTAGGGCAGGATTGGGAGGTATTGGGTTTAGGTTTGCCTTTTGGATCAGGATCCTTTTTTTTTTCTGTGGAGGAAAAAAAGGGAACCATTTCTTTAACGTCATGGTGCTCCATGAATTAGCCCAACCTAAATCTGACCAGCAGGGCATTTGACCCATACATGGCCAGTGGAACAAGCAAGCTGAATCCTCCGGTTTTTTTTGCCCCTTTTTTGGTGGGTGGGGTGGTTGATTGTGTCATGTTAACAGGTTAGGGTATAAATATGTACAGTATAAGCAATTCAAGAGTAAGGATCATCTGTTGGGCAGGTCATTAGTAAGGACCTTGTTAATGAAGCAGCTAAATGGGCAGATCCTGCGGAATCTTCGAGGCTGTGACATTGTTTTAGTTTTACCTTTTGTTTTATTTATTGATTATTGTGAGCTTGTTAATTGTTGATCGAGAGGTAAGGACTGTTAGTTGATTTTCATGTTCATGGTCACTGTTCAAACGCCAAGACTTGCTTCAGTTTTGTTCCTCATTGGTTGCGCTTAATTGTAACTACTTCCATCTTGCCTGTGTGTTGGATGCAGGAGTCTGAAGGTGGAAGCTGGCATATACCAACAGTTTTAGGAGATGATATTGAAACACCTCGGCAGTGGGTTTGTGCAACCAGAGATGCTAACACAGTTTCCTCTCTATCCCATGCGTAGTTAGGCCAGTTGAGGTTGTGGTATCAATAATTAACTCGAGGCGAGCCCAAATTTTTGATTCGATCCATTCATCCCTTCTTCATTGATCCCTTTATGAAGGGTATTTATTCATCTTCTGTAATCATTATTGTGTGTATTTTATATTTATTGAGTTGCGAATTCTGTGTTTAGAACCTGTCATTAACTCCAAACGGTAATACATACAGAACCAGATTAATTAGCTGCCATCTAAATTGAGTTGGTCTGGTTCCCATGGTTTATTCTCTTAGCTTAAACATATTAAGACTCTGCAAGGTAGTTAGGTTGGTATTCTGGCTTATATACTAATTATTACATCAGATTCAGCTAGAAGTAGGTGTGATCTCGCCCGCTGCTTAAGTGCTTAATATATAGCCCACTGTTACCTGGAGCGAGAGGCCTGTGGTTGATCTTAGGCAGGTTATGTCATGCCATGTCGATCCTGCTTGAATGTTTTGAGATACCAATTCAAGCACATCAACTTTATTTTCTTTGTGAATATCAGAGGTAGGATGAACGATTAATCAAGTCTTCTTGAGCGGTGTCCTCACCTGCTGCTTTTTCCATGCTACTCCAATGGTGATTTAAAAATGTATAGCGAGGAAACTTTCATCATCAGTCGGGTTTGTTTTACTGATCAGACTAATAGTGAAGACAAATATTTTAGGATGAGTTGGACCAAAAGTAAAGTCTATAGCCGTATAACTACAATCAAATATTTTTAGAAGGATTAGATGGTTAAAAAGATACATGAGTGGCAAGTTGAGTGAGAAGGTAAGAGTCATGACATTTACTATACATATCATCATCATCATCAATTTTTTTAATGAAAGAAGAACAAAGGCTATGTGGCAATTCTTGTGATAGAAAGATTTGGCACCATTTCCCTGTTATTTTTAGCTTTCAAACTAACACATATATTCTTACCAATAGAAAAAACTAGCACATATGTTTCCTGAAGTGAATTGCAGCTCGGGGAGGGAGGTGGTGTTGCAGCAGCTTGTTGGGAGGCTGGTCGTGATGGAGGGGAGGGATAGGAGGAGGTGGATGGGGAGGAGGGCCAAGATAGAGGAAGAGGAAAATGTGGAGGTGGAGGCTTGGACAACTTGCGGTCTGGATATACCGTCTGCATTGATACACAGGTCGAGAACATAATGTCTACACGATACACACGTGCGGACTGGTATGCATATACCACTTTCACTAATGTGCACCTTTTAATAGGTGGTAGTACTTGCATAACGTATGGTGATAATACGAATCCTAATTGGGTGTATCTTTCTGTCACACTCGCCCTTAACTTAGCAAACGGTCGATATAAATACCCAAGATATTGTTTCTGGGTGATGCATGCATTACCAGATTTGATACACCCATAATATTTGTCAGTATATAATTTATTATCATGGACTAGTTATATTCTTTAAAAACAGATTTTTGCTCAGTATCAAACACATGTAATATGCTACTTGATATACGCTTATATTTTTGGCCACACTAAGTTTCATTCTTAATGCACACTTACTTTTTACTTGGCACAAGCTTAACTCTTCTTGATAAACAATTATCTATATTGTCTAATCCTCTTGTGCACACTTAACTAATATAGGATACACGCATAATTACACATATGTGTTTCTGAGAATAAAAGTCATGTAGGTTGGGCACTATAGGCCATCATATGGGGTGGGCTTAGTTTCATGCCACATTTTTTTTTTTTTGCATCTCAAGAAAGAACCTAAAGTAAATAGGATTGGATTTCTTCTATTAGTGAAGTCCGTTAGTTTCATAACGGAAATAATAAAAAATAAAATAAAATGTATACTTAAGAGAGACCCTACGTGACTGTCCATATCCTTTTCTTCTTAATCAAATCTTTCCATCCGTTATCTTTCTTATTAAACCATTTCTTCCATCCGTTAGATCTTTTTCCTAAGTCTCTTTTCCTCTTTTAAATCTCATGCACTATCTCTCCTATCCATGAGATCTTCCTCGAGTCTCTTTGTACTCTATATTAAGTTCGATAAACTATGTATTAATTTATCTGTATGTGTGTATTGGATTGTTAATGGGTATGTATCAAAAAATTTATAGTATATATCAGTAAGCCGTCTAGTGTCTATCATTTGCTCGTATGCTGTGTATTGATGAGTGCTATAATCTGAAAACTGCGTATCACTTTATCTAGATGTATGTATCGGAACATCGGATGAATATTTGCTGGATGTGTATTAACTAGTCATATACTATGCACTGGTGAATACTAAGTTCGATAAACTGTGCATCAATTTAATTGTAGATATATATTGGATCGTTGTTGGATGTGTATCGAAGCATGTATCACCTGATTATATATGTAGCATGTATCATATGGTCATGTAATATATATAGTTAGAAAATATATGCTGAAAATAAGGAAGAAAGAGAATGTCTTGATCATGAGATTAATAACTTCGTTAATAATTTTTTTATATTTTAATTATTTTTAAATAATATTAAAAAAAATATGACAAACTAAGAAGTTCACTCCATATGATATTTTATAGTGCCCACCCCATATGATTTTGTTTCCAAAATTGGCCTTCCCACAGGCTGCAGGCGCACCACCTCCCACCACTTCAGCCCCTTCACCAACACCATCACCCTTTTCTGCCCTCCTTGATGGCCGCACTTCATCCACAATCCCATCTCTCTTTTCTCAATCCCATCTCTCTTTTCTCACCTACCATCTCGGATGCGATCCTTACCCATAAGTCCCGTCTCAAATTTGCTGAGGCCGCTGCCACTTTTCCCACTAGCTTCTTTATTCAACGACCTCTTTCACATTATCTAGTTGACTTCGAAATTTTTTTTTTTTACCCTATATATTTTGGCTAATTTGCGGAGGGAATATGCTGTCAAATATACGGTGGGATAATTTAGTCCGACAAGGGTCTAAATATTGACCAAACTGTAAAAAGTTGAACTTTGAGTCCTTTTCCTGCAAAATCATTCTACAAGTGGATTGTTTTGGTAAAATTCTTTTCCCGAAAAAGAGAGAGACTCGCACAGAGAAATTTGTAGTTACAAAAGATTTTACAAGGAAAAAGTTATGCGAATTTTGGGATTGGCCGATACTATATCATCCCATTGCCGATAAATTATGAATTTGTGGGTCATTTGATCTGAAGGAAAATAATGTTCTTAAGCATAAGATCAGCATCATGTGGTGAACAAACTTTCTTGTACAAAATTCTAGGAAGAGGGGAGAATCCAAAACTATGAGAAAAAGCCCAAATAGGACCCTCTTTGGGTAGGAGTCGGCAGCACCCACCTAGGCCTGCAAATGGGTCGGGTTGGATCGGATCTTGAGTGATCCCGACCGACCCGATTTTTTGATCGGGTCTTGATATTGGACCCATACCCATCCCAATAAAAAATCGGATCTGGTCGGGTCGGATCTATGGCCGAATTTATTGACCGATTGGATCATTCGGATCGGGTCGGATCGGGTCCATATATAACCCAGTCCTAATCCATGAAATACGGGTCTGGTTCGGGTCTAATTCGGATCGGATCGGGTCATGAGTTTAAAAATCTACATAAAGTGAAATTAGAAGTCACATCGACAGTAAAATAGCATGACCATATCTATTTTTTCATATAGATATTCTCTTCTCTCCTCTCTTCCCACGTCTTCTCACTTCATCATTGATAGTGGATATTGTATACCATCCCTAAGGCAATAGTAATGTACAACAGTAAACAAGTAACTGGATATTTTAATTATGAATAACTGTTGGTATGTCTCCAGTTTATTTTGTGTTTGTGGAAGAACTTTTAGAAAAGTTTCGAGATTAGCTGTAAGAATGACATTTCTTGTGCAGTGCATTAATGATCTTGTGATAGTGTGACAGTATTAAAGATTTTAGTAAGAGATTTAAGAAAGAATTTGGATGAGTCACTCTTTTGGTCCAAGCCCAAATTCTTATTTGAATGGATCATTCTAATTGAGTTCGGATCTTATATTTGGATCTGGTTCGATTCGGATCGGATCGGGTCGGATCATATATCTTGAGATCCAAATTAACCCAAAAATCTCCACGGATCGGATCGGGATCGGATCTAAATTCAAAAAATTCAGATCCAATCCGAAAAGATGAACGGATCCAATTTTGAATCCGGCCTGGCTCCATGAATCTTTAAATAGATTCGGATCGAATTTAATCGAATCGGATCGGATCACGGATCAACCCGATCGGTTTGCAGCCTTACACCCACCAAGTCTCGTTCAAGAAAAAAAAAAAACAAAAGAGAGAGAGCAGTGGCTGTTGCGAAGACCACGACCGGACCGTCATGGCCGGTACGGAGTTCGTGAGGCCGGTGCGAAACAGCCGTTGGCCGTAAGAGCCGTCTCCAACCGTTGAACGGCCGACGACCACCCGAACTTATCTCTTCCAAAAATCCATTATTAAATTCCGCCGACCACCGAGACACCTACCGGCCTCCCTCTCCCTTTCTTCGTCGTCTCCACTGGCTGCCGTGCCTCCACGGCCCAGTGCCGTCGGCCAAGAACCCATCTTTCTCTCCAAAACCCTCCAAACCCCGATTCTTCTCTTATTGCTCTGTTTTCGTGTTCCGAGATCCATCATCTTCTTCTCGCTGGACGCCGTCATCCCCGGACGAATCTCCGCCGTATTTGCCATCTCTATGATCTCTCTCCACTCTTATGGTCCCTGCTGAGATCGCGGACGCCGTGGCAGCCAGGGACGATGCCCCTCTTCTTCCTCTTGCTCTGTTCTCTGTGCTCGTGGCTAAACCATTGATGCACACAGGGGCCGCGGCTACTTCGCCGCCGGCAGTGCTACCTTTGGCTATCCTCACCCATCCGCTTCCACTCTCTCCTAAACCGAGTGCCAGTTTCCCAACCCATTTTCTGTCCTTTAATAGGCCTTCTTCTTAGGACACGGCCATCGCTGCCGTCCTCACCGCCTACTACTGAGGACCCTCGTCGTGCCACTGCCGGACCACCAGCCTCCTCTCCCTCCTTTTTATCTACCTTTGGTTTGTTCGATGGAATAAACCCTGTTTTGCATCCTTATTTTGCTACGGAGAAGAAGGGACAAATTCAGGAGAAAAAAAAAAAAAAAGATGCTCCGTTTAGGCTTGGAGCTAGACCCCCTTATCGGCCTAGGCTGAATAGGTCGGACCCTTAATTGAACCTAAATCAAATGGATCTGGCTTAAAAATCTAATTGGCTTGGATCGAATATCACTCTCCTTTCTATGTTGGTTGATTCAGATCAAATAGATTCAATTTTGATTAAATTTGGATCGAATCTCTCTCTTTTCTATCCCTATTAGTTGACCCAAATCAGACCTAATTTTTTTAATTAATTTAATTTTTAATAATTGATGAATTTGATTTAACTCAGGAGCTTGGACCTGATCAAATAGAAGCTTGAAACCAATAGCAAGAAGGCGTGAGCAAGACCAATTCTTTACATTTAGATAACTATGGACTCCATCTCACTTTGGAATACTTGTAGTAGTGGTAGATTATAATTATTTGTTAGATCTATGGATTGTTGAGACCCCTGGATGTTAGGTTAGGTTTGTTGTGGATGTGAGCACCGGGTTGGATCGCTTTAGGCTTTCAATCTAGTATTTCATCTTATTCAGGTATTTCATCAAGCATATCACAGGCATAAATAACAAGCACAAGAGAAGCAAGAATTTACGTGGTTCGGCAAAGGTGCTTACATCTATAGGGAGGAAGAGCAATCCACAATATAAAGTGTCTCTAATAAGGTATAAAAAAGGCTACACAAATATCCAAATTAAAAGATTGCCAAATAATCACAAGGAAGGCAACAAAATACATCGATTAGACCCACCTTTTTCGACCTCAGCAGTAGATCAAGAGAAGAGCGTACTGATCCACTGATGAACAACTCAATAGGAAAGAACAGAGGCGCTCGATATTGAGGGATAAAACAGAAATCGAGAGCGATGAACTAGGGTGGGGATCAAGATGAGGGCTCCTGCTTATCAATTGAAAGAGTTTTGTCTTCCCCTTAAAAAAAAAAACAGTCCTAAAAAAAACATAATCGAAAACAAGAAGTTAATACCGAGTAAAATAAGGTCTTTGTCCTTTTGCAAAAAACCCCTTCAAAAGTTATAATTTGGAGCAAAGCCCAATATAATCAACAATTCTTCTCTTTGTGACAAATCATATATATTATATCAGATGTGGATCGAAAACAAAACCTCCTTCTCACCACAAGCCCCGAAGGGCATTAACATGTGCTTTCACCAATCAAGTTCAAGAAAGTCCTGAACTTAATTGTTGGGATTGGTTTAGTGAGCATATCAGCCGGTTTATGAGCAGTGTAAATTTTCTGAAGTTGGACATCATCATTCTCCATCAAATCTCTGATGAAGTGATACTTGACATCCACATGCTTAGTGTGTTCGTGATACATCTGGTCTCTGGCAAAATGCAAAGTACTCTGACTGTCATAATGAATATCCAAACAGTCCTGCTCGAGACTCAAATTCTGTACCAATCCTCTTAGCCAAATAGCTTCCTTTGATGCCTCTGTCAACGCCATATACTCTGCTTGTGTAGTAGACGAGGCAGTCCTGTAGACTGTAAAGTAGCCTTCCAATTGACTGCATAATCAGAGAGAGTAAATACATATCTGATCAATGACCTTCTTCTGTCCAAGTCACAAGCATAATCTAAATCGCAAAATCCTATAACAATGCAACTACTCTGTGTGGAGAATACTAATTTCAAATTAGAAGTGCCTTTCAAATATCTAAGTATCCATTTGATAGCTAACCATGAGCCTTCCCAGGCTTATCTATGTATCCGCTTACTACGCTTACTGCCTGTGAAATATCAAGTCGAGTACAGACCATCGCGTATATGATGCTGCTTACTACACTCTCATATGGCACTCTGGATATATATCTCTCCTCATCCTTAGTCTGAGGACAGACTCTAGCAGATAATCTAAAATGACTGACAAAGGGAGTAGTGACTGGCTTAACGAAAGACATACCAAATCTATCCAAGACTTTCTCAATATAGCCATGTTGAGTAAGAAAAAGTCTACCTGACTGCTTGTCACGAATGATCTCTATCCCAAGTATCTTCTTTACCGATCCAAGGTCCTTCATCTCAAATGTAGTACTGAACTCAGCTTTCAGCTTCTGGATGACTGATATATCCTTGGCTGCTATCATCATATCATCCCCATATAGCAATAAGTAACAAAAGGACCCGTCTGAAAGCCTCTGGTGATACACGCAAATGTCATATGGAGATCTGTTGAATCCATGATCGACCATAAACCTATCAAATTTACGGTACCACTGTCTTGAAGACTGCTTGAGACCATATAATGATCTCTTGAGCAAACATACATAATCTTCTTTGTCTGGAACCTCAAAATTAGGTGGCTGTCACATATAAATATGCTCCTCCAAGTCACTGTGAAGAAAAGCTATCTTGACATCTAGCTATTCCAACTCCAAATTTTGAGAGGCAACTAAAGCAAGAAACACACGGATAGAAGAGTGTTTGACTACAGAAGAAATACCTTCTTGTAGTCAATACCCTCCTGTTGACTGTAGCCCTTAGCCACCAACCTGGTCTTATATCTAAAATCTTAAGGACTGGCTCTTTCTTTCTTCTTGAAGATCCATTTGCAGCCAATTACCTTCTTGCTCTCTGATAATCTGACTAATTTTCAAGTCTGATTCTTTTTTAAAGACTGTAGTTCTTCAACCATAGCCATAGTCTACTGCTCAACTTGTGAACTACTAATAGCCTCTTGATATGTGGTCAGCTCATCACCAATGGTGTTTGCAACACTCGGAGCATAATAAACTAACTCAGCACAAGCAGAATCCTCAAAACCATACCTTTGAGATGCTCTAATCTGATGTCTGGATCTACGAGTGGCAATGTTATCAATCTGATCCTGACCTTGCATGGTAACCTCCTCCTGAGTCTGTATTTTTGCATTTGTCTACTATTGCTAATAGTCTGATCAATATCCACAATAGTCTTATCCTGCTGACCCTGATCCTAATCTCTCTGAGAAGAACTAGGCTGTAGCTATCTTAAAGGAGTGGCTGTCTCATGAAATGTCACATCCCTACTAACTAGAAATCCTTGGGATCCAGGCTCTGTGCACCATAGTTTGTAGCCCTTCACCCCATTTGCGTATTGAAGAAATACACACTTCTTAGTCTTGGGGTCCAACTTTCCATCTCTTATATGTGCATAAGCTGGACACCCAAAGATTCTAAGCACTGAATAGTCTGTAGGTCTTCCTGTCCACATCACTTCCGAAGTCTTCATGCTCAATGCTGATGCTGGAGATCGGTTTATAATGTAGTAGGCTATGTGTGCAGCCTTTGTCCAAAAATCTCTACTTAATCTAAAACTGGATAGCATAGATCTGACTCTCTCTAATAGTGTGCAGTTCATGCATTCTACCACACTATTCTGCTGAGGTGTATCCACTATGATTTTGTGTCTAACAATGCCCTCTGACTTGCAAAATCATCAAACTCTATAGAACAAAATT
The DNA here is from genome assembly GCA_000441515.1 of Elaeis oleifera. Lineage (NCBI taxonomy): Eukaryota > Viridiplantae > Streptophyta > Magnoliopsida > Arecales > Arecaceae > Elaeis > Elaeis oleifera. The sequence continues at coordinate 2,038,285 of KE504652.1, read as the reverse complement.
CTAATCCATTGTCAGTTCGGAAGGTTTTACCTTCCTCTCAGTGTGCCTCTAGACCTTAGCCTTCCATTTTTTGAATGTATCAAACACATCACTCTTATTCCTGATGGTGTATATCCAGACTTTACGGAAGTAGTCATCAATAAAAATGAGTAAATACCTGGATCCATCCTTGGATGTAATTGAGGTAGGCCCTCGTAGGTCAGAATGAACATAATCTAATATACCACTTGTCCTATGCACGCCTATAGAGAAGCTGACCCTGTATTGTTTTTCAAATACACAGTGCTCAGAGAATCCTAGTGTACTAACCTTCTGATCACTTAGCAGATCACGTTTGCCCAGCTTTGTAAACCTTTGTCTGAGATGTGACCTAATCTCTGATGCTACAAGTGTGTCAACTACTCAATAGAAGATGATACTGCTGAAGCCTATCCAACCACTGCACTGCCATCCAAATAGTAAAAGGTGCTACTCAGTTTACCTCTCAATAAAGTTAATACTCCTTTATTGATAGTTATTGATCCTCTACCCCATCTGCCCTCGAAACCTGCACTGTTGAAGCATGTACTGAGAGAAGGTTCCTTTTCAGTTGAGGAACACATCTGACATCATCCAAAGTCACCATAGTGTTTGCATTGGATTTAATTTGAACTGTACCAACACCTTCCACTTTGTAGATACCATCATCCCCAAGAAGAATGGTGTCCCCCTCACATGATCTAAAAGAAGAGAACTATTCCCTATGGGGTGTCATGTGGAAAGATGCTCCAAAGTTCACAATCCAAGTATCAGCATGACTAACACTGCAAACAGCTGTAAATACTGCATCATTTTTAATACTGCTGTGACCTCCTGATGAAACTGCAATTGATGCTGAATCTGAGATGGTTTCTTTATCTTTTATTCCTTCTCTTTCTTAGACTGTAGAAGTCTACATTCTGATTTTCAATGGCCTGGCTTCTTGTAATAGTGACAAACACCTGGTCTTTTAGGCCTAGACTTTGATCTGATTTTGGACTTACTTCTGCCTTGTCCACCTTTCTTTTGTTCATCTTTACCTCTAACTATAAGTCCTTAATTTGGAGTTTGAGCCTGATGCTGTAGCTGTACTTTCAATCTAAGCTTATTGGATTACAAAGTAGCTTCTACCTCTTCAAGACTTATAGTCTCTCTTCCACAGAGCATGGTAGTAGTAATATGCTCAAAGGGCTTAGGCAGAGAGTAGATCAGGATCAAAGCCTTGTCTTCTTTATCTACATCAACACCAACATTTGCTAAATCAAGCAACAGCTTATTGTACTCATCCAAGTGATCTTTGAGTGAAGTCCCTTCTGCCATACAAAATATATGCAACTTTCCTCTCAAATATAGTCTATTGGTAAGGGATTTTGCCATATATAGACAGTCCAACTTTTTCCGTACACCTTTAGCTGTATGAAGATCCACAACATTGCGAAGGACTTTATCACTCAAATCCAAAAATAGAGTCCCTAGTGCTGTCTCATTAATCTCTTCTTTGACAGCCTCATTATCTTCTGGAATTGCATCCATACCCTTGAGGGCTTTTGCTACACCTTCTTTGACCAATAAGTATTTCATTCTTACCTTCCATAGTGAGAAATCTCTTGTGCCATCAAATACAGCCACTTCATGTCTTATGGTAGTAGAATCAGAAACAGACATCAAATCATTAGCCATTGAGAAACTTTGTTGTCCGTCATTAGCCATCCAAAAAGAATGCTCTGATACCAATTCTTGTGGATGTGAGCACCGGATTGGATCACTTTAGGCTTTCAATCTAGTATTTCATTTTATTCAGGTATTTCATTAAACACATCGCAGGCATACATAAACAAGCATAAGAGAAGCAAGAATTTACATGGTTCGGCAAAGATGCCTACATCGATGGGGAGGATGAGCAATCTACTATATAAACTGTCTCTAATAAGGTACAAAAAGGCTACACAAATATCCAAATTAAAGGGCTACTGAATAATCATAAGGAAGGCAACAAAATACATCGATCGAACCAACCTTTTTCGACCTCAGCGGCAGATCAAGAGAAGAGCATTCCGATCCACTGATGAACAACTCAATAGGAAAGAACAGAGACGCTAGGCAGCGAAGGACAAAATAGAGAAATCTTGACACAGGAAGGGTGTCACCAGCATGTGGAAGGGAAGGATGCTTTTAGTGGCCAGAATATCGAAACCAGAATAGAAATCGAGAGCAATGAACCAGGGCGGGGATCGGGGTGAGGGCTCCTTCTTATCAACCGAAAGGGTTCTGTCTTCTCCTTTTAAAAAGAAAGAAACAGTCCTCAAAAAACATAATCGAAAATAAGAAGTTAATACCGACTAAAATAAGATTTTTGTCCTTTTGCAAAAAACCCCTTCAAAAGCTATAATTTGGAGCAAAGCCCAATATAATCAACAGGTTTAGTAGTTTGAATGTAGACTAGACCCTACTATGGAACATTTCATTTTATATGATGCCTTATAGAAGTCCAATAAGGCCTTTGTTATTTAGGTTTTGGATGACCTAGCTAATTGTTGAGTTTCAAGAGATTTTAAAGCAAAAATATAAGTTACCTCTACCTATAGTATTCTATCATGTACATGATTTAATTTGAAAATTAATCTACTATTATATTTGAATTAAGTATCTTATGTGCTATATATGAAAATGATTTATAGATCGAATATAACATATTTACTTAGACATGAATTATATTTCATTATATTAAAAATGTGTTATGTTTCCATTTTACTATTGTCTAATCCGATTATAATCATATGGACTTAGGATCTTGTCTTCTTTTAGACCTTTAGCAGGAGGATCACTGGCACATGCCGACTGATGGTGTATTATACTCAGGAGCTAGCTTCCTTCTGGGTCTAGTCAGTTAAGGCTGATTGCTAGTACATGCCGGTAAAACATATTTTTTCATGTGATATCAAAGCTAGATTCTTTCTGAGCCTCTAGTAGGATGATTACTAGTGCATAATCGATGAACAGCTTGTTATAGTTAGAATCTAGTCTTTTTTGAGACTTGCCATTGATCGATCTTGGCCATAATCATAGGATTAGGAGCATGAGAATGGGTGGTCCATCTTTGGTTGTTTTGAAAATTTATTTTAGACTAAATGCATTATACGTCTTGAATTTTATGTTGATAGATATGGTATGTTTTATCGACCTATTTTATTTTTAGAAAGCCATACAACTAAAAATTTATATTTAATCGAACTAGAAATTTTGGTAACTTATTGAGTCCGTAAAGCTCATATCCACTCTTCTACTTTTTTCAAATGCAGAAGAATATATGAGCTAGGGTTTGAGTGATGAGGAGTTTAGGATATAGAAGACATATTAGTGTTTCTTTGAAGAAATTGATTAGTTTACTAAGTATTATTAAGTGACTATGGACTATTCTTTTGAATAAATGTATTAGATTATTATTTCTACCAATACCTAAGTTTAGAATGATGTAAATGAATGGAAGGGCAAGTAAAGTTTTATAGGGCAAGTAAATGGCCTCATATCCTTGGAGTTTAATCCCACCATGCAAGGTCTATGACAACAACCACAGTGGAAAACATTCCCAGTAGTTCCTCAGTGTAAGTCCTTTGTATCTTTAACTTTATATGAAAAGAAATATGGGGGAAATGAAAGCAAGGATCATCTGGAACCAAAGTCCACATGCAAAGTTCCTTTCCACAACCATCATTTGCGACAAATCATGCCTCTAGGCCTATTTGGATAATCCTATTAAATTGAATTGAAAATCCTACAGGAATCAGATCTATTAGCTCATCTAGCTTGTATCTTCTTAGAATTCTAGTTTTAAACCCGCACCTTGCATGCGAGTTCTAGAATTAATTTTTTGTAAAAAAATATTTATTATTATAATAAAAAATATTATCCATTTGGAATGTTAATGTTGATTGATATTTTCAATTGTATATATGAATGGATTTCATGCTTTAATAATATAATGTTGGTATTTAATATTTTTATTAAGCATTAAAAATTATTTGGAAGAAGAGCTTGGAAACGTGGAATATTAGTGTTGATTGATATTTTCAACTGTACATATGAATGGACTTCATGTTTTAATAATTAATATTGATATTTAATGCCTTTTATTAAGCATTAAGAATTGTTTGGAAGAAGAACTTGAAAATGTGGCCTATAGAATGTTAATTTATCTCCAGATGGCATTTATAGATAAGAAATGGTTACTTATGTAGATAGTCCCAATAGTTCATAAACTTTCTCTCACTTTCTGTTCATATATATATATATATATATATATATATATATA
>KE504652.1:2014994-2025506 GCA_000441515.1 Elaeis oleifera | reverse complement strand
ATATTAATTATATAAATATCTAATTAATTAATAATTTATTTAAATATTTAATTAATATCATATATATAGTTAATTAAAATAGTAATAAAAATATATAATAAAAATAATTATAATTATTCATTATAATTATTAAATTATATATTAAATTAAATAATTAGTAATAATTTAATAGTATATGATTGATAGTACATACAAAAATATAATAATATGAAAGAAAAAGTGAAGAAATATTATAATTTTGTTAAAAATTAATGAGTGATAATTTTGTTAATACAAAATCCATCTATTAATGTACATCCATCTTTCCTTGTATTCTTTCAATTTGAAAGGAAACAAATTGGTGGGTCAGGATGAACAATCTCTCCTTTTTCATCCATCCTTTCTGTAATTTTTTGAACTAAATAGTGGATGAAGGCCATCCATCCATTCATCCATCCATCCTCTCAAGACCCCAACCAAATATAGGATAAATATTTTAGACCCCCGGTCCAAAATGCACTTGAGTTGGTTTAGGATTATTATTTTTTAGTAATAGTCAGTTTAAGACTTTAGGCTCGACTTTATGTACTCTCTGGAAGAAGCTATAGTCCTATTAGACCAATTACAACAGATGATAAATGGATGGACAAAAGATAGGGCAAAAAATCCATCGGATTCGCTTTATAGAGGAGGTGAATTAACACAGCTAGACAGCTTCGAGTCCTCTATATATTGGGGTAGCTTCTCGTCATTTAGCCGATTACTCTGCCTGCTCGTCTATGAACCGATTAAGGAAACTGCACCAAATAACCAACAATCTACCTGGCTCGGATATTCAAAGTTCCCCCTAGCAGGGCAGATGTCGGGCGCCATCACTGACATCCAGCTGACTAAAGGTTGGCCACCCCTGATCGGCACCATCCTGACCAGTATGCCTCTCACGGCTGCTTGGCCTGTAACCGACTTAATGGTCGGTTGACAGCCAATTACACCAAACAAGGATAAGGCACCTCAACAATTTCATCCTGCCGACTCAGACAACGTGGAACTCTACTGACTATGACCATCATACGACTTGAAAAGGCCATGTCAAGGTCATATCACTCAGACATCATACTTTAATCGGCTAGCTGCACGTCATGATGGGATACTACGATCTCATTAAATACGTCCCAGGGGTTATTTATTACGCCCCACGCCCTGTGGCATCTGCAGTCGTGTGCACGCTGAATATAAGGCACGCTTGCTGCCGTCATTTAAAGACGCCCATATGGTACCGTGCGATGCCATACGATAGGACATAATTGACATGATCGCCTGTCCTCTCATCATGCATTTTGCTTTCTCTATAAATAGAGATAAACGGGGATCCCTCCAGGTATGCGTAAATGCACCATCACAAAATTCAGAAACTCTGTCACTCTTTCTTTTAGTCATACACTGACTTGAGCGTCGAAGGGCCTTCACCGGAGCCACCTCCGACGAGATTTGTTTTGTAGGTCTTTCTTCTTTGACATCGAGCAGAGCCTAGCATCACTTCACTCTAAACTCAATCATCTCCCTTTGTCTTGATCTTGACTTTGTGCACCTTCTCCGGTAATGGTACTTCATCAATCGGCAATCTCACCGCCAACCGACAGGCGCAGCTCCTAATCGGCTCCTGACTGACTATCGACTACCCACGGGAGGAGGTGCAATAGTTTGGCGTGCCAGGTAGGGGAGCACAGCAGGAGATCGAGTAGAAAAAAATTTTCTCTCTTAAGGACCTCTAAGGCTAAGACAAGGGCGCAAAATGTCTCTGCTGGTTCAGTTCGATGCTCATTGCGGTGTGATGCACCTCCGGCAACTCGAGCAGAGTCGAGTGCTTCACGACTGTCAATGACGGTAGATCCTGAGTTTGCTGCCCTCATACAGCAGGTAAAAAGTCTGATAGAGGCTGTTCAGAGTCTCTAGTAACAACAACAGCAACAACAACAGTTGGGAGAGGTTGCAGCGTGTGATGCGCCTCCCAAGCGCAGCTATCGACCGTCATCTCCAACCCACCACTCTATGCAGCACTCTCGTCGAGTGAGTTCTTCGCTTGCCCGACAATCACCACATTCGTAGTCTCGGCACGCTTTGCATACCGACTCCAATGGTCGTCAGTCCCCACATTCCCCTCGATGAACTTTCTACAAGGGGAAGAGGCCGCAGTCCCCTCTGAGATTTTTCTTTTTTGGAGAAGGCTCTACTCCAGGCTATTCGCAGCATCCAGATATATCGCAACAATGGCTGGATGAGTACGATCGAAAACTAAAGAGATAGATCGCCGTCTGGAATGGTTCCAGACCAACCATCGCGACCCGATTAATGAATTCGGCATTAGTACGAATCCATCTTTCTCAAGACAGTCTTCAATGAGCCAGTTCTTAGTCGGTTCAAAATGCCACAAATTGAGCCATATGACCACTCCACAGACCCACTTGATCATCTTGAGAGCTATAAAGCCCTTATGCTTCTACAAGGGGCATCTGACGCCCTCCTCTATATTACTTTTCTGGTTACGCTCCAAAAATTGCACGGGCATGGTACTCGGGGCTACAGTCGAGAAGCATCAAATTTTCGAACAGTGAGTGCCCAAAACCACTGACAACCTTTTTCTGTTCGCCAGCAGGATAAAGAATCTTTGCGAGAGTTTGTAGCACGTTTTAACACTGCCACCCTAGAGGTCAAGGACCTCGATCAGGCGACGACCATTGCGGCAATGAAGTGGGATCTTCGAAACTCAAAGTTCACCTACTCTCTGGACAAAATACTTTCTCGATCTTATGTTGAGCTCCTCGAGCATGCACAAAAGTACGTCCGTGTCGAGGAAGCTGTAACTGATCGACACCAATTTGAGGAAAAAGGCTAGAAGAAAAGACAAGGAAGGGAGGAGACTGAGGGGAGCCCAGTCGGATCCATGCCGAGAATGAGGCTCGACCTCCCGACTAAGCTAGAAGCCCAAAACTTTATGGGTAGGTATGACTCCTACACCGCTCTGACTGCCTCTCGCTTGCAGATTTGATGAAATAGAGGAAGAAAGCTTCCTTCATCGACCTCCGCCATTGAGGATGAAATCTTATGATCGGAAGCGCTATTATCGCTTCCATCGCGACCATGGACATGACACAGAGGAGTACCACCTGCTGAAAAATGAGATCGAGAACCTGATATGGCGGAGATATTTCGAAAAGTACATGTAGGAGCGACCTGCACAACTGCCTTCCGATCTACCTCGATCAAAACCCGAGGAGTAGGCTCACGTCCAATCAATGATTTAATTCTGAGCTGAGCTTGAACAGATTTCAACTTGATCAAGCTCATACGCATACATATATTCGTGCATACATGCAGGAAGACACATAAATTAAGAATTCATAGTTGTTTGAAATGTACTCATGTTCGGCATAGCTCGACATTATCTTTGATCGGCCTCATTCTAATAAAAATAAGCAGAAATTGGTTTTGAACTTTGCACTCAAAATTAATCTTAAGCTGAATATATATGGACATAGCCAAAATCAAACAAATTCGACTCATGAATTGAAGTATTAGGTCCAAGTGGGGATGCAGAGCAAAAAGAACAAAACAAAAACGACAACAAGAACAACAATTGGGCCAGTGGTGGCACCTAGCAATATTTCCGTGTATTTGAGCGGGCCGCAGCTTGTCCTTGTTGGTAACATGATTAATTGAAGCTAGGATAAGAGGTGACAAGGTGAAGAAAAGCACAAGACATCCCAAGGCCAAAGCAGCTGACCTCACCAGCCTCCTGAATCCGTAGCACATATTGGCCATTTCCTCATACCTAGGCTTGCAGTTAAACCCCATCTTCACTTGGAGATCTACCCCCCTCTCTACTTGAGATCGTAAACAAAGCAATAAAATTGCCTCCTAAAGGCCTTGGAGTTTCTCGGCGGCAGTGGGAAGATGGTTTGATTTATGGGTCCTTACTATTGGATACGTGCAGTGTTGTTCCGTTCCGGGTCCACATGCGAGGTTGGTGGGTCGTCTTTTATGAGATTTTGGAACGATTGCAAGGGCTTCATGTGGTGGAGGATTGTGGCGTAGTACGGCAGTACTCATGACGGTAAACAATTTGAGCAATTCTACCAAAAAAATATAAAACAATTTGAGCAAGGGCTTGTTCTATTTGGAGAATAAACAAAAGAATTATTGGATGCCATCTGGACTTGCTAGGCAATGACCTCGTCAGATTTCATGTTCTTAAATCCCACCAGATCGGACCAATCGTACTTGTTGGCGTTTTCAGTGCACAAATGGAGAAGGTTGAGGACGAAAAGGAATAATGATACATGATTTTTATGCCGGCATCATAAACACTTTGCATCTCAATCCTTCTATCCATTTATATACACAACGTCCATCCATCCATTTATCTATCTATTTACATACACGCTATATGTTATATGATCATAAACTTTGATGATGAAATTTAAGTATAGAAGGTGCCATCTGAGATCGAATCCTACCATTATTATCTTTGAGGAGTTAAGTTAAAAGGAGGGCTGTCTCAGTATTTTGAATCCATAGATCCAGATCAAGATGTTCGGTATCCAATCGGACCGTTTGATTTGTAATTATGGTTATCTTTGTATTATATGATGGCCTTGATATGGCAAGACTCATATCATATATGAGACAATAGCCCATACATCATGGGCCATCGCAATAAGTACATGGATAGCTATAATTGTAGGATTGGATGGCTAAAGTGGGGCCCAAACCCTAGATAATCTGAACTCTTATATACATGTTCACAATTGAGTATTTGTATAGTAAATGCAACCAAATCAACTTTTGTGTCTAATTCTAATAGTTGCAGTTGATTCATAAGTAAAACTCTAATCTTTGGAAATCATCAGATATTAAGATCCATCAAAAATTTAAAAAAAATACTGAGATCATCAATAAACTTTCAGCGAGAGAGAGAGCTCCTACTCAACGAAGTAATTTTCCCATCAATATCCAATATGTCCAAGCAAGCATAAATATACGAGATGGAAGAAAAAAAATACAAGATTGTCGACAAGCTAATCTATTAGGGAATGATCACACCACATGGTCAGAAACATCAAATGTGGTCCAAGAAGATAAGAAGATATGGAATGGATATCTTATTCATATAGTCAACTTATGATCTCACTTTTTTAGTACATGATTTAGGTTACAAGCAACAAGCTGGCATCAAACCACCTCATGGAACTGCAGTATAGACTGCTTAATGGACCATGTGGTGCACAGCATGGATAGCATCTCAATCACCTGTAACCCAAGCTGGACTCATGACCAAATCATATATATATATATATCTCGGTGCCCTTTTGGGCTAGTAAAGGACTATGGAACGATGCATCCATATAGGATTTCTAGCTTGGAGCATCAATTCAAACATAGCTAGCCAACAATTTTTGGCAATTGCAGGCCAAATTGCCAACTAATGCTGTACATACATACGTGCATACATACATACATACATGTATATATTATTTAAAGAAGATACAAAATGCCTTCAAAAACAGTGGCCTTGTGGGGCAGGGCATCACATGATTGAGCCTTACCACATCCACACCTCAATCCCTCGTGGATTTCCGCAAGGGAACACCAACAACAACAGCAATAACAGCAACAACATGATGTTTTGTTTTGTCCATATAATTGATCTTGTGAGGGAGTGAGGCAGTGGGGGAGAGCAAAGCCATGTAGCTCCATGGGCATGGATCCAATGATCAAAAGGATCCAAAAGAGAAGAAGCTAAGTTGATAGAGTCTTGGAGGATAGAAGCCAGTGGGTGAAGGTGGAGAGGGTCCGCATGTCGGTCCGGTAGTGGCTCTGGGTGAATGCCATGAAGTCGGCCCATGTGAAGTCCGGGTACAACCTCGGCCCGCCGAAATCGCCCGGCGGTGGCCGCACCACCCGGTCCTCCCTCGGGCACAGGAAGAAGGCCAGCGATCGCCGCTCCCGCAGCCGATTCACCACCGCCCTGTGCAGGCAGCTCTTGTACCGGCCATTTGATAGGGCCTGCAAACGTAACACATCAAATTTAAACATGGCAACATACTTAATTTACCAATGTTTCTGTCTAGAACTTAACTAGCTATCTTATTCCTTTAAGTACCCAGGCGTTTTAGAATTAATTCACTTTGGACATTCCTTGTGGATGTTAATTCTTTCTCTCCCACCATTTTGTTGGAATATTCGTACCTATAAATATAATGAAGTGTGGTAATGGAGGCAGTGGATTATTGGATTGACTTGTAGTAGAATGGTGCGCCATTTCTTGCAGCCTGACGCACGCTATCTCCACTGCTGCAGGAGCTGCACTGCTGCATGGATGTTTGCTCCTTTGAACATGCGAGTGGTTTGATGCATGTGATGGTGCGTTGGTCTACATCTTAGTGACAAAAATAGTGCCTATGTGAAATGTGAGGTATATATAAATCCATGATTGGTAATGGATGGGAAATTGAAAGTTGTGAGAATTAATGCATGATGATGGACATGGCACCAATTCAAGATATGATGATGTCATTGAGTCTTAAACTCTTGCAATTATAGTGCCAGTACGTGTCAGATTTAGTGTTAAAACTTGGTATCAGTTTGTTTTTGCAAAATTAGATGATAAAATTTGGTTACTACCACAAAGTCCAGGAGAATTGTTTGAATTTAGCTACTATTTTCTTCGCATTTGTTGGTGCCAATACTTACTTGTATAACATAATAATTAATTCTTCGTGAGTTTGCAAACCGCAGCATCATTTGTTAAAGAAATCAGTTTCAATTGATCAAAAATTTAAGTCCGATTTTGATTTGGTGGCCATTTTATTTCATCCTTCTCAATCTATGCAAGTATATTAACATGTATTATTGCATAATATGTATCGGCCTAACTTTATATAAGGGTTTAAATGTTTAAATGTCAAATGCTAATTAGGACAGAAGCAAACATAAAATAACATTCAAATAAAGGACTGGATAATATATCGTTCCTTGCCAATGAAAAAATATATAATACCTCTTCTTTTCTTCATATTTTCTATTGCTACAAAGATGATAAGTGTATCATGATAAATGTAGTTCAGTAACTAGGGAAAAGGTGCTCCACAAGTGTCTTGCAAAAGGTGAGACTGGAATGAGACAAAAATGAGATGGTCCGTGCACCGTGCGATACGCTAGGTACTATTTGCCCACACACGTATGGAGGCATGTTAACAAAAAGACAAGCCAATATGCTGGCTTTTCTCTTATATGGTCATGCCATAAATATATGAGAACCTAGGGGTCAAAATGCATATGAAAGTAAAACCTTTAAACACAATTATATTGGCATTCTGAAATAGATAGCAAATCCGACTCATGTAACGACACCCACAGCATGCATGGGCTCTAACAAGATCACCACCATGTGTGGGCATCCACATCCTCTCAATCTCATCAATCAAAACAAGACCCCACATTAAGAAACTACTAAAGGATCTGTCTTTGCTTCATATACTCCCTGTTCTATTAGACTATGAATTACCATGCATCCCCTTTCCTTACTAAGTAATTTGATGGCATCGGTTTCCATACACATACCATGAATGTGTCGCCGATGTTGATGACAAGAGCATCATGTATCGGTCGAACAGACCGCCATTCATCATCGACGAACACCTCAAGCCCTCCAACCTGATCTTGTTGGAGAATGGTTAGCGAGGTCGGGTCGCAATGTGGTCCGGTCCCGAGTGCGAGCTCAGGCTCTTGGCATGGCGGATAATAGTTGCATCTCATTATGGAGCTACTATCCTCGAAGAATTGTCGATAGAACGATCGATCTACTCCCAAGCTTATTGCTAGAATCTCCATGATCACCAATGATAACTCCTTCATGGCCGCACAATACCTTTGATATACCAACCTACATGAACCCAATAGCTTGTTACATTACTAGCAACCAACGAGTCATGTTGCCATGGCAGTCCAATTTGATGCATACATGTTGCTGTAGCATTGGCTAAAAGCTTACCCCATTCTCTCAAAATCCGTGCCAAGGATGGATGTGAAGTAGTCGACGACCATGCGTTGAGGACCAGCGTCATGGTAGCCGAAGGAGAGGGTCTCCTTCCAGGGTAGTTTGGAGGAGAAGCGGTCGGCGTGAGCCCGGCGTAGCCCCACAAGCTCCCTGGCTTCCTCTTGGCCCGAAGCTTGCAGCCAAGGGGAAGCGTAAAGAATTGATCCATGCAAGCAAATGCGTCTCGGGTGAGGGAGATATCGACGCCATGGTTGGTGACTTGGAAGAAACCGTGGGTGGTGCAAGCCGTCCTAATGAGCTCGGCGGCTCGCAGTGTGGATGCCTCGTCGCCTCGGAGGAAACCATGGAGGTCGACCACTGGCGCATTGAGCTCTTTAGGGTCCTGGGCCTTTCACTTGGAGGCCATATGAATTGCTGGGGTATCTTGGATTGTTTTCTGAGCAAAGTGGAGTCGAAGACCATGGCACCGGCAGGAGTGGTGTCTTTCTTTATATCTAATGGAGGGCAGAGGAGGATGGAGGTGGGAGTTGGTTCCATTTGGAGGAGTGGAGTGGAAGAGAGTGGGGATGGAAGAAGGGAGGGAGAGGGACAATAGGAGATTTGGGTATAGAGGGGGTATTTGTAAGTGGGGAAGGCAGCAAAAGGACAACGAAAGAGTTGAAATGAGGAGGGAAGGGACCCTTGGGTGTATGGAGAATGGAGGGATGGGTGGGGGAGGAGGGAGGGGGAGGAGAGTAAGTTATTGTGGGGAGTGAGAAGGAGAAAAGGCCAAGGCCGCCCATTGGTGAGGTCGAAGAAGCGTTGGAATCTTTTGTTAGGTTACCAACAGCTGCGACAAGGGTGCCCTGTTTAACTTTAACTTTCTTGGTCTTTTTCCCGAGGCATTAACAATCCGGCATGTTTGTTTAGTTTCCACAGGAGATCCTCAGCAGCTCAAGTTGCAGGTACTGTAAATGGTGGAGAATGAGTGTAATTCTTGGCTGTCATCCAATTCATCCTGCAGTGGTTATGGTTTATGAAAGAGAAAAAAGAGGAAAAGACAAAATGCAATTTGAGATGCTTTATATTCAAAAAAAAAAAAGTTGGAGATCAGCTGTCATTCTTTAATTAAGTAAAAGATGCCTTGTAACTTGGTTAAAACTCGAGTAACAGTGAATTTATTATGGACTGAAATAGTAGAGTGGATAGTCTTTTGGTTTGAAACCATATTGGATCAATGCTGAGTTGGATGATAAATTGCATGAACACTGGAATGTGTCATATTCTTTGTTTAGATTAAAAAAAAGGAAAATAATGTTTCATGCTCGAGCTGGACTAATTCCTTTCAACTATTGGTTTTAAGGTGGTGTCTTGTATTTGGAGATTACCATTAGCATAATAAAAGTCTTCAGCTTTCGGTCCACTACTAGCTTTTGGCTGCCCCAAATAATTTCCTTTTTTCCTGCATATTGAATGATAACCTTTCTAAAATACGCATTTAGAAGTCAGTAGTCAAGTGCCTTTCTCTTATCCATTCATATGGTCATTATTAAGCTAAGATACATTGTTCATCACATACTTCAGGAATTTATGTAGCTGATCTGGAACTAACATCTTAAAACAAGTATAATTTAATTACTATAATGATAGAAGATTTATGTGACTGAATTTAGACCCAGATACACCTCGATAGCTAGACCTTTTCATGACCAAATTGTCCTTTTCAGAGTTCTAATATAATCAAAAAATCTCATAAAAGCTAGAAAACTTCACTACAGAGTAGTTAGAATCTGTCCTCGGACTCTTCCTCCTATCTGGTGTTTCCTTTTATTAGCCCTATTAATCTGGCCTTTTCCTTCCACTTTGCCCACTCTTCTCAAGGCAAGTGCTGAATACTACTGCAAGAAATGAATCAAATAATGGGATCATATCATAAGATTGTCCATTTGCTATCCACTTCAGCAATAGATAAGATGCTGCTGATCTTTCTTAATAATATATATTTTCATTTTGTAATGGTCATTATTGATTTTATGTTAATAGCATTGGAGGCCAAATACCATCAAAAACATTCCGGCTATGAGTGATGACTAGGTAGGGTTTATTTCCCCTAGGGGAAGTTGGGGTTTATGAGAGACCCTGTAATTGGGGAATCCTCCATCTTATAGTTAAACTTCATTTTACTCTCTCCACCTATGGACCCAAGCTTCAGTGACGAGTTATTTTTTTTCCCTATAAAAGGGAGATTAGTTGTTCTGTGCTCTATATTCCATATTTTTATTTTGTATCTTTATTTTGTTTGTCTGAAAATTTAGGCTTAGGAGTTTGCCACAAGACTTGTGACCTCTTCCATTTCCCATCTTTTTGGAGTTTGGATCCTCCTTGGTTTCTGAAGCAACTAGACAGTGTGGTAATCAACCCATCATGTGATTACTAGCAATTAATTTAAAAAGGAATGTAAGTTCCCATTAGTGCATGTTATATATATATATATATAT
>KE504652.1:1913378-1948698 GCA_000441515.1 Elaeis oleifera | reverse complement strand
AGAGGTGAGGTTGGCGTTGGGGTGCACGTCAGGGGAATGGGGAGAGGCGATGTAACCTATTGCCAGCTTGCGTTTTATGGACGTAGCGAGGCATAAGAGGAGCCGGGAGGAGGGGGTTAAGGATAGGATGAAGAGTAGGCGATTTTCTCTTGAACAGTCCCTGCCAATCAGGGATTGTTCAAAACTCAACAAGGAAGCAAATCCCGTATTTTCAGCTGGAGTAAAATGGAAACAGGAGACATGCAGATTATAATGTTTTTAGTTAGATAAAAGAGAAAAAAAAAGTTTATTACGTAACTCGTAGGTATTTGTATACTATAAGATAAACAATTAAATCGCAATACACATAGTTATTTATTGAAATTTATATATTTAAAATATATTATAATAATATATAATTATATTATATTATATTATATTATAGCTAAAGACTCAGCCGGCACCTCTCTTGTCCTTTGAGAAGATCCGAGATTCAAATCTCACATATTGTTGATGTTATAGTTTGCAAAATTATAAATTATATAATTGTGACATTGTATTATTATACTTGCTCTTACATTATTATAATTGTATAATGGATAGAGTTATGTACTATTTTAACAATATTGTATTACATTAATTGATATGTTATATCGATATTAGGATTAGAAATATTGATATTAATATAAATACTTAATATAAATACTTAATATAAATTATTTTCAATGAACCTTAGGGAATGGAACGGGGAATATTTTACTTCCATTTTAATAGTTTAATTTCATCTTTGTCTTTTAAAAAAAAAGTAAACAAATAACATATTGACACAATGAGTTTCTTGCATAAGAGGATTTTCTACTAAAGCACGAACCTTCTATATGATGCCCTCATCATACCGTAGAATACTATGCGACTGTTGATGACTGCCATCAAAAAATATACACTCATCGAATAAGGCATGGGCATTTGCCCTTTGTGATACATAATGCATAGAGTTTGATATCATCCATCTTTATTAGCAGCCATCTAAAGATGTATAGCACTCCAATATGCAGTCTGCACCATAGAGGATTTTAGTTATTTCCGCTAATGATCGATATTTTATTTATAAATTTAAAAAAAATTATCTATTTTTTCATACAGCTTATTAATTTGGGTATCATCAGTTTCCACTCAACAACCCTACATGTAGGTATACAAAAAAAAAAAAAGGAGTTCTTTTCTAGAGCTGATCATGGACTAAACCTCAAATCTAAATTATATTTATTAAATTTAATATTTCTTGTGTCCAAGCCCAGCCCATGATCATCTCTACCCATGCCCATGATCACATCTGATGCATGAATACACACACCAAGAGTCGGCTATGAGATACAAAATACATGCAGGGACCTTTTCCAAACTCCCCAATTCCTCGAAGAAGATAAAATCTCAGTGCCACCACTTCAGCGTTGACCTTTATAGCTGCAACTAATGAAAAGAATGCTTATCAAAAACAACTAGGAGAAAAGATAAAACTATTGGATGACCTTAAAAAAAAAAGAAGAAAGGGAGAGAATAATAGAAGTTGTTGGGAAAGTGAGAGTGCAGCTTGAGTTTTTATATGGCAACAAAACTAAATGGCATTTCACTTTATTGGTATATATAATTTGATCTCATCATCTCGTCATGTGGCTATAGATTATTATTTGAGTTATAAATATTCTTGCAGATCACATCAGTCGTTTATCGATCCACTTCTTCAGTTTGTTATTTTGCCGACCTAATTTGGCCAAAGTTGATCTTTTCTTAAAGTATGATGCTTTTAATTTTCTACCGATCTGTGGTGAATTATGTCCGTCTTTAACCGATATGATTATAAGGCACTGAGGGTATTTGATACTCTGTTCAGCCAATTGCCGATCTAAGATGCGTCACATCGGTTATATATCGATGTAAATCCTGAAACGTAAATAGTTATCTTACAGCTGTCATCCAGCTTAGCATCAACTATCTTTCAGCTACTTTATAGCTAATCTCCACATAGGCAAATAACCCACGATCTCCATACAACTGGCCATTCTATTACAACAAATTAACGATCTAACAAACTCTCCTAACGGTCTAACAACTAGAAAATCTCTTCTATAAAGAAGGACAGGATACTATCCGAAAGATAAGTCAAGTTAAACTGATAGAGCTGAGATTCTACTGAATTATTTCAACTCCTCCACTGAAGAACAAAAGTCCTCTCTCCACTTGTCTAAATCTCTTCTCTCATCCTTCTGTTCTTCTATTTTCACTATCTGTCCTTAAGGCCCCCAATTGACTTAATTATTGGAGGGACCTAAACTGAAGAGTATCCCACTCGTTTCAGAACTTTTCTTTGCAGGATTTGCTGTAGATTTCACCAAATTCATCAAAGGAGTAGTCCAGGTCGGTCCAAGATCAATCTCGTCATTTGTCTTCTAGAACTTTGTAGCAACAGATTTGCACTAGAGGAAGGAAGTTTAAAAAATTGATAGAAATGGTAAACAAGAAGACGCTAAATCATTCTTTATCTGTACCATCTTCTCCTGGAGATATTCAAGATAATACTCAACCTTCGATTACAATTGATCTACAATAATTCAATCTCTTGATTCAACAGATCCAAGCTCTTACTACTGCGATACAGCAACTTCAATGTACTACAGAGTGACAGTAAGAAGCAGCCCGTTAAGAAGCTTAATTACGTCACACTCAACAACCAATTCCTCAAGATCTTCATCATTTTAATCGTACTGATCAATCTTGGGAAGCATAATCTACTCCACATAAGAAGCCACATATGGAAGAAGGTCTTGGACAAAAGACTCAAGATCTTAAGAAAAATTGATGGAGATCCAGATTGGAAGCCACCATCAAGATGGAAGAGATTTCAACTTACGATCCCCCTTTCTTAAAAAGTTCTTGATGAACTGATTTCTTCCAATTCAAGATGCCTACTATGGAATCATTTGATGGCTCTATTGATCTTTTGGATCATCTTGAAGGCTTCAGAGCCATCATGAGATTATAAGGAGTGTCTGATACCTACTTGATCTATATCACATTTCCAATCACTCTCAAAAAATCTGCAAGAATCTAATTTTCGGCCTCTAGTAAGGATCTATTTCATCTTTCAAATAGTTGACAAAATTGTTCATCACATATTTTGATAATATCTGGGTTCATTTGAAGAATACTAATAGTCTTTGTACTGTAAAACAACAGGATGATGAATCTCTTCGAGAATTTGCAATATGCTTTAATGCCGCCACACTCAAATTGAAGAACTTCAATGCGTTCATTGCAATGATAGCTTTGAAGCAAGGACTCAGAAGCAATCGTCTGATCTTTTCTCACAGCAAAAACTATCTAGATAATTATGAGCAAATATTGATTCAGATCCGAAAGTATGCTCAAGTTGAAGAAGAAGAGAGCATACTCTGCCAGACAAAGAAAGAAAGAATGGAAAAAAGCAGCTCCAAGAAGAAGACCGTAGAAATCAATAAGACAATTTTAAACGACTTCGAAAGAATTTGAGGTCTAGAAGTCTACCTTGATGATTTGATACCTACACCTCATTATCTGCTCCTCGAGCTCAGATATTAATGAAAATTAAGAATCAAGGATATCTCCACCGACCTAATCCTATAAAGGCTCCACCAGTAAAAAGAGATAAGAGAGAATACTGTCGTTTCCATCGAGATTATAACCATGACACTAAGAAGTGTCGATAATTTAAAGATGAAATTGAGGAACTAATCCATCGAGGTCACCTCGACAAGTATGTTCAAGATCGAATAGGTCAAACTACTGATCAATGACAGAAGTCCGACAATAAAAATGAGCTCAACAAGCCTACCACTGGGGTCATTAACATGATCTCAGATCTTGATGGAACTGGGAGGGCAGTTGAGGTAACTAAAAATCTTCCAAAGTGGCAACATATGGATAACGTAATTTATTTCTGATGATGATGTTAGAAGGATTCAAAATTCTCATAATGATGCTGCTGTTATCTCTATGACAATAACGAATATGATGCAAAAGAGTACTAGTTGATAATAAAACTCTGCTGACATGTTATTCTATGATACATTCCAAAAATGAATATGATCGATCAACTAAACAAGTCGGCACCCCTCTAATTAGATTCTCAAGAAATTCTATAGTCGTAGAAGGGGAAGTCATTTTGTCTGTCACTACAGGAGAAGAACCTCGTCAGTCAACTATAAGACTTACTTTTTGATTGTCAAAATACTATCAGCTTACAATGCTATTTTAACCATCCTAGGCTCAACTCCCTCAAGGCTGTAGTTTCCATCTATCATCTTTTAGTCTAATTTCCAACAAAGTATGGGGTTGGAGAAATACGGAGAGATCAAATGCTTGCTAAGCAGTATTTTTTGATAGCCATAAAAATGAAAAAAATCAATGGAAGCTCTGTCAATTAAAATGTCCAATCAAGAAAATAAAATTGAGATCGACAAAAGTCGAGGAGAATCCAGCTGACCAACTTATTATTGTTCCTTTAGATGAAGATCTATAAAAGACTGTTCAAATTGGATCCCGACTAAAGCCTGACTTAAGGAAGAAATTAATATCTTTTTTTGGATAAATACCGATGTCTTTGCCTGGTCAGCTTCTGATATGTCTGAAATCTTAACCGATGTTATTATACATAAGCTGAATGTTGATCCAAAGTATAAATTAGTACAGTAAAAGAAGAAAAATTTCATCCCGAAAAGACAAAAGGCAATAAATGAAGAAATCGATAAGCTCCTGAAAGCCAAATTTGTTAGGAAAGTATAATATCTGAAGTGGATTGCAAATATTGGTATAATTAAAAAAACTAACAAAAAATAGAGAATCTATATTGATTATACCGATCTCAACAAAGCCTGTCCAAAAGATAGTTTTTTTCTCCCCAGAATCGACCAACTTGTTGATGCTACTGCAAAATATAAATTACTAAGCTTTATGGATACTTTCTTTGGATATAATCAAATCAGAATATTACCTGAGGATGAAGAGAATACAGTCTTTGCCACTAAAAGAGATTTGTATTGTTATAAAATGATACCTCTTGATCTTAAAAATATAGGTGCCACATACCAATGCTCGATTAACAAGATCTTGAAGCAACAAATCGATCGTAATATAAAAATTTATGTTGATGATATATTGATAAAAAATATCGAATTAGATCGATATATTGCTAATCTAAAAGAAGCTTTCAAAAAACTACGCAAATATCAAATGAAACTCAACCCCGATAAATATGCTTTTGGAGTGACTTCAAAAAACTTTTTGAATTTTTTTGTAACTTAAAGAGGAATCGAAGCTAATCTCAAAAAAATCCGAGCTCTATTTGAAATGAAGCATCCAAGCTCCGTCAAAAAAAGTACAAAGATTCACTGGACGGATGGCATCACTCAGTCGATTTATTCTAGATCGATCGATAAATATCTTTCTTTCTTTTACATTCTAAGATAGATCAAAGACTTCAATTGGTCGGATGAATATCAAGCTGCCTTCAACGATCTCAAGAAATATCTTGGCATAGCTCCATTACTATCAAAGCGATTGAAGGTGAGGAGTTATTCATGTATTTATCTGTTTCAGCTAATGCTGTTAGTTTGGTTTTAGTTCGAAATGATACAGGGATATAAAGATCGATCTATTATATAAATAAATTGCTCATAGATACTGAAATTCAATATTTTAAAATCAAAAAGATGATTTATGCTCTCATTATATCGGCAAGATGACTTCGACCTTATTTTCAAGCTCATTCTGTTATCATCCAAACTGATCAATCTTTAAAATCAGTTTTACAATGACTTGATACTTCATATTGGATAGCCAAGTGGGTCATTGCTTAAGTGAATTCGATATTCATTATCGACCTCGATCTTCATTGAAAGCTCAAGTGTTAATCGATTTTATTATGGAATGCTTCATTCCTAACAAAGAACCAATCTTGGAGGGCTCTAAAATGTTGGGAAAGATTCTTACTGGATACTACACCCTCAAATTCAAAAAAAAGTGAAGCTGGTTAAATTTTGACTAGTCCAGGAGGTGTTGTTACTGAGTGTGCTTTAAGATTTAAAATTCAAATAATAGAGTAGAATATGAGATGCTCATTATGGAACTTAAAATGGCTAAAGAGCTCGTTGTCAAGAACTCAAAGCCATTACTGACTCCCAACTTATCATCGATCAGATATAAGATCAATTTGAAGCTAAAGATTCTATAATATCTCAATATCTACATAATATGAAAGAATTATTAAAAAAATTTAAAGATTTAAAGATCATGCAAATATCGAGGTCGAAAAATATTCGAGCTGATGCCTATCTCATCTAGCCATATCAAATTTTCTCGAACTCAATCAAAGAGTTCTTATTGATGTTCTTGAAAAGTCTAGTATTGAAGTATTGCCAGTTGTCCAAATTGAATATGAGTCAAGGCAGATTGATCCATTGATAGATTATATTATGAAGAAAATTCTACCTATTGATCTAATTGAAGTAAGAAGAGTTAAAAGACAAGCCCACTTGTATGTTGTTCAAGACAATCGATTATATAAAAGATCATATTTATTTTCATTACTTCCATGTTTGCGACCATCGGAAGCTAATTGTGCTCTTCGAGAAGTTCATAAAAAAATCTACAGCAATCACTTAGGGGACAGATCACTAGCCTATAACATCATTCGATAAGATTATTATCGGCCTACAATTCAAAAGGACATTGCTGACCTTGTTAATAAATGTGATCAGTATCAAAAATATACCAACATTCAGCATTAGCTAACAGCTGAACTCATTTTTATTACAGCACCATGGCCTTTTGCTATATAGAGAATGAATATCTTGGGATCCTTCCAATAACTACAGGGCAAGAAAATTTTAATTATGATTATTGATTATTTATCAAATGGATAGAAGCCAAACCTCTGTCACAAATCACTGAAAAAAATATGAAATTTGTATAAAATTAATTATTTGCCATTTCAATTTGCCTTGGATCATAATCACTGATAATGGATAAAAATTTGATAATCAAAGTTTAAAAATATTATTCTGAGCTCCATATAGATCATAGATTTACTTTGATTGGACATTCATAATCAAATAGAGAAGCCAAAGTTATCAATAGAACTATCCTTCAAGGCCTGAAGATAAGGCTCACTGAAGCTAAAGATCTTTGGGTAGAAGAACTTTATAATATTCTTTGGACATACAAAACTACACCTCGGAGATCAACTGAAGAAAAATCTTTTAAACTCACTTTTAGAACAAAGATTATAATACCAATCAAAATCAGTTTTCCTCTTATCAAAATAGAAAATTTTCATAAAGAAAGTAATTTAGATCAGATGAGGGGCCTGATCTAGATTTATTTGAGAAAACTAAAGAAAGAATCCAAATTCGTATGGCGGTCTACAAACAAAAAGTGGCCAGATATTATAATTCTCGGATAAAGCCTAAAATTTTCATAAGGGGGATTTGGTTCTCCAGTTAGCTAAAGTCTCAAAACCCATGAAGCAAAAAAAATTTACTCCGAATTGGAAAAAACCTTATCAAATTATCGAGGTAATCCATTCAAAAACTTATTGAATTGAAAATTTGGATGGTATGATCATTCTGCGAACATGAAATGCTGAAAATCTTAAAATACACTATTAATGAAATCATTCAATAAAGCCTTCAACTTTTGTCCCAATGAAGATAAAGTTCTGATCATCTTGATACAAATATTCTATTGAAGAATTCTTCTTCATCCAAACTAGATCGGTGAAAATGGATCAAACAAGGATGATGATAAGTGAGAATTTTGTTTGACGATATCATATTGATTAGGAAAAACAACCCATCCTAAAAAGGTCATGGTATCCGACCAAATAAGGATAGAAATTCTTGTCCAAACAAGGTCAGTATATCCGACCAAACAAGGATGAGAGAGACTCAAATGTCCAAACAAGGTCGGAAAAAGCTAAACTAAGGCTACAATAATCCCAACCAAATCAAGACGACTTGATGTGAGACATCCGATCTCCGGATTGAATCTCACAAAATAATGTGAGACATCCGATCTATGGATTGAACCTTACGAGATAATGTAAAACATCCGATCTATGAATTGGACCTCACAAGATGATCTGAGATATTTAATCTCCAGATTGGACCTCACTAGATGATGTGAGATATCCGATCTTCAATCACGAAATGATGTGAGACATCCGATCTCCGGATTAGACCTTATAAATGATGTGAGACATCCGATCTTCAGATTGGATCTCACAAGATGATGTAAGACACCTGATCTCTGGATTAGACCTCATGAATGATGTAAGATATTCGGTCTCCAAGCTGGACCTCAAAAGTAAAAACTTGAAATACCTGATTTTCAAATCGGATTTCACAGATAACAGAAAAGACTCGAAAAGAAATCTGATAAAAAAGTGCTAAGATCTACAAACTAAGCTTTGCTACATCGGTTCAAAGTGATTAATGATCAAAATCATGAAAAGACAACACGGATCACAATTCTACAGATGAAAGGGCCAGACCTATCACTCTAAACTCAGATAAAGGTACCTCCAGAACTTTTATAATAAATTATAAGAGATTGATTTATCTCTAATTAGCTAACCTGATTCAATTCATTTCAATGACAAGCTTATGCGTTAAAGTTAATTACATCGGCTTCATTATTAGCTCAATTAAAAATAGTCAATATTTGACTGCTTACCTAATTGAGATTGAATTGAATTGTATATACATATAATTATCTAGCCGAAGTCAGAAAATGACCATCTATTGTGAATGGCTTGAGATATTTTTTGAGACCCCAAAATTCAAGTTGGGTTAGTTAAAATCAGTACAATCCAAAGTGAAAGAAACATTGACTTGAAAAGTTCATTCTATTGATGTGAAAAATATCTACAGAAGCCCACATCAGGCTAATACAAAAGTTAAAAAAAAATAGTTCAGGCCTTAGCCTGAGAGGTACTTGCTAAAAGAGTTGGAGCTGGATCTTTGTCAGCTAGTTATGTCAGAGCGACTTCGGTGATGGGGATCTCGATTGGACTAGTTAGGACTTCGGTAAGGAGAACCTCAATAGAAAGAGTGGTAGGTAGCTCCATAATATGGATCCCAGAAGTGGTCTCAAAGATCACTTCGACTGCTGTTGCCAATGCTGCCTCCATAGTGATCTTGCTGAGATCAAGGTCTGAAAAAAGATTGATGATCAAACTCCTACAGCTCAAAAAATCATAATCAAAAGCTCCTTCTGAAGCTTCTATGATCTCATCTTAAAAAGTGTCTGAATTTTTATAATCTTCAATAATCCTTGACAGACGCTCCTTATCCTTATCAAGCTACCTCTGATATGAAAAGAGAGCCTCATCACGCTTTTCAATCATAGATTCGGCCTCTTTCAACTTGGCCTCCAACTCTAAACCCTCTCTATTTGCTTTTGCAGCTTGTCATCCTGATCATTCATATGACGCTGGCTGTCCAGGAGCTGCTTATTTTTCTCCTTCAGGAAGTCCATCTTCTCCTGGAACTACTTCAATCTCTCTATTATTTCACTTTCTTTAGTAGCCTTCTTCTCTGTTGCTTTCTTGACCTCCTCGGCTGCTTTCTTGGTCTCTTTGACTGCTTTATTGGCCTTTTTTTAGGCCTTGAGCCACTCTTCCAGAGAATTCTTATTTTTGAAGAACCATGTCAGGTGCTCATTGAGTAACCTAAAAAATATGGCGACTGTAGAAAGAAGGGAGAATAAATATGGTCAGATTGGTGAATTACCGATGTACAAAAAAAGGGATAAATTACAAAAATCTCTTTGAGAATAGGTCGAAATTATAGGTACATCCAATAATTTTAAAACCTATAATCACATCCTTAATGTTTTAGTCAATCCTACATTCTAACCCATACCGTTAGATAATCTATTAAAGTTAACTTGATCATGTTATCATGTCATTATAAATTTTTGAAATGACCAAAATAATCCTGAAAAAAATAAAAAATAAAAAAAAGAAACCTACCCTTCTATTAAATCTGGTCTTCCGACTCTCCCCTCTTCGAGCCTCTCGTGCTCCAGACGTACCATGGCACCATGCTCAGAACCACCGCCCTTGTCACCATACCATCCCCCTCTGCTGCTAGACAAGAGAGAAGCCATCATATCGAGAGAGGTGGTTGGTGCAGCCTTCCATCGGAGCTCAAGCTCTTCCTCGCCCGCCACCCCCTCCTCTCAACCACGACTTCCACTCCGGCATCACCACCATGGTCTCTTCCATCTCCCACTCCTATGCCTGTCCTGCCACCACCGCCTCCTCTCCGAGTTCATGTCCTACCACCCCGCCACCCCTTGCCCCACCGCCGACCCCCTCTTCCCCTCCAAGGCCTGTGAGCCCTCCACGTCATCGCTGCCTCTCCGCGCTGCCCCCCCCCCCCCCATCGGTGTCCCCGCCTCCCTTCCTCGATGGCCGAGAGGAATGTTACTCAGTAATATCGAAAAAGAGGATAATTTGATCATTTCACAAGTCTGAAACTTTTCAGTAACGTCGTTATTTTTTAAAGGTATAAGTGTAGATTTTTCAAAATACTGGATGAAAGTGTAATAAACGTAAATTTCAAGAGATTGTTATAATTTATCCAAAAAAAAAAGAGTAAGTGAAGGTGAAACTCACATCCAGAATACTATTGAACCTAAATTTATTATTTGCTCAAGGGAGAGGTCTCTTCTCCGAGCATCCAGATCCTTCTGAGGCATCATCATATAGAGCAGATCTCTACCTAGCCTTGCAGTCTCCAAGAGCGATACCTAAGAGAGATCGACCTTCCCGATGAAGAGGATGGCGGTTGACATCGGGAGTCTAGGACCTTGGCCATTGATCTGTTGGTCAATTTGACTTCATCGATTTAGGAGGAGGTGCTGGAGAAGGCGCCTGCCTTGGTCGCATAGACTCCTTTAGAGGTGGACAAGCCACCTCAATAGATTGTCGGTTTGATTTCATCGATGGTGCAATTGAGATTGAAGCAGCATCCATGTCCATCATTATTGCCCCAGGTGATGATCGGGGGATAGCCGATTTCATGGAGCACTAGTCTCCTTACTCCTCTTTGGCACAGGTTGATTAGTCGAATCCTGCTTTCTCTTCTTTGCATCAGCTAGCCTCTTTGAGTCAAACTTCATTATCGTTGCTATACAAGAAGAAAGATTGTTAGAAAGAGAAAATGATGAAAAATGATGGTGAAGCAACAGAGAAAAAAAATTAACATTGGACTTATCTTGGAGAGAGATTTGACTATTGCTAGCATCAAACAAAGACTGATCGAACACCAGTAGGCTCAACTTGGGTACCTTCATTTCCAGAAGTTCTACAAAAGCCTCTTCATCCCCAGGTAATATTTCATTATTTGAGTTTCATTTGATTTCAAACTTACGTTAGTTGTAGTTGAAACCCCATGGAACATCAGAGGAAACAAAAAATAAATAAATTTTTCGATTGTGGATTGAGGAAGGAAGGGTAGGACCAAATTTATATTTAGGTCGAGGTAAAAATACCACCGACTTTTTTCATAGAGATATTTTTTTAAGACAAATAGGATCCTAAAAAGAAAGATCTTAAGTTGTATGGTGGAAAAGTTACAGCAGATGATGAATACTATGATCATTCTAATAGCATTGGGGGTGACCTTAGTTGGATGGAGTCTATAGAAGTCTAAAATATTACTAAAGAAGGAATGTAAAGAAAATCGAAGTACCTCATCGTAAAATGTGATACAACCTTCTAGAGGATCAGTAACCTTATCATCTCGATCAGGAGATATGAGCTGGAATTCTTCAGAAATTGAATATTTTTTTCTAGATTTCTGAAGATTGAAATCGGTCAGGATAAATTATTCAGTACTTGAACCAAAATAATCCAAAAAACTCCTTATAGAAGATTCTGAATCTTCCTGATCTGAAGTACTGACTTCAACTATTGTCCGAGGTAAATTTTCCATCTCAAACTCGAGCAGCGATTGGATCGATCGAGGTGCCCGATTGCCCTAACTTATCTTATTACTGCTATCAAAAGATATTTTTTGAAAAAGAAAGAAAACAAGAAGCAAATGAAAGAAAAAATAGATGAAAAAAAATATAAAGAATTGTCCAAAAGAGAAAATAGAGATTGCAGAAATCTAAAATTCAAGATTTACACGAAAAGAAGGCAAGCACGAAAGAGTCTACCTAATAGATAAAGAAGAAGGTCTAAGGAAGCTTTTGAAAAACTTTTCACTTCTTCTTCGGCTCCAGTGATACTGAGGGATCTCTTTTCTGACTCTAGTGATGTCGAAAAAGTTCTAGAGAAATTTCAGTAAGACTTCTGAGCGAAGAAAATAGTAAAATAATTTTTAAATAGAGTACAAGCCTATTTATAGAACATATCGATGGATCGAATTGATTAGCCACACTGACAGATCAACGCCACTTGTCAATAATCCGACGATTCTATAGAAAATCGGTTCGATGCATCTCTTCTTGATTGAGCCATGCAAGCAGGATCCATGTGAGAGCCAAAGCAGCCAATAATAGTGCGACACCTGGCACACGCACATCTGGACACTGACGTCCAAATATAATGAGCTCCCAATTCTCTAAATGCTTATAATTACTAAATCTGATGGATCATTTCTCAAAAACGATGTGTCACTTTGAATGATTAAAAATTAATATTTCAATCATCAGTATTGCAGTACATTTATGGTGATAATACGAGTCGGATGAGATCTCCTGAATGAACTTTCTACATCTAATGTGAAAAACTTCACTTCAGTCTGGAAAGTGGAGGGCATGTGTTGGTACATATAATCCGATCTCATCATCTGGCCATGTGGCAATAGATTATTATCTGAGTTATAAATATTCTTCTGGATCACATCGGCTATTTACCGATCTGCTTCTTCAGTTTGTCGTTTTGTCGATCTAGTTTGGTCAAAGCTGATTTTTTCTTAAAGTATGATGCTTCTCAGTTTTTTGTCGATCTATGATGAATTACGTCAGTCTTTAACTGATATGATTATAAGGCACTGAGGGTATTTGATACTCAGTTCAACCAATTACCAATCTAAGGTGAGTCATGTCAGTTATACTGACGTAAATCTTGGAACACAAATAGTTATCTCGTAGCTATCATCCAACTTAGCATCAGCTGTCTTCCAACTATTTTACAGCTAATTTCCACATAGGCAAACAACCCACATTCTCCATACAGCTAGCCATTCTATTATAACAAACTAACGGCTTAATAAACTCTTCTAATGGTCTAGCAATTTGAGCAAATCCCCTCTATATAAAGGAGAGTAGGATCCTCTCCGAGAAGTAAATAAAGTCAGAACTCATAGAGTTGAGACTCTACTGAATCATTTTCAGCTCCCCCACTGAAGAAACAAAAGTCCCCTCTCCACTTATCTACAATCTCTTTTTCATCCTTCTATTCTTCTATTCTTCTATTTCCACTACCTATTCTTAAAGCCTCCAATTGACTTAATCATCGGAGGGTTTTAAACTAGAGGGTGCCCTATTGGTTTTAGGATTTTTTTTTACAGAATTTACTGTGGACTTCACCGAATTCACCTAAGGAGTAGTCCAGTTTTGTCCAAAACCGATCTCATTATTTATCTTCCAAAACCTTGCAGCAATAAACTTGTACATTGATAAAACTTAAATACAGGGAGAAGAAGGATTGTGAAGAGAGGTTTCTTTTCTTTTCCAATTTGGATAATTCATTGCTTTTGAATTTGTGTTAGTAACATCACTTAAGAGCCATTACCAAACTGATGGAAGAAAACATTTTGTAATAGAAAGATCTTAGTTATGAATGGAATAAAAGGATGGGTATGATAAGGGCATTTATTTGGATTATTTGAGCAATTTCAGATATATCATGAAATGGAATCCAAATAAAGATCTTGATTAATATTCATATTTTTGGTAGCAAATATATGGCAACCACTCTCGTTTTAACTAACTCATCTGATACTACAACCCCATTCCACATCATTTACCACTCATTTATGCAAAATTCAGCTATTAGTATCCTTACAATAGTTTACCTTAATGAAAATGGTTATGACTTTGTCCATGTTTCCTCAAAAGGGAAAAAAAAAAAAAGAAAAGAAGAAAAGAAAAAGGTTTGAATTAATAGGATTTGCATTGTGCATGAATCTAACCTGGATTTCAAGCCAGCAGGTTTTGGAATTGTGTAGTGTTGGATAACCTCAGAGAAAGCAGCTCAATTTAATTTATTGCTCTTTTGAATAGAAGGTATCTAGAACTCCTAATTTATCAATTGATCACTTATTAATGAACACAAGGACACAGGTGAATCTTGGTGAAACAATCACCTCATCGCAGAAGCAAAACAGCTTTAGTGGTGGCATGGTAGGAAGCTCTTGCTACTGGGATGGAAAACTTATGAGGAAGAAGATAGCCAACCAAGAGAACTTAGCCAAAACCAATTGACTTGGAGGGGAGCCTTTTGGTTATACAATGGATCAGCAAGAACGAAAGGCTCTGGGAGCATATAGAAGTTTGGATGCCACTTTTGTATACAAGAAATGGTAGCAGAGAATTCCCCATTCCATGAGGTCGGATTGACATGACATGGTTGGATGCCGAGTTGCCAAGTTAGAAGTAGATGGACATAATGATAAGGGAACTATTGGACCACGTAATAAAAAACTGCAACATCATCAAAAAAAGTGAATTTTTTTCCATTCAAATTAGCAAAAGCTGTCAGCTAATGGTTAAGGTAAACCTTTTCCACTCAAAGTTTGAAACAATGTCCGGATAATAATGAACTTTTTTCAACAATAAATGATGTGATAATTTTTATTGAATGATCCAAGATATACATGATAGAATAGTTCTAATCAATAATTTCTCTAATGAGAAATTTGTTGCATGCACTAACAAATGCCCCACAGCTATCGGGTTAAACTATTGGGTCTGGAATAAGTTTGGTCTACAAATCAAATACCGATTTCAAAAAAAAAAAGAAATGCATCTTCAAATTTCTTCAGAGTCTTATTTATTTATTTATTTATTTATTTAAGAATGAAGATATATGGAAGTCTGGTCGAAATCAAGTAATGATGGAATAATTCAAACTCAAGTCATTGATATTAACATCAAGCAAGATGGCACCCTGTTGGAAGGCGATTCCGCAATTAGTTATCAAATGGA
The DNA here is from genome assembly GCA_000441515.1 of Elaeis oleifera. Classification (NCBI taxonomy): domain Eukaryota; kingdom Viridiplantae; phylum Streptophyta; class Magnoliopsida; order Arecales; family Arecaceae; genus Elaeis; species Elaeis oleifera. The sequence goes on along the minus strand of KE504652.1, from coordinate 1,933,461 downwards.
GTAATTCTTCATCACAAGTCTCCTAAATATGGCAGCACACTTGGTTGGAAGGCTAATTGTTCTAAATTTTAGGCTACACATATATAAAGAGAGAGGCTAATCAAGCAGCTGATTTCTTGGTCAACGAGACATGAGAGAGCGATTTCACTATACTTGCAAGTGACCAATTTCCTGCTCAACTGGGGTCCATCCTTTTGGCTGATGCATCCGGAACCTCTTTGTTCGCCAATGCAGATCATTATAACAATGTTTCCGTGCCATGTCCTTGATAAGTTTAAAGTGTTTCACTTTAGAACAGGATATCATTATCTGAAGCAGGTCATCAAAAATAGACAGCTTTTGATGTTGATAGTGGCCCTGTTCTTCTATCATCATGTTCAGGTTCCACTGAAGGTGCCTAAGCTTCAAATCTTGACATCAATTCAGATACTTGTAGTGGCTAAAGCTGTTCTCTGCTTTCAGTTATGCCATGAGGATGCTCAAGAAGCAAGCAACTCTCTCATTATCAAACCTAGAAGGTGGCACCCAAGGAGGTGATATTCCTTGTCCAGATTTTTGCAGTGGGCATTTGTCACCACAGAATGGCAGCACAACCGATATTATGTCCTCTTCAAATTCTATTGATCCACCTGCCATTACTTCATTATAAAGATCATAAATTTGGGCAACTTGAAGTAAGATTATTATACATTCATGATCTTTACTTGTTCGTAGGTAATATTACTAATTTCATCAGCCCGAAAGGTTACCATTAGTTCCATTTGTTCTTGTTTAGAAGCAAAGGGAATGGATAGGTGCGTTAAGTCTCCATGTTATAATCTCAACTTGCTCATTCATATTATTGTTGTCTCTCAACATGCATAGTCTAAGCTACATGTGAGGGGGGTGTATACATTGTGAACCATTTTTCATTCTCTATCAATTTAAGCTTTTTGGTTTAGTTAGTTACTCAAAATTGTAACCTTACCTTTAATTATTTTCGTATTACTGTATGTGGGGTCAATTGGCTACTCAACAATTGTAACCTTAAGTTGATGTTTTTGGTATCCCGCACTGCATAATTATATGATATATGTTATGGAGGAGTGCAGGTCCCATCAATATTGGCGTGAGGAGGCCAATAGGTTTTGGTGGGTTTCCCCACTGCATGAATCTGCCTTAAGCCTGGTGACCCTAAGCACAAAGACCATTCGAGTTTATGTGAGCCTTTTGTATGGTCTTGATGTGATTTTAATTGGCTAGGCCAGAATTGTAAATGATGCCCATTTGCTAAATGGGATGGGTTAACTTGCATAAGCCTCACTTTATCCATTTAATTTGGATCAAGTTGGCAGAGCTTGGCTTCTCATGAATGCTAACATTGCTTGATCTTAGGTTGGCCTCTCATGGATAGCAATAACTTTAGTGGTAATAGATATTTTCATATAAAATTTGGGATTGTTGTGAATCAAATGCTATTTTGAACATGTGGATATTTGGACGCTTGCATGATGAAAAGTTTGGTGCACTGATTCCTAATTAAGTATCTCGGCTTGAGTTAATAGTTTGCTCCAATGTAAGTTGCATTCTGTTAATTATAAGGTGAATATTTGTTTTCATTGCTTTCATTATCAATGTGAACAGAGTATAGGAAATGTTTTCCATGTTCTTGCAAATTTTAATGGATTAAATCTTAAGGAATATATGGCCATGTCATGTGCCTTGATTGTTAGCCGTATCCAAAGTAGGGACGGCAATCAGGTTGGGTTGGACAAAATACGGAGAGGATTGAATTGAATATAAGATATATTCTGATCTATTTATTAACGGGTTAAAATATAAATCCGAATTGAACGTATATAAAATAGATAATTTAGCTTGATCTACGACAAGCTGAAACCAAATAACTAGATTAAATGGTTAAGCATTACCAACATCCTAATCCAAAATCAATAATTAAAATTTAATTTGTTTAAGAATAAACCATATCTATTTTTGTCAGGAGAAAACCTTTGTGCACCGCATGCAGTGCAATAAAAGTGACGTGGAGTGCACCATCCAACCACCTTGAAGTACACAGCCATCGCTTTCCAATGCGTATTTAATAGCACATTTAATGTCTGTAGTTTTATTTTTTCATTTAAAATTTTAAATGACAAAAATACTCCTCCTGTTCTAAAAAAATTATGATATCCTGCGGTCAAATTATGACTTCCTGCATACAGAAAATCATAATTTCTTTTCAGAAATCATAAAAAGATAAAGACATTCTCATCATTAAAAATTTATGAAATTTTTAAATGATAAAAATATCTCTTCCTTCCTTATGGCATATTATGGACAAATAATGAATAGAAAATTATAATTTGACCGTAGGATATCATAATATGGCCACCGGATATCATAATTTTTTCAGAATATACGAAGTATTTTCATCATTCTAAATTTTAAATAAAAAAATAGAACTGCAGATATTAAATACATATTAAAAAGCGATAGCTACATGATCCAATCAGATGTGATGGGGTATTTTTTTCTACATTGTATAAAAAAATTACTCTTTTGTCAGCACGAACAACTGCGCTTTCTTTCCATATCCCCTTGAAGACTTAAGCGCTGCTCTGTACACGGTTAAGCATGGGCTAGAGACTCGACATGAAGTGACCCCCGAAAACAAAGGCCACTAACAAAAAAATTGCTGGTAAATATGTCCTAAATGTAAAATGACAGTAAAAAAATTAACGGATAAATGTCACTTTCTTCTCCTACATTTCACCAACTTTGGCAAGCCACGGATCACAAAGATTGGGACAAACAACTACCGAATCCATTTCGGTTATTAAACGATACATGAACCGTCCACATGGAGGCAAGTAATAAACTGTATTTGTACTGTTCTAGACCATGGCAAGGTGCACCCAAACATGCGTGAACTGCTACACTAAACAGTGCCTTACTTTGTCCTGAACTACACCAACCGGTAACTGATTCATCTATTCTATTTGACACTCTTACGTTACCCAATCGAAAGCCCATGCTACTCTCTACTTTTACTTAAATAATTTTTTAACCTACCATTCTCTAATTGCATTTATATATAAAGAACCATTTGTTAGCTACAGCTTGGATGGCGGCATATGTAGCTGATCATATGGGGTCTATTCTGTAGGTCACTCTGGCTAATATTCTCTCAAAATTGTTACATATTTTATTTCTAATGGCTACAGATGTATTTATTCTAGATTGATTAAATAAATTCAGTTTAATTATAAATATTAAAAAAAAAAAAAGAAAACCAACTTGTCAAATCCTTTTCAGGATTCTACGGGTATGAAGTCAAGGAGGAGCTTAGAAAGAGTTATCCACGTTTTCTTCAAGCCATCCTATACACAGCAAACTCTTGGCTTTATCCATGTAAAGCCAAGCGTGATATTAGGAATTTTGAGCTACTCACCAACCCAGTCTTCTGTTCAAAGGTACCACATTTCAGCTGCCTTGGCAAGAGGAGAGAGATAAAAAGAGCGAGAGAGAGAGAGCAAATGATCAGGGAGACAATATGGATGTGGGGAGGGAGATAAACATGGATGAGTCCTTCAAGAAGTCAGGATCCATTCCATTCAAGTGGAGATCCAGCCAGGCATTCCCAAGCCTTACCCGTCCCACACCACCACCCCTTACCGCTGCCACCAAAGCTCAGGTCACATACTTCCATGCTCCCTCTCTCCCTGCCTCAATCCTCCAATCTTCTCTCCCCTCTGCCTCGACCTCTCGGCCATTCCCCTCTCAAGGCTGCTTCCCCATTCCATCAGTCAAGCATAGAGATGACAAGAAGGGTGTCGAACCGATCCCATGGTTACAGCTTCGCTCCATGTCTGCTCGCTTTACTCCTCTCTTCTCAGCTCCCTTCGGCAAGTCCATGCAGGTGAAGGATGACATCAACTTGGACACTTAACACTGGCTATTCTAGAGTAGCTTGCAACAATAACATTATATAGATGTATGGAAGAAACAACACCGATGAGCGATGACACCTGATAGCAGGAGCGAAAAGCAGACATCATGAAGAATTTCAAAGGAAGATGAAGCTGGATTGTAAGCTATACCACTCAGCTCATCTCAGTGGCAATTCGACAAATGAGTGGTTGAAACACAGGTAAGATGTAATAAGTTATGACCAAAAAAATAAAGGTTGCAGCATGATTGAAATTAAGTCTTTTTCTCTATGTATCAAAAGCTCATTCCAATTTATTTTTGATCTGAGCATCATCCTCTTTTTGATCTCCTGGTTCATGCAAAGCAGTACAAAGCATGGATTTCAGAATAGGACTTTATGATCCTTTTGTGCTTCCTGCATCAGACACCAAGTTCGGTTTACACTTGTATTTATGATCATTTCAACATGAGAAACTAGGATCACTGATGCCTTCATGTCGTCCGGTTTAAATCTCAACGATGCTCCTTCCTGACGCTGTGGCCGCAAGGGTGTTAACAAAACAACAGGCGACAACGTTATCTGAGTTTGGCATGAAGAGAAACTGGCCTACCAGACATGATTTAATTGATATAAAGGTCTGCCCTACATGATAACATAGTTATAAATGTCATCTCCCTGAGCAATCCATATAGAATTGTCTTCTCCAGAGATAAATAGAGCTGATCCATGAACAACATCATGACTCAAAACAATTAAACTAGACATCAACAGCACATACCAACACAGATCAGATTTATGTTGTTGGTTACTAGAAGCCAACCATCTGGAATGGTTAAAAATTGCAACAGAGCTCCAGAAGAAAACCGCATAATCAGAGCCATTAATCCATTACGTTTGTTGCTGACCACCAAACTGGTGAATTTTCACCACTACTGATTGAAGGGACCAGGCAGAAATCAGAGACTACCATTAGTATATCATCCCACCTCCTGCTTAAACTGTACATCTTGATGACTTGTTCATCATCCCATTTAATAATTGCTGCGATGGCAGTAAACTATTCAAGCACCGGCATCAAATTCATCACTCCCCAAGGAGTGTCCATATGATTGATCAACCCATGCATGTGAAAGCACAAAGGCGATAAAGTTCTAACAAACTGTATAAATGTGCTAAAACAAGTTCACAAATGAATTGTAAGGTAGACTTTAAGAATATACAGCCACCGGTTAGATGCCCTTTCTTGTTCTCTCCAGTCATGATGGATTAGAACATCAAAAAAGTCAGGGCAGAAACAAATAGGGTTAATGTTGATGGTGAAACTAGGTGCTCCATAAGACATGGTGCTGTGATTATTGCTGCAATGATGTCAAATCAGCAGCAGTGTGATAGCAACCGTTCATTCCAGTCTCTTCTCTGCGCAGATAATTTACCTGCGATATTTTGTAATAAATGAACCTAATTTTGGGTATACAATATCTAGCCCATCCATCTTTCTTCCGCAACTTGTTATCCTGCACAAAAGATATTGCTATAATTAATCCACTCATCTATAAATGCACACCTTGTCTACAATAAACAATCAAACAGCTTAGTTAATTTGAAGCCATAAACAACATGGGCAATAGAGTATTAAAAAATCCAAAGATATGTCTCCAGAAAATTTAGCACGGTTGCACAATACAAGAGGATGACCGTGGTCACTGGATCACAATAAAACCTTTTAATTTGATTAAGTCTCCATATAATTAATCCACCATACACCATAATAAATGTACGCCTTGTCCACAAAAAGATTCTAATGACCACCCAATTTAAAGCTATAAACTATATATAGATAATGAATATTTCTCATAAATCCAGAGAAACTTACTTGGAGCTCTACGCTATCAGAGGAGGACAATGCTTCTTCGATCACTTTCAAATCTGCTGTTTGGGCGGCAACCTGCAATGCCAAGAATAACAAAATCATAGATTCTATTGCACATTCATGTGTCTCATGCATGTTCAATAATGGCAGCACTCCCTAGGTGAATGTGGACAGCCAAATGTAATAATTTCTGAAAGTGCTAGACACATATAGTCATCAAAAAGTTTGCGAGATATTTATATGATAGAATCACCTTTTCCGATTTTCAAAAATCAGTAACTATTGATACTGAAAATGAAGTCAGAAACCAGTAATGAATTGCTAGCAGGATAAATTAGAGAAATTTTAGGATGGCCAAGTTGCTAATTCATGCATAAAATCTGCTTGGAAATAAAGCCTGAAAATTGAGATTTGAGGATCAAAGGTTCTGCAGATTCTATTATCTTGATTTATTAGGGATATAAAAAATCAGATCTGTTGGATTTAGTATCCTAAATGTCAGGGATTTGGATGTATCAGTAGCCTCCCTTGATCTCTCTTGTCTCCCCCTCACATAATTCCTCTGCACAACAACTCGCATTCTCAAAACCATATCATCATGCTCCAAACAAGCCCTATGTCTAAGCAGCAGACTCATGCATGAGCAGAGAAACCAAACATTTTAGTTAGTGCATTAAGACAAATGATTAATTGATTCCCAGTGAAATACAGTAATAAACATATTTCAAGTCCACATCAACCATGACAAGAGTAATCAAATCAATGCAGATGTCCGCTTTAAGTTCCCTAAGAAAATAAATACATTAGGTAACCCATAATTACATTAACATCTTCATATTAAAAAGAGCAGATTTAAAAGTTTCTAGCTCAGGTCATGCTCCAAAAAATTGATGCAAAATTTTAGTTTAGAACAATGGACAAAAGAACAACAAAACTTCAATGTCAAGGTAGAAAACAATAGTTAAAGCAACAAAATATCACATAAGAGTTTGAATTACACCAACTAAATCAGTAAACAACATTACAACATCTACATAAATACATACATAGATACATCCATTGCACCCAAAGCTATGGAACATTTTTTTTCTAGCCTTGCTAGCCATCAATCAGTCAAAATCAGTGGACAAAAAGATTCTATAATGTAAAAAAGGAATTATACGAGCACCCTAAAAAGTAATCAGCATAATTTAAAATGCTCTCTCTACAGCTTTTGCCTTTCCTTTCTTATCAACTTCAATGTTAATTTAGAAGTTAACTTTTCAACTTCTCACGTAACAAATGAAGCTATCAAGCTCAACTTTGTTTTCCCCCCACTAATATGTTCGCAGCATTCTGCAATAAATACTGCACTGACAAATTTGCAACAAAATGGCAAATAATTCTTGCTTTAACAACATTTCTGCCTTTATCATTTCTCTTTTATGATCTAAACCATGATCATACCATCCATTATTTTTCCTCTTCAACTTTTCATGTGACTGCAATCTAAACGAGATTCAGACTTTCAATATACAAACAGTAAGCACCTTTAACTCTATCAACAACTACCTTCATCTCGTCATTGTTTCAACATGCATCCTTGACTGCTTTCAGGCTACTAAGTCACTTTTTAACCTGTTAGACAATTAAACAAGTCAGGCCATTGCTGCTATGACGAGTTGCATTCCCAAGAGGACTTTGGTTCAAGAATATGTGGTCTACCATCCAGACCTTTCTAACACCTACCATAGTTCATAACTATGTGCATTTTATCTCAAATATCTTTCTCCAATTATAATTTCTCTCATCCAGTCCCTAAGAAAAGTTTTCTTAGAGTAAAATAAACTAAAACTGAATGCAGTTACAAGATCAGGCATGAACACAATAGAAGTGAAATGACATTTGGATACAACTAACACCGTGCACTTAACAATTTAATCATCATTCTCAACATGCTATTGGAAATATATCTTAAATATATAAAAGTGATACAATCTTTGTCATACACAGACCTATTTTGCACCATTTAATTTGATCATCATATGATGAAGTATCTTGAGACTAATAATGCAGCGAGTTATAACAACAAGAAGATTACCACAAAACTGCTCATGAAGGCCGACAAGCACTTCAAATTTAACTGGTCTGACAATATGGGTGTCACAATAAGAGAGCCCTGAAACCTATCCTTTGTTGATATATCATTAATATTTCCAACAATGCAAGTTCATAAGCAGTCAAAATTTGTTTCCACAAAGAGTAATCACCACTAACCATTTAAATTTAATATAATGTACACTATGCCAAACCACCAAGCGCTTGCTCTGATGAGTATAGGTAGAAGGTGGGATTAGTCCCTCCTAATCTCCCATGGAAAAAAAAAGAGAGAGAAGAAGTATTCTATGACAAAATTCGGAGTTCTCAAAGCAAAAGGCAAATCTTAATTGGGAAGGTCTAGTTCCATGCCAAAAATAGTGATTTCATGGCAGTGATTCTTTTGAATAATCATTTATCAAACCTAATTATCATATAACAAGTGTATGCTGTTAGGTATGAATTTGAGCTTCTGAAGACCTCATCAGTTTTAACTATTTTATTTCTTTCTCCTCATGAACATGCACTTAGTTGAGGGTGGCAATGGGAGCCAACAGCTCGGGAACCACCTGAACCCAAATCAAGATTTTGGATATGGATTCAGAAAATGAATCAAATAACCTATATAGTTGGGTTTGAGTCCCAAATTTAAGATTACTGGGTTAGGTTTGGACATAGGCCAATCCATACTTGAATCCGACCAAATCATGCACGCATGCATGCATGCACATATGAAATGTATATGTGTGTATATATGCATATTAATACATACATTTACAAAACACACATGTCCATCTATACTATATATATATATATATAGAGAGAGAGAGAGAGAGAGAGAATAAGTTGGAGTCTTTAGGCCTACCAACATGCCCCTAGGTGGAAAATTGATTAGTTCTGAAGGAGATATTTACTATCTGATGACCACGAGTACATGTAGTCTTAGAATGAAGATGTTGAAACGATAATATCCAATTGCCTGACTACAACTCTCATGTCTTTCTCTAACAGAATTATGTCTTCTCAGAATCTCTATCCAAACTGGAAATGTTGGCATGACAAATCTCATTTTTATTTAACATGCACTTGCAGAGGCAAACCTTGGCACAATGGTAAGGTTACTCCACTGTGACCTAAGTATCACAGTTCAAAACCCAACTTTGAAACTGACACAAAATTTAGGTTTGGGTCCAAAAAAAGACCAAACAAGCTATTTGGCTGGGTTCTGGTTATTTGGATCCTAAATCAGACCAATTCCTTACTGGATTGGGTTCATGTGTAGCTTGAACCACAGCCAAAACCTGAAACACAACCAAAGCCATGTGTGTGTAGATATAAATGCATCTATATACTCGATACATTAAATATTTCTCTTCTCATTTACTCATTACAATCAAGAAACTGTTCATATTTCTCATTTTCTCTAATGCCCTAATATTTGTTTTGCTTCCTTTACAACAAATGCAACAATGGTTTTATGGGTGAGTGTTGGTGCAACCCAATGATTCTAATCTTGTGGGTGGGGCTGTCCCAGTTTTTCCTGAGAATGGGATGCATCACTTTGCAACATCCAAGATGGTAGATGTCTTGTCTTGTCTCATCCCAACACTCAGGATGGAGGGACATCCTATTGGCAGGACATAAATCCTTGGTGCAACCGACAAAAGAACAAGATACCTTCTCCCACTCTTTCCTCGCATGCCCCTATCAGTTCATACTCAGCCTTGCCCTACCTCCCCATCTCACAGCCAAGATTAGACCCAAAAGAGTCCCACCATGTGATAACAACCTGAAACGCAAGCAATGCCTGATTATTTTCAGGTCTCCTATAGGATATGGATGTAGGGTTGTAAATTGGGTTAGGATATGGGTTTGGATTTGGCATATAAAACTTGATTTGTGTATTAACATAGCCAAGCCCAGGTCAATTTCAACATGTTTCCAGCCCCACATGCTTAGTGTACCTAATTAAATAATTATATCAGTATGTTCCAGTTAGGCATGATATCCATAGTATGCATACCAAATTGCAAGGATGGGGAGACAAGAAATTTCTTATGATAATCAACAAGCATTCTAGAAGATATTCCAACCATAAGGTATGAAGAATCAGCTTCATAGCCGTTTTCAGTCACAAAAAAAAAAGAGAGAAAAGAGAAAGTACAACGATATTAGCATCGTAAAGAATATATCAAATAGATTCTACAAGTATTTTGTATTATTCAGGATAATTGGTCTTATAGTTTTTGATTGCTTTAGGATACAAACATTTATAAATTCTTTTAAAAAAAATCAAATAACAAAAGTTAAGAATCTAAAAAAGATATAAACACCGAATAAAAGTGTAAGATATCATTCAATCGTTCAAGGACAATATAATGAATAATAAAGAAATAAGGAAAATAATAATTCCATGTTAGTCATGAAATGTTGCTATACTTTCTTTACATTTTGAAAACTCATCATTGATCCTGAATATATGCAAACATAGATGTTGAATATGCAAGATCCATAGCTGGGTAATTATCACCTGGGGGTCTTGGAATCCAACACCCGACAAATGAATGGAGATTAAATAGCACATATCTAAACTCTTACAATGGGAGACATCATCTGCTCCAAAACTACTGAAATATTTGTAAGGACTAAATTCAGGTCAAATTTACCACCAAAATACAACCAAATATCATTTTTTTCTAATAACCACTCATAAGAGCCCTATAACCTACTCAGCTCGAGTATATGAACCTTTCTTCTATTCCATCACAAAACCTAAGTGAAAGGATACTCCTAATCACCAACTTCGAGACAAGATGTCTACAATCATGTTTAGGTGAAATATGAGGCATAGAGTATAAATTAGTTTACCTCCAGCTAGAAGGAGAAGGGAATTGGATGACTTGACACAGCACCAGTCAAGGATAGATCAGGATGGTGGATTAAACACTGGGTTAAAGGATAAATAACTGGCACTAAAACATTCTACAGACATCTATGGTGAAATAAACTATATGAATTAGTTAAGCATAATATTTGCATGTTGGAGATGATAGTCATGAGTTTATGGTTGTTGGAGAGTAAAGTTTTTTATTCTTTATATGATGCTTTCTTGCTTATCATTTCTTCAAATCATAATTCAGTCATGCTTGTTACAATTCATGTTTTCAACCGTATCATTGTGTTTGAAAAACTCAGAAAATATCTCCTAATTTGTGACCCAGTGCACAAACCCATCCAATTTGACCCCCTCTATGATTTACCAGACAATCTTGATCTTAACAATGTTACATATTCGTTATTCGATTTCCTAAACGTGAATCCTACACTCCTCCAGCTCAACTAGAACATACAGAGAAATAAAACATGTCAACAAGTCATTCTCTCCAAAATCAACATTTCCAAATTTTGACCGACTGCCCCTAAAATTTAAAACCTAATAACCGAACACCTCTGCACCAGTAGAGACACTAACAGCAGCTCCAACAACTCATAAATCACTTCCCATTTAATAAGAGGTAGGTTTCCAGAATTCAAAATAAAGTGCCATGCAAGCATCCAAACTCCAAAATGAAATATTTATATTTTTGAAGGTTATGGAATCTCTTTTATTAGGTTAAGAAAAGATATTAAGTCGTTATATAATTATCACCATTTTGTTGTCTTGCTCCCCTCTTTTTTACCTCTTCACCTTGGACTAAATCACTTTTGAGTGCACAGATCTATCAGTGTTTTGACAATAGTATCAGTCACTAAGCATGCAGTCATGTAAATTAGATGGATTAGATGGCTCTCTAATACCTCAAGTTGTTGACTCTAAATTTGTAAGGTTTAAAAAATAACAAGTTTACCAGTTCCATATTAGAAGTCAAACCTGATTGTTATAAAGAACACATGGCGCCTTAAATAATTTAAAAGATGTCATAACTACAATGTGACTGCATTACATTCTCTTGATTTGGTAATAAAATTCAGGTTGTTGCCACAATAGAGCATTTAGAACTGTCTGGCTTCACCTGTTCTAGTACACAAAAAGACCAACCCAGTTGCTTACCTTACGAAACCTCGCAATCGTGTGGATATCAACCCAGCCTTCATCATCCATTTGCCTCTTCAGGTACTCATCCCGAACCAAATTTTGATCACTGCATGGCATAAACACAAGCATGCAAAACCAATAACAAAAGTTCAAGTACATAACCACAATCAAGCTAGGAATAAGTAGCAAAATTCTGATAGGTATAACCTGAAGTAATATTCTATCTGCTTGCGCAGATCCACCAGTAGATCCGCTTTGTGGTCCTCAGCCATAGATGGTGGTGGTGGTGCTAACCGAAAGCTGGCTCAGCCATAGATGGTGGTGGTGGTGTTAACCGAAAGCCGGCTTTGGTCCTCATTCATTGGTGGTACTGGTGGTGGTGTTGGTGCAAGAGCCAGGTTTTGGTCCAAATTCAAATGTGTTGGTGGTGGTGGTGGTGGCGGCGGCGACGGCGGTGGCGGCGGCGCATGGTGACCAACAGGTACTGCACCGAGAGGCAGAGAACCGGGCGGCGCATAAGGAAAGTTATAAAAAGGACTGCTCAACTCTGCAAAAGCAAATCTTGTCATCAATGATCCATGAAAACAGTGAAAAGAAATCCAACAAAGTTCTCACCTGGATAGAAGGAACCGACATAGTAAGGCAGAGGCATAGGAATTGGTGAAAAATTGACATCATAATAATTTAGAGGGGGACCACTGGGAGGGGAACACCAGGGGGGAATCCCATGGGCTGGTGCGGCGGCCACATTTGGCCGAAGCCGAAACCTCCGTTCCAATTGGGGCTGGTGGGAGATTAAAATTCCCGCCATTGCCGCCGGGGAAGAAGGGGGCGCGGCTTCCTCTCCCGTGCTGAGGCCGGTGGTTCCTGCCTCGATGGTGGTTCGGGGAGCATGGTTGGGCCCCCGCCGCCGCGGAGCGGAGGGTCTCGGCGTCGCATCGAATTCTGCCGACGGCGCAGTCGGTCTCTGCGCAGGTGCTGGGTCGGGCTCAGGGGTTGATTCTGGCAAAGGATCAGGCTCAGGGGTTGATTCTGGCAAAGGATCGGAGCTGGGCTCGGCGGCTGGTATTGATGGGGATCGATCACCTCCATTGAAGAGGTTTCGTCCGGGGTTTGCTCCGCGGTGGCCACGGCTGTGTCGGTGACGGCGGCGCGGATCTGATTGACCACAATAGACGATAAAAAATTAACAAAAAATTAAAAAATTAAAAATAGAGAAACCTAGTGATAGAGTTAGTACCTGGGAGGAGGAGGAGGAGGAGGGAGAGGGGCCAGGAGGAAGACCCGCCCATGAGGTGGGCGGGAAGAGGGCCGGAGGGTTGCGGTTCCACGGTTGGAAGACAGGGTGGAGGAGGGCTGGAAAGACGGAGGGAAAGAAGGTGAAGGGGCGGATTGGAAGTCACGGTCATCCCTCCGCTTGGAGCTTATGAGAGCAAAGGTGGAACCCGGGAGGAAGGAGAAAGATATGGAGTTCGTACTTTAAAATCGATATCCCTTTGTAAGGGATTATGGTGAGCAAGCAGAGTGGTATCACAATAGAAATTTTTTAAATCTAAATTTCGAACATATCCGTCTAACATTAAAATTTAGCTTCTTTAAATCCTAAACAGATAAGAATACCAATTTATGGCTAATTAATGAATTATCCATTTAAAATAAATTTGAATTTGATATAATAGATTTAGAATATAAATAGGTGATCCAACTAGATCTATTTATTAAATAGATTGAATTTAAATTAAATTTTAAATATTTAATCTCTTCTGATTCATTTAATAATTAGATCGGATCATAATCCATTTAACCTATTCATATCTATTTAATATATTTAAAACTTATTTAATATATTATAATCTATTTAATTCGATTCATTTAATCTATTTAATCTATTTTATTCATTTAATATGACTTGACCTCTTTAATAGATGGATTATATGGCTTATGTCATATTACTTATTTAATAAAAGAGTCTAATTCTGAATTTTTGATCTATTTAATAAATAGATTAAGTTTGGATTGATAAATTTTTGATCCGATCCACATACAAATTGATGTATCTGATCCAATCCGACCTAAGTACCATCCTATGAACCAATTTGATCTGGTTCGAAATATTATTCTATTGCTAAGATGGGAATTATATGATTCGGCTAACTCTAACTTCATTAAGAGTACAAACTTGTGATTTTGATTGTGAATTGAAATGTAAACTCCCTAAATTGATTCAATGTAGTTTGATGACAAACTGAATTGGATAGCATTGAGCTCTTTCTTTTCTAAAAAAGTTGTTTATAAACTATTGAGGATTATTATATACACCGAGAAAACAAAAGATCACTCTTGGTAATGCATGCATCAAGGAGTAAGACATGTGGATCTCTCAAAATAAGGCATCATATAACTCGATTTCAAAAATATTTACTACATTCACTTGCATCTTTTTACTATATGTTTGCATTCTGGACCAACTCATGTTTTTCTTTTTGGCAAGCTAACCTACTACAATTTCATTGGATTTGGTCTTGGAGTCAAGGAGGAACAAGAAAGAAGAAAAAGACAGATTTTGGAGTGGATTTGAAGAACATTCTTTTCTTTTATAAAAGAGGAGAGGGAGAATATGAGGTAGAAAATGCATCACAGCAAGGATCTCTCTCCGATTTCAATCAAAAATAGAATTCCTTTGTAGTTATGGATGGTAAATCACACTATAAATTCTTAGAATTTAAAATTCAAATATAACCATTCAATACTAAAATTGGACTGCTTCAAGTTATGAACCAATCTGATCCTGTCCAGAACTTTATTTTGACACTGACATAAGAACTATAGGACTTAGCTAGCTCCAACCCCACTAAGGCTCCAAACTTATGATTTTAATTGCAAATTAGATTTTTACCTATTTATAGTTAATTTAAAAAAATTATCAAAATAATATCGAGCACAAACTATTTATGAAAATACTGCTCAGAAAAAAATCGTCCTTTCAAAGAGCGATTTTTTTTGCCAACTCACCAATTTGACCTCCAGCTAGGGGCCAAATGGACGAGAGAAATGAGTCACCCTTTGATAGGATGGCTTTATAAGTCACCCTTTGATAGGACGACTTTTCCTTTCTTTCTGTTTCTCTTTCTTTCTGTGTCTTCTTTCTTTCTGTATCACTTTTTTCCCTTCTTTCTGTATCTTTTTCAATCTGACCGCCAGCTAATGGCCGGTGGATGAGAAAAATGAGTCGCCTAAGTCGCCCTTTGATAGGGTGACTCTCTCTCTCTTTCTGCTTCCCTTTCTTTCTGTGTCCCCTTTCTTTCTGTATCACTTTCTTTCCTTTCTTTCTGTATCCCTTTCTTTTGTGTTTTATTTATATTTAAGTTAATGTTCTTATTTATTTTACTCTTCATTAACTTTAAACATAAATATAAATAAATAAATATCTTCTTATTTGAAATCAATAAGAATATCAAAAAAATTAAAATCTTTAAGAATAAGAAGTCAAAACTTGGGTTTTAATTCAAATTTTTTCTAAATCCGAAACTTTTAAACTTTTCTTCTTCTGAATGAATAAGTTAAAGGATCTCAAAATTTATTAAAAATTATTTTATGACTCACTAATATCCAAGGATTAATTACCGTCAAAATTTGTTGAAACCAATTGGGCACAATTTATGACTATCTGCCGTTACGGATCCTAAAAATTTTTAAGTCAGAAAACTAACACCTATATGGAGGGCTATATAAAATATGTATTTTCTTGAAATCAAAATTGACGGTAATTGATCTTTGAATGTTAGTGAGTCACAAAATAATTTTTAATAAATTTTGAGACCCTTTAACCTATTCTTTCTAAGAAGAAAAGTTTTAAAATTTTAGATTTGAAAAAATTTAACTAAAACCTAAATTTTGACTTCTTATTCTTAAGAATTTTAATTTTCTGATATTTTTATTGATTCCAAATAGAAAGATATTTATTTATTTATATTTATATTTTAAAGTTAATGGAGAGTAAAATAAATAAGAATACTCATTTCTCTCATCTACCTAGCCCCCAACTGGCGGTCACGTTGGTGAGTTGGCAAAGAAAGTCGCTCTTTGAAAGGATGACTTTCTTCTAAGCAGTATTTTCATAGATATTTTGAGCTCGACATTATTTTGATATTTTTTTTAAAATTAACCATAAATGGATAAAAAAATTTTGCAAATTAAAATATAAACTAACTGAATTGATCCAACATAGTTTGGTAAAAACTGGATTGGATGCTATTGAGCTTTTCTTATTCCAAAAAGTTGTTTATAAAATATATATGGTTGTTAAGTACACCAAGAAAATGAAAGATCCCCTTGGTGATGTACATATCAAAGAATATGAGACATTGATCTCTCAACTAAGGCATCATGTGCATCAATTTCAAGAATATATATTGCATTCACTTGTACCATTTTATCTCATATTCACATTCCAGACCAATACTTTTACTATATTTGTTGGGTAAACTGACCAACTACTATTTCATTAGATTCGTCTTTGAGTTAGGGAGGAAGGAGAAAGAGAAAAGATGCAGAAATTTTGGAGTGGATTTGGAGAACATTCTTTTCTGTTATAAAAGAGAGCCGTAGAATAAGAGAGAGGGGAGGGAGAAGAATCATCACAGTAGGGATCTCTATCTGATTCCTATCAAAAATAGAAAAGAACGCAAAGATTTTGGACTTCGAGAACATCCTCTTTCCCTTACAAGGAGGACAGTAGAAGAGAAAAGAGTGAGGGAGGGACAAGATGCCCCACTGTAACATCAATGATTCCTCTCAGAAATATAATTTCTTTATGATATGGAGGCAAATAGAGTCCCATTACACTAGAAATTCTTAAGATCTAAAATTCAAACATATCTGTCCAATATTAAAATTGAGCTGCTTTGAGTCATAAACTAATAAGAATAACAATTTATGTTCTGATCTATGAATTACCTATTTTAAGTAGATTTGGATTTGATATAATGGATTTGGGTCATAAGTAGATCAACCCATCTAGACCTATTTATTATATGGGTTGGATTTAAGTTTAGATCTTTGTCTATTTAATCTATTCTAACCTATTTAATAATTGAATCGTATTATAACCCGATCCATTTAACCTATTAAGATCTATTTAACATATTTAAAACTTGTTTAACTTTTTTTGATATTTTTAACCTAAACTATTTAACCTATTTACCCATTTAATATGACTTGATCTCTTTAATAAATGGATTATGTGGCTTGGGTCAAGTTATCTATTTACTAAATGAGTCAGATTCAGATCTAAATTTTTGACCCATTTAATAAATAGATCGGATTTGATTTGATAAATTTTTGACCTAATTCACATTCGATCGGACATGTATTTGATTCGACCTAACCTAATTATGACCCTATGAACCAATCCGACCTGGTCCAAAATATTAATATTCAAATATAACCATCCAATACAAAAATTGGGCTACTTCAAGTCATGAATCAATCTGGCCCTATCCAAAACTTTATTTTAACATTGAGATAAGAACTATAAGACTTGGCTAGCTCCAACCCCACTAAGGCTATAAACTTATGGTTTCAATTATGAATTAAAATGTAAACTAACTAAATTGATCGAGTGTAGTTTTGTAAAAAAACTGGATTGGATGCCATTGAACTCTTTCTTTTCTCAAAAAGTTATTCACAAACTATATAGGGTTGTTAACTACACAAAAAAATGAAAGATTCCTCTCGATGACATATACATCGAAGAGTAAGAGATGTTGATCTCTCAAATAAGGCATCATACGTATCAATTTCAAGAATATCTATTGCATTCACTTACACCTTTTATATCGTATTTGCATTCCAGTCCAATTCTTTACTATATTTTTGGGTAAGTTGACCAACTATTATTTATTAGATTTGTCTTTCAGTTAGGAAGGAAGAAGAAAGTGGGAAAAGTTGCAAAAATTTGGAGTGGATTTGGATAATATTCTTTTTCTCTTATAAAAGAGGGCATAGAATAGGAGAGAGAGAGAGGCAAGGCGGCAAGGAGGGAGAAGACACACCACATCAATCTCTCTCTGGTTTCTATCAAAAATAGAATTCCTTTGTAGTTATGGATGGCAACCAGAGTCCTATCACACTACAATCCTTAGGATTAAATTCAAATTGAGCATCCAATACTAAAAATCAAGCTGCTTCAAGTCATGAACCAATACCCAGTCCAAAACTTTATTCTACCACTAAGATAGAAACTGTTGCTGCTCGATTCGGTCAAGGTCGGAGAGAAAGTGGCAGAGCCTCGTGCAGGGATGCTGGCGTTAGAGTGATTACAAAACAAGTCCAAATCGGAGGTTTTCGCTCTGACGAGAACCCTCCGACATTCAAATCAGATTCAGAAAATAATAGGAACAGCAATGAGTTATCCGAGAGAGATTGATTGACTTATCTTGATCCTCAAAACTTTAGTTGCTTATATAGAAGGCTGTCGAACAGCTGGTGATCGTGCGTTCCTAAGATTATAGGATCGTTGTACATGCCACTGTGGACAAGATAATCCAACCCTTAATTACTCCCGTAGAGTGAAAAATCGTTATTGATAATATATTTAGTGGAAGATTTAAATATCTTTATTGAATATCTTCGAAGATCGTGCCTAATCTTTTAGCCTTCTTGAGTTGGGTGAGTGGTGTCACATCATGATACATAAGGGGTCCATCTATTAATTGTATAGGCTATTGATAAGTGATATATTTTATATTTATTATAGATATTTTGATAATTTATGGTACTAACATCTTCTTAAAAATCTAATTTCATGAATTTATTAAATTTTTTGAAAATAATAATTTTAAAAAATATATAAATTAGATATATTTTGAAAATAAGATGTTAATTTAATTGAGCAATTTAAGCATCAAAATGAAGAAAAATTTTTGAAAAATTTAATGCATATTTTTTAAAATTTTTAGATAAAAATCGAAGCAAAAATGGAGATAAAATATCCTAAAAAAACTTTAAAATAGCCTCCGGTGCATGGTGGACTGGTCGGTCGGTCCATAGAGCCAGGACGTGGTCCACAGAAAACTTCATGCGGTCCACAGACGCGGTTCACAGTGAGAGAAAGATCCGAAGCGTGATCCAACGACTGAGATTCAATCCGACTTAGATCCAACGGTTGCTGTTCATTGTCGGTTTATGAGAGGACTCTTTTGCGCGATCCGACGGTCCAGAAGCGATCCATCACGTGATCCAACAGCTGAGGATGCTTCCGACTTTGAATAGGAGATCAGAAGCGCTGATCGATGGCCCAGATCTCATCCGAATCCAGATCGAACGGCTATGGTTGAATCCGATCCTGATAAGGAGTAAAAGATTGATTTTGGACTGATCTGAACGGTTCAATCCAGATCCGACGGTCAGAAATATTCCTAGGAGATCAATACATTTCTAAAAGTTTTAGGACTCCTTTCCTATCAAAAATTATGAAAAATTTATCTATAAATAGGAGATCCGGGAATAAGCTTTAGGAAGAGAAAAAATCAAAGAAAAAATTCAAAAAATAGAGAAAAAATTCAAAAAACTTTAGGGATCAAATATTGGGAGATTATAGAGCTAGAGAGCTTGATGCATGGCTAAATCCCTTCAATCCAGGAATATGATGAAGCCTATAAACGGATTTTTATTTTTTCTTTTGTATTTAATTTTATGCAATAAAGTTATGCTTTTATTTCATATCTTTTTATTTCTTTTGAGGTATTGATCCAGCCTACACGGCCTATATCCTCTATTGACGTGTCATGATTCTTGGATATGGTACGTACTTTGAAGAGATAGATCATGGTATGCTAGATTAAATCTTAGATCTTATAATTAAATTTAGATAGTTTATACTCCAACAGGACGAGATGTGATCTACTGATACAGTTCGTATCCCTTAGAGATAAACTATACTTATACCATAATTATAAGAATTAAATATTATAATAATAAAAAAAAAGAAAATAAATCTCTTTGCATGGTGGATTCAGAATTTCTGAGTTATTTCTTTGTATTATTTTCTTTCATAATTTAATTATACTTTTGATTTTTTTTGCTATTCTATTTCTTGTTAATCCTTCTACAATCAATTCTCTTTTTATTTCTTTTAAAATAAAAGATAATCGCCCTAGATCCCCGTGAAAATGATCCCTACTCACCC
>KE504652.1:1851439-1861873 GCA_000441515.1 Elaeis oleifera | reverse complement strand
CCTTTAAAGGCTTTTCGCCTACTGCTTGAACCACCAATAGGATGTGAGTCAGAGGGGACATTGCCTCTGTCAACCATCGGCCCCCGTCATCACCCTCTAGCCCCTCTCAATCTTGTCCGTCCCTCTACGAACCACCAGCCCCCTCTGCGACCTCCAGCCTCCCCCAATTGATATCTCAGAATTCGGATCAACAACCTCCAGCCCCTAATCCACCTCCCTTCTCTATTTGGTCCTTCTCTCCATGCCTTGTTTTCTCCCTTTCTCGCTCACTCTCACCGGCGCCTAATCATCACCATGTGTGTACTGTGTGTCACTACGATATGGTATAGTACCATATCGACCTAGTACCTAATTGATACAGACCATGATATTGGCATTATGAACCCTAACATAAATATAATATTTATGCATTAATTCTTAATATCATCCTCAGAAATTTCAAACACTGCCATGGGTCTCAAATGTCTTTCAAGCAGTTGCAATTGTTTCAAATTATTTTGATAAAACTTAAAAAGGCTCCAAAATTAGTTTGATGCAATGAAGATACATTGTTAAAGCCTTCAAGCTATCTTTCTCTACAAGAACATCCATTGTATCTATATAACCATTTGTACGAGCAATGCTATTTCTTTGAATTGATACGAGCTAAGCTTTTAGAAGTGCCAAAAAATTATTGAAATTAGAATACAATTCCACAAAAATGAACATCAATTACAGAGTGAATCCTTTGTTTGTTGTTTAATGTCTATATCCTCCCGGAGAATCATAACATCACTAAGCAAAACAAGCAAGATAATTTATAATGTCCGTGCATGGAGAGATCATATAAGACGTTAGGAAGTCATATATATCATTTAGGATGCCTTATATATTCACTGGAAGTCATATATATTGTTTTGGATGTCGTATATATTTACAAGAAGTCATATAAGATGTTAGGAAGCTATATATATTCTTCGAGATGTCATATATATTCACAGTAAGTTATATATATTCTTTAGGATGTCATATATATTTACAAGAAGCCATATAAGATATTAAAAAGTCATATATATCGTTTAAAATATCGTATATATTTATAGGAAGTCATATATATTGTTAAAATATCATATATATTATAAAAAAATTATAAAATATCAAAAAATTATATATATTATTTAAAATAATATAAAATAAAAAATTATATATATATATATATATATATATATAACTAACGTGATATATATTCATCAGTAGCCGTATAAGATATTAAAAATAAAATATTATTTTTTATTATATAAAGATTTGAATTATGCGTTAGTTATTGTACGGAAAGAATTAATTCCAACAACAATAATGCGGACCTCACCTCACGCGGTCCTTACCCCACAGTGGAACGCGGGCGTTGATGCTGACCTTGACAAAGACAGGACTTGATAACCCGTCCGCTGGTCCAAGCAACTTTGATGGGCAGAGACCCCACCATCTTCTCATAATTGAGTCATCGCGGTTACCAGCCAAGGGTTTAGGTTGCCAGTCAAGCTGAACCGGTTCGGATGACCAGGACGGGAACCATCTTTCGGCGCACTGTAGCTCCATGAATAGGCCAAGAAGACTTCAAGTTAGCGACAAATAAAAGCAGGATGATGTCAAGCAGGGCCCAGGTATTATTTTTGCCATTAACGTACTGCCGGCCAATTGATGATCCTTAGGAGCGACTGAAGGGACATAAATTCTTGCATTCTTTTTAATATAAAAACTCTTCTATAAGGAAGAACTCATGAGCTAGAGGCTCATGTCAAGCTGCTGTCACTTTAGTAAATATATGGCATGATGTAGATAAATGTCACATCCCAAGCAAATGAATTCTTTGCAAACATGCCAGCAACATGGTAAATTAAAGATCAATTATTTTATTATTAAGAACTAAAGTGGCAGGAGGCCCAGATCTAGATCATTTTTCTCAAACATTTAATGATTTTGCCAACAGTATTAGTTGGCACATGTACAAATCAACTATATTGATAAGCTGAATATTGATCGACAAAGTAATGCTTGCCATTGCAAAGTACTATCATAATTTATATAAGAGTGATTCTTGCTCCAGGATCTACTAAATTTGGAGCCCTAACGTACCTCCTTCTTCCAACATTTAATACATACTGCAATATATTTTTAAAATATATTTATGAACAATAATACTTCAGATTAAACAAAATTTTAATCTCATAAATTAAATATTTAATTTTTTTATAGAATAAGGTGGCCGGCTAACCTGTGTCTGATTATGTATCTCATTAGGTATCTCCATCTTCTTCTTCTTTTTTTATATATATTTTTATTTATAAATTTTTATTTTTTTATCTTTTATTTTTTCTCCTTTCTCTTCTTCTATTTTCTCCCTCTTTTATTTATTTTCTATCTCTTTCATTTTTTTTATTAATTTATTTTTCTTTATAGAGATAGGTTTCATTTTAATCTTTTTTAAAAAAAAAATAAAATCAAATGATCAAAATATTTTCTTCAAAATCTTATGATGAACCATAATCCCGTGATGGTGGCTTGATTGCCAAAAATGTGAAATAGATATTATTTAACGGGGTTGGTTGGCAAGAATCCAAGGCATTACTGTCAGCTTCCTAGTTGAGCTCCTTGTATTATTTTATTATAATTTTTGTCTGAAACAAGTGCTCAATTAATGTATGACAGTTATTAAGAACGCTGACCTCCTTCCCTAAACAATCCGTCAAAATCTGATCGGATGGTGGCAGACTTAAAGAACCGCCAATGAATTTTCTTCATTCCCTTTGCGAATATAGGCGTTGGTCAAGGAATCAGACTCTCCAACTTTTGGTCACAACAATTAAAATAGCCCAACCCGGTCCGGTTCAGGTGTCACCACGTCAGTCCGCTATCCAGCATAGGCTTAAAAAATCGGCGGGGGACCAGACCGCTGCCTCAGGTTACAAACGACGAAGGATCCCACCAACCCGTCCCATGACCCAACTCCGAAAGCTCCTCATCTCCCACACTCTCGTCGTTCTTTGGTGTTCTCCTCTTCCTCCTTCCTAAATTCCTCTGCCGGCCACTGAAACCACCATGTAGCTCTCTCTCTCTCCTCTTCCACCCTCTCTTTTCCTAATGTCCCAATGAAATCGTAGATTTCTTTCCCCACTTTCAAGTCTTTTCGTTTCATTCCTTCGGCAGCCGGAGCGGTAGAGGACGGATCTCGTCTCCCCTTTTTCTTGCTTTGATTTCCATTATAATTTCCTCTTCTCACGTAAGTAAACTCCTCCAGTTCTTTCCTTTGATGCTGTGCTTTCTTTCGTTTTCACTTTAGTTTCTGATTGAATTGTTTGGGCTTCGATACGTTTAATTAAGGAGGGTCGATTTCGGGAAATGAGGATGGTTATCTTTTGGGATTTCTTCGATTTCTTGAACTTCTTGCATTTCTTTGATTTATTAGATTTTCTTGAACTCGTGTGAGGAAATGAGGTTGGTAGGTGGCATTATTTAATGTGGCGTTTGTTACAGTCGTTAAGGTGGTTGGATCCAGACGGGCCTATCCGAGCTGCGTTCTTGTGCCAGAACCGTAGGTATCTCAAGATTCATCCCGTGATACCGTTTATAGTCATGTTAGGTAGCATCTTCTCTTACTCAGCCAGTACTACATCCGCATGAAATGCGCGCTTTTGATTCCTGCTCAGAATCTAGTAACTAGAGAGGAAAACTGTTTCACGGTCTTTATTTGTCTGGGCTTCTCGATTTGTCACTGGAGCACGTAGTTGTACGGCTATATTGCGCAATTCTGAATAATTTGAACAGTGTCGTGCATGATATCCATAGTGCAGTTGCGCTTAGTTTATCTTTTTTTGATGTCTTGCCACTCGTCTGTGTCAATATAGTTATCCTTCCTATTCTTTATTACGTTTCTGAGCGATCCTCATGAACCCTTGGGATGGTGTTGGTGCTAAATTTTCTTGTCTCTGTTTTTTCCAAAAATTTTGTCATGGAATTTCCTTCTTGCAGATCTGTTCGTATCTTGCATTATTAACAGCTGTGGGCTATCATGTTGTTATCAGATGATGCTAAGAAGAAGACTAGATTTCTTTGGAAGGCAGGCAAATACACTAAAAGAATTTGGAAATGTTATTATTTAAATGCCTTTATGGAACAAAGCTTGAGATATAGTGTTGTCATAAATCAGAAATAGACTTTAAGTAAAGATAGACAGAGGGAATAAGGAGTAACACTAAGTAAAGGATATGGAGATGCTTCAAGTAATATGATTCTAGGATCAGGTTCTGATCCTCTGACCCACGGATCTTGCACAAATTAAATATGATATGTGAAGAAGACTGTGAATTGTGTATAGAATTTGTGAAGAACATGTGAAATATCATCAACAATCAGTGGCTGATCAGGATACAAAGATGAGTAAGAATCTAGACTAAAAAGAAGCATGAGATATTCATCGATTATGTGGATTTTGTTCAAAGGATGGTAGGTGACATGTTTTTGGGATAAAATATCTATGCTTTATGATGGGTTGCTGCAGAGTCTAGGCTCTAGAGTTTAGCATTCACAGCAAAATAAATAACAAAGGCTATGCATATGATGAAGGTAGAACCATCAGACATATTTGGGAGATTCTAAAGAATGTTTTGTGAAGCTGCTATTGGTATGTTTCTAGAACTGTATTGCCAGCTTAGTAACAGTAGGAATGCATCTTAATTTTGCTAGATGGGCCTTATGTCTTTGAACAACATGTTGATAAAGGCCATTTCTTTCTATTAGTTATTTTTAAAATACTTAAATTGAACAGAGTAAATGAGATGTTAACCACATTATGAGCCAAGCAACAAATATTTTCTTTGTGTTAAAGAAGCATAATCATGAAACACTATGATCCAAAAACTTCGTTAAGAATCCTAATTAGATGTTGGTACTCATTGTCTTCCACTTGTGATGGTACACCGACTTCCATATTTGGCCAAAGGTCACCAACTAGGCCAAAAGTACAAGGGATAAGTAAAGCTGTAACAACAACAAACACATGCTATTATTAGATAAAACATCCAATTCTAAATGAATATGACACATGCATGTGTAAGCAATTCAAATCTTGAAAGAGGAAAAATGTAAGAGATATTGTAAAAGATATCTGATATGAACTCCAAATCTGCCTCTCATTTGCCATTGAATCTGGTTGTGACAACATAGAGGGACCAAATTCTGAAGGGAAAAACTTACTAGAATACTGGATAATGTGGTAATAACTTATTATTTCTATTTTTATTTAGTGTTAGATTCCAGTTGATATCTTTCTTCTCCT
Source organism: Elaeis oleifera (assembly GCA_000441515.1). Classification (NCBI taxonomy): domain Eukaryota; kingdom Viridiplantae; phylum Streptophyta; class Magnoliopsida; order Arecales; family Arecaceae; genus Elaeis; species Elaeis oleifera. Next base: position 1,856,559 of record KE504652.1, on the reverse strand, counting down.
ACTTGCTTCTCCTCTATCCTAATCTCGTCCCTCTCTTTTGTTTAATCCCCTAATATTTCCGGTGTCATAGTGATTCTAATATTATGTATTAATATTATTTTCTTCATGTTTTCTTGATATACCCTTTGTTAAATTATATTATGTTTCTGATTTGTTAGGAGTGATCTACATGACCATAGGGATATATATCTCATTTTCTCCTTTTGTTTCTATTTCTGCTGCTGTAGGGCCAAACATGGGTGTGGCCACATTGGTGGTCTCTTCTTCTTTATACGTGCAGCAGTTGGATGCTAGGAGCAAATTTCATTGCTAATTGATTTTATCATTAGGGTTGTTTCATCTTCAAATTATGCCTTCACTACAATTGTTGCGGTTAACCAAGCATGGCCGCAAGCTTTTGGCTGCAAGGAGGTACATGAAATGGCTCTGTTCTGTTTTTGCTTGTTTCTACCTCCATGTATAGATGCTTAATGCTCATATGTTAAATCAGTACAATGGACTGTAGGATTACAGATATGGTTCTGCACATGACTATAAGTTTTAGTCAAATTATTTCCGTTGATTAGAATAAAAAAATGCCAAGACCTCTCTGTGTTTGGTTACAACTGGCACATACTGGACAAGTGAGCTTGATTTTAATGCAACCGTACATATGCATTCTTGCTACAAGAGTTAGCATGCTCACTCCGGGATTTTGGATCATAATAACCTGTATTAGTTTAAAACCACTTATATTACTAAAACTTCCCTGGGTGTGTTAGTGAAGTACGAACCTATTTATACTCCAATGTACTTGGTCTCCTGTCTCCAATATTTGTTAGAAACTACTGCCTGTGGTTGCCCATTAATTTATGCATCAGATGGACTAGCAAAGACTGGAAAGACCAACCTTCTCTCATGGTTTTATTGTGAACTACAAGCACAGGATTTTCTCCAACAAATCCGCTGTGCATCTCAAAATTCATTGACAAATTCCTGCCTCTAAAGGTATGATCCAATTCAAAGTTCTTAAGGTCTGGTGTTAAAGCAGTTCCATGGGACTTGTTGACGAAATTTTGACAGAGGTTTCACTGAATCTTTTCCTTGACTTTTGATCTCATTTCCTCACCATTTTCAAATGCTATCACTCTGCACTTGTTGGACAATCAAATGACTATGATCAATATTATGCTAACAAATGCAATGGTATGATGTCATTGGTACAGTGGTAGAGAAAATAAGGAGAAGGAAAATTTTGGTTTGTAGCATGACGAAGATATAACTGAGTTTACTCAAACCCATTATGTTTGAGCCCAGCCAGATAAAATCTTGTTGAGACAGACCTATCGGCTCTAGTCCGACCATATGTAACCAAGCTAAATTAATTAAACCCATTTTATCTTGGATCTTGACTTGAGTTGGTAATAAGTTTAGATCTGTTTCTGTAGCTGGTTTGGGTAAACCAGTGACTAGCCTTATTTGTTTTAACCAACAAGTGCAACAGGACTTGGCTACTGCACGTTTAGATATTTTGATAGCTGATCTACATTCTGACTTATTTGGCCAAATGTACATAGTTTCTGTACATGTTGATATATATTTAAATGAATTATATTTTAAACACAAACAATGAATTTAGGGCATCTAGGGCATGCATTAATGTTATCTATATTATTTTGCTGTTTTAGTTGAAATAAATGCTTTCTAAGTTGTTTAAGACCATGGCTTTAAGGACCGTTTAAGTTCTTCATCCATGGTAATGAGACAAAGCATCCCATGCACCAAAGTGTTCACAAGATCAAAATCATGCCTCCTAACCCTGTGCTAACGAGCCAAAGGATCTTGTCTAGTTAATACATTAGGGAGTTCAATTCAAAGAAGGTTCAATTATTTTCTCTCTTTATGGTGTCTAATTGTCTGCCAGGTTATTAGTTGTGTGGGGCCCCAGGGGAAGTTATCATGGTAAAAAGAATTCTACGATGGAGTGGAAGGATGGATTTGTGTATGATAAGGAACTTGATCCTTGCCAATCAATGGCCATGGGTCTTCTTAAAAATCATGAACCACTCATTGGTTTCATTGAAAAGTTTTCTTGCTAACGTGAAGGCTTTGTTACATTTTGTGTTGCTCTTGGTTATAGTTCAGCATTATAGCAATAAATATCAAGTAATGTATAGTTGTTATTATGTCTTGCATATATGCTCCTCGGTGTCATGTTAAAGACTATATCTTGTATCCCTAACTTAAATAGTTCGAATTTTCTAATATGGAAAGAGAAATTTGTCTTCATATAGGATGCATGAATTTAGATTTGTGAGGTCAAACCAGCTGTTCCCATGGATCCATATATGTCAGAGTGAAGGCTAAGTATGAGTGATGAAAACAATCTCTTCAATTAAACATACTACTCAAACAAAGCCACATTTCTTGGAAAATTAAGCATTTTATCCTTGATAACCCAACTACTAGGGATTTCCTAACCATTGGAAGAACTCTTTTTTCAACTTGCATAAAGCTTTAGCCAACAGCTTGATGTTGGAGCTCTTATTGATGAAGTATTATGGAACTAGTCGTCTGATTGAGGGCATCATAAAGATGAAAGATAAGGGATGGTAACAGGTTCGGTATAGGTTAGGTCGGCCATAACCGTATCCATCTCGCAATCAAAAATTTCATATCCATACCTACCTTGTACCCACCTTGGGATGGGTTGGATAGATAAAACGGATTGAGTTGGGTCAGGTCGGATCAGGTAAGGAACTCATCATGCAAACATTGTAAGATGATTGTAACTTTAAAAGGAGGGATTTAGATTAAGGTTGTATTGGGTCAGGTTCGATGCGGATCATACCATTATCCATTATCGATCTGAACCCACTTTGAGTATTTTATCTAGAACCCATGTCCATACCTATTTTTGATTGGGTTGGTAAAACCCGTCCAGTTCAGGTTAGGTAAGATCTGCCCCATTCGGATCGGATCGGGTCGAGTACCCAATGGATCAGCTATAATTGCTATTTTTATGAAAGATGTAGCCTCCCAACTCAAGTTTCTTGAGATCGACATGTAAAAATTAGTGTTTGTCCAATTTGTTCTTAATTCTTTGCTAAAAGAGTCTGGACCTTCCCAGATTCATTACAACACAAAAGGAAAAAAGTAGTCAATGGACCAACTCTTGACTTTGCATATTTGGGAGGAGAGGTTAAAATGTGAGTATCTAGAGAGCATCCACTTTGCATCTCATAAAACAATAAAATATCAAGCCAAGGTTTCAGGAATTGGTACCTGTTGGGTATAAAATACCCCCAGCCGAAGTTCGTGGCAGGATTGGCCTCTCCGGGAGCCTTCCGGCTTCTGACCTTGGGCGACATCTTTCCGGACCTCCCCAGCTGCCGAGCTTCCACAATGTTCCCAAGCCTCGCTAACGAATGAGCTACTACAGTGCCCACTACAAGGGTCGACCGAACTCCTCCGACGAGCGAACCCCTACTGCACCCTCCGGGCTTCTCCAAGACGAGCTTTTCTAGTCGTCTATCAGGCTGCTCCAAGTGCTCTCCGGGCTCCACTACCGGCCGACCTTCTACAGTGATCGATCGATCTCCGGACCTCTTACGGATCTTTTCCAGCCACGATCGACTCCAATCTGAATTTCTTCCAGAACATCGACAGTGGCTGAACTTCCCCAACAGCAGATCTCTACGACGACCGGACTCCCTCCGAATCCCTACGGCGGCCGACCGCCTCCTGGACTCCGTCCGAGCTCCTACAGGAGCCGGCCTCATCCGGGCTCCTACGGGAGCCGGATCTCTGCCCCGAATTTTCATTTCAGGTACACTTCATCCGGACTCCTACGGGAGCTGGTCCATTTCATCCGGATTCCTACGGGAGCCGGACTTCTTCTTTGAACTTCTATTGCAGGAAGATTCCACCCGAGCTCCTACGGGAGACGGTCCACTGCCTTGAATCCCTACTGCAGGTAGATTTCATCCGGACTCCTACGAAAGCCGGACTCCTTTCCCAAATTTCTATTGCAGGTAGATATCGTTCGGATTTCGATAAGGCCTAAACACTCCAAGCTCCTATTACAAACTGTCTACTCCGAGCTCTCACTAAGAGCGGTCAACTCCGAGCTCCCACGAAGAGCGGGTTACTCCGAACTTCTACCACAGACGTCTACTCCGAGCTTCAACTACAAGTGGTCTACTTCGAATTTCTACTACGGGCGGCCCACACCGGATTTCTACTGTAAGCCTCCACCCACGCTTCTATTGTTAACGAATCCTTCCCAGGACTCCGATTGCAGGCAGACCTCGACTGGGCTTCACCAATAAGCTGTCCCTATCCGAACTTCTGCAAAGGTCAGGCTCCGACCGAACTCCTGTAGCGGGTAGGTTCCGGGCGAACTTCTACAACGGACGGGCTCCAGCAGCTGGACTTCTCCAACGACCGACTACCTCCGGTGTCCCCCCACATCTCTCCGACCGTCGACCTTCAACAGTGTCGACCGACCTTCAACAGTGTCGACCGACCTTCAATGGCCCTAACCGAATTTCAACAGTGTTCTACAGGCTCCTCCTGCGGACAAACTTCTACGACACCTTCTGGATTCAGCCAAGCGGTCGACCTTCAGCCGAATTCCTCATGGGATCGGACCTCCCCGACGAACCGCTTTCAAATGAGTTCTACGTCAGGCCAGCCCCAGCCGGACTTCACCAACGGGAAGTCTCTATCCGAGCTTCTACGACAAAATGATCTCAGCCTGCTGCGCCAATACCTAAGGCACCTGTTGTCAGCGGGCTCGTCAGCGATCTCGAAACATCCGGGCTCCTCTCAGAATAGAGAGCTATCTCACTCCTCCAGATACCCCTATCGAGCTTCGGCCGACGGGCCCAGACCCCCTGGCAGGCCGCAATAATGGCCGCGACTCTGCTCTACTTCCTGTAACGGATCCCATGCGGCTCCATCATGCTCTGGCAAGTCACGACAACGGACACCACTCCACTCTCCGCAACAGGCTCCACGTGGCAGACCACGGCGGTGTCCACGACTCCATCCCACTACTCTCCGTAACAAACCACTCATGACCCTGAATGGCCTACCACCAGGTGGTTGCAGGCATCGCTATCAGTCTGTTACGCCCT